>BSBK01009334.1:0-244329 GCA_027943335.1 Chamaecyparis obtusa | reverse complement strand
TGATTCTTGGGTAAAGAACCTAGGTGCAGTAGGTAAGTGGTTCTCAATTGGGGCTAAGGCCTAAGTGGCCGCTAGGATATTCCATTGGTGAGTTGCTTAATCAAGTGACAACCTTAATTAATTAACCAGGAAGGGGGGATTACACATTTAAAATATTAATTGATTCCTATCCCATGCCACAAGCATTAGTACATGCTAAGGATATGAGAGGGAGAAGGTGTTGATTCGGATGACACAATCAAATAGTCATGTCCTCATGAAAGGTGTTTAGTTTCACATGTGCCTACTTGGGGGCTAGGGTCTAGAGTTGGTCGCTAGGATAACCCAAGGGGTGAGGGCTATACAATGACACTCACCTAGCTCATAGTCTAGAGTCTTTACACCTTTGGTTTCTTTGCCTCTAGTAGGCCTATTTTGACTTGATGTTTACTTGTGTTTCATGCCTTGCTTTGGGAAGGGTTGTACCACTTTTTCTTAGGTACCGAGTTTCTTGTGCTCATGTGGACCTTGGTGTCTATCACCTATCTCAGGGAGTGGGCCTATGGGTTTCATGTGGTTGGGTGGTTAATATTTTGTATCAATGTATTGTTTATGGTTGTGTGGATGGACCTTGCATTTATTCCTTTCCAGATTTGTAGTTTGAGGATTTCATATTGTACCTTGCATCATGATGAGATGTGTGATTTTATATTCACCTATATAGTTGTATTCTCCTAGAAGGAATTGATGTAAACATGGTATAATGATGTAATCATGGCATATTGATATATTATGGCATATGGAGGTAATATTGATGTATTTCCATTGAAAGCAATGTAAAGGGTAGATCTAAGTAAAAGAAAGGGAAAGGGGCTATATTGTAAATAAGATTTTATTGTGTGAGAGAAGAAAAAATTATTTATGTTATGAGTAAATTATGAGTTACTCATGCATGTCTTGTTAATATTGTAAGAATTTTAGAAAATATAAGAAAATGTGTGTATTATGTTGTTAAGATTCCAGTCTTATTAAATGAAGTAAACTTGTCATAAAAAGAATTCCTATTAATTGTTCATATATAGTTAGGTGCATTATGATTGGTTAAGATATGTGGATGAGTAATATGGTAGTGATATCATGACTGGAGCTAAGGTACCTATATTTGATATTCTTATGAATGCATTTGTAATCAATACTTGGGAGAACGGAATTAACAACACTATAGGATGATTGAAAGTATGTGATTATAGAAAATATCAAGGTATGATGTACTATGGTTGTGATAAATGTTTATGGATATAAACATACTTTTGTTGAGATGGATGTATGAGATGTTCTAGGCTATGCTTTAATAATGGATAAATACTAGTGGAATAGGATATGAAAGGTTATTATTGAATGTGACGCAAGGGAAAAGAACATGACGGGCCAAAGGATGGCACACCCTGATGATCCAAGCTTGCTTAACACACGCAGAAGCAACAAACAAACAATAGAGAGAGAGAGAGAATGCCAGATCTGTCATATATTTCACAACATAGAATAATACATGCCGGGCTGTAAGGCCTTCCCAGTTAGGGCCTGATATTACAATGAATTACAGAAGTCCTCCAACATGCGAGGATCTGCCAACAACCTCTATCTAAAATCTATCTTCTATCTTACCTCCAAAACTACCTCCTAAACTACCACCAAACATCTACATTTATACAAGAAGCTACCGAGCTGAGTCAGCCTTCAGATCCACAATCAAAGGAAGAAATGGTTAGATCTAGGACCACATGTCTCCCAATGAAAGATTCCATCATTAAATCCATGACCCATAATAAATGCACAAGTTGGCTCAACAAGAACTCAAAATAAACTACTCAGCAAACAAGGATGATCGAGCAACAAACAAGCAACACCGAGCGCCAGTGAAACAACCGACCACCCAGGAGGTGACCGACAACACTTGGTAACCAAAGGAAATCGACCAACTACCGACCAACTCGGTCAAAGCAGAAACCGAGCAACATAGACAAACTCTAAAATATTATTGGTGACATAGGATTGCTGAGGACCCAAGATGCTCATGCATCAGACACCTGGGGTTATTTTGAAATGATTCTCTAAATCATTTGGCAGGGCTGGTCTGAGCTACATCCAACTCAAGCTGTGAAATCCATGAATTGTCTTCCATCGGTGTATTCTTCCACTTTACCAGATATTCCATATACTATTTTCCTCTTATGCTCTTACCAACTCTCTCCTTCAAGATCTGTTCAACCTCATCATTCTGCTTCTTAGTATATTCTGTCGGTACTGTCATTTCTTCATCAGGTTCATGATACTCATATAAATCAGCAATGTTGAAAATAGGTGATATGTCCATGTCATCAGGTAACTTGATCTCATATTCATTTCCACTGTCAAATTTCTTTAAAATTTTGCAAGGTCCAAACTTTTTCATCTTCAGCTTTCCATATGTTCCAACAAAAAACTGACTTTTCTTCAAATGAACCATTACTTCATCACCAACCTCAAAAGTCTTATGTCCTCTTGATCTATCAGCTTTTTCTTTGTATTTCTGATTACTGTCTTTCTATTTTATCTTTACATCTTCATGCAATGTTTTCATGTACTCGGCAAACTCTACTCCTTTAGCACTCCTCTTGTCTTCATGAGCAATGTTTCTCAAATTAGATATTCCTCTTGGTTGTTTACCATTCACAATCTCAAATGGTGTCTTTCCAGTACTCCTATTCACTGAATTATTGTATGCAAACTCTGCTTGTGCCAATATAGAATCCAAATTACTCGGTGTATCTCCAACTAAACATCTCAAAAGATTTCCCAAACTTCTATTGACAACTTCAGTTTGTCCATCAGTTTGTGGGTGAAATGTAGAACTATATTTCAACTCAGTGCCAAATTTTTTCCAAAGAGTTTTCCAAAAGTATCCAACAAATTTACTATCTCGGTCAAAGATAATACTCCTCGGTAACCCATGCAATCTAACAATTTCCTTAAAGAAAAGATCTGCTATATGTACTGCATCTGATGTCTTTCTACAAGGTATAAAATGTGCCATCTTAGAAAATCTATCCACAACAACAAATATTGAATCATTACCTCTTATTATCTTTGGCAAGCCAAGAACAAAATCCATACTGATGTCAACCCAAGGTTTCTCAGGTACATCAATCAGTGTATACAATCCAGTATTCTAACTTACTCCTTTTGCAACTTGACAAATTCCACAACTTTTCACAAATTTCTGAACATCTTTATACAACTGCAGCCAAAAGTACTTCTCCTTAAGCAAATTCCAAGTTTTGTCAATGCCAAAATGTCCAGCTAAACCACTACTATGTTTTTCTTTTATCAAATTAGTTCTCATTACTCCTCTCGGTATACACAACTGAATACCTTTGAACAGCATACCTTCCTGAATAAAATATTCATCCCACTTAGTATCTTGTTGATCTTGAATAGGTGCTCTGCACTTTCTCCATGGCTTAGAAAAACCAGGGTCATTTTCATACAAACCTTTCATCTCATCAAAACCAAGAACTTGAATTTTCATCTTGGTCATCAAAGATCTTCTTCTACTTAATGCATCAGCAACTCAGTTAGTGACTTCACTCTTATGTTTTATCACAAATGTATAACTCTGCAAGTATTCAACCCATTTCATATGTCTCTGATTCAACTTATTCTGACTTCCCAAATACTGTAAAGCCTTATGATCAGTATACAATACAAATTCACTCGGCATCAAGTAATGTCTCCATTTCTTCAATGCTTGAACAATAGCATAGAATTCTTGATCATACACAGAATATTTCCTTCTAACATCATTCAACTTTTCACTAAAGAAAGCAACAGGTTTACCTTCTTGACTCAATACAGCTCCAATTGCACTTCCACTTGCATCACATTCTACTTGAAATACTTTACTAAAATCAGGTAATGCCAAAATAGGCAATTCAATAACCTTCTGCTTCAGAGTCTCAAAACTGTGATTAGCTCCATGTGTCCACTTGAATACTCTTTTGTCTCCTCTCATAGTTTCAGTCATAGCATTACAAATTGCAGTGAAGTTTCTAATGAATTTTCTATAAAAACTTGCCAATCCATGAAATGATCTTACCTCACTAGCATTTTTAGGTGTAGGCCAATTCAAAATAGCTTCAACCTTTTCCAGATCCATCTTCAAACCATCAGCAGAAATAACAAATCCCAAATACACAATCTCTTCTCTCATAAATGAACACTTTTTCAGATTTATCAGCAACTTTTCCTCTTTCAATCTCTGCAAAACTTGTCTAACATGTAACAAATGTTCTTCTCTAGTCTTACTAAATATCAAAATGTCATCAAGATATACAATCACAAATTTACCCAAAAATTTCTTCAAAACTTCATTCATTAGCCTCATAAAAGTACTCAGTGCATTAGTTAAACCAAAAGGCATAACCAACCACTCATACAAACCTTCTTTTATCTTGAAAGCAGTCTTCCATTCATCACCTTCTCTGATTCTTATCTGATGATACCCACTTTTCAAGTCAATCTTTGTGAAATACTTTGCTCTAGTCAAACTGTCCATTATGTCATCCATTCTTGGTATAGGAAACCTATACTTCATTGTTATCTTATTGATTGCTCTGGAATCAGTACACATTCTCCATTCCCCATTCTTCTTCGGTGCTAATACAACAGGTACTACACAAGGACTCAAACTTTCTCTGATCAAACCTTTCTCCAGCAATTCTTGAATCTGTCGGTTCAATTCTGAATTCTCGGTAGGTGTTAACTGATGAGGTGCCTTATTTGGTAAACTAGCTCCAGGAATTAGATCCATACAATGATCAATGCCTCTTTTGGTTGGTAAACCATCAGGTACATTATAAGAAATGATATCTTTGTACTCGGTGAGTAACTTATCTATCTTCTCAGGAACATTATCTTCTATTTTCTTACTCGGCTTATTAGGAATCACAACAAAACATACATAATTTCTTTTCAAAGAGTTAACAAACTTTCTTCCTTCCATCAAGCAAACTTTCACAGATGTGTAAACATTACTAACAGGTTCTTCCATCAAGAAAACTTTCACAGATGTGTAAACATTACTAATAGGTTCTTCCATTAATGGTAACAAGATTTGTTTCTTTCCATTAGCCACAATAGTATACTTATGCAATCTGCCATCATATACAACATGTCTATCATATTGCCAAGGTCTACCCAATAGAATATGACAACAATCCATAGGCATGATATCACACAATACCTTATCATAGTATTTTCCAATCTTCAAATTCACATAACATTGTTCACTCACCAGGAGTGTATGCTCGTCTTTGATCCATGAAATTTGATAGGGTTTCTGATGTTCCAACCTTTCCAACTGCAGTTTAGTGACCATCTCTTCAGATGCCAGATTCTCCGAGCTACCACTGTCAATGATTACCTTCCAAACTTTATCAGAAACTCTACATCTGGTCTTGAACAAACTTTTCCTTACCAGGTCTTCCTTCTTTCTTTCATTCCACAATGCTCTCCTCACCATTAGGTTATTCTCCCTTTCAGGTTCATTCAGTGGTTCTTCCTACACTACAGCATTTCTACTACTATTAGCCTTCTTACTCGCCTGTGCACATTCAAACGACCTATGACCTTCTTCTCCATAATTTTAATAAGTTCCTCAGAAACTTCCTCGGTTATAACCACCTTGGTAGCTACTGCCTCTGCTTCTAGATGAACTTTCACCTTTCCACTCGGTCTTTCCTTTGTCCAGATTTGTCTTTTCTGGTTCAGATCTACCAATTTCACCATTAGATCTACCTCTTACTCTAGGGAATCTACCACCTCTTCCTCTCTATCTTTGTTCATGTCTCTTGTTCAATTTCTCCTCGACCTTCAAAGAAAATTGATAAGCCTCTTCAATACTCTCCAATTTGACCATACTAATCTCCTCTTAGATGGAAATTCTCAATCCATTCAGGTACCTACCAATTCTTTCCACATCATCTTCTTCATGTCCAGATCTGATGTCCAATCTATAGAATTCCTCCATATATTCTTTTACTAAGCTATCTTTCTATCTTAGACTTTGCATTCACCGAACTAGGTTAATCTGATAATCACAGGGTAAGAACTTTCCTTTCAATTTATTTACCATCTTATTCCATACCTTGATTTTGTCTTTGCCCTTCCTTTTTCTGTCCAATTGCAGATGTTCCCACCATAAGGATAAATGACTTTTCAACTTGGTGCTTGCAATTTTTACCTTTTTATCCTCAGGGATACTTTCATATTCAAAATACTTTTCCATTTTAGTGATCTAGTCCACCAATTCATCAGAATCCAACTTTCCACTATACTCAGGGGGATTGAAATGTGGTGTAGACTTCAGATTTGTCAAAGCTTTCAAAAATCTTTCTTCACCTTGATCCATAACAGGTGCAGGTTCTGCATTCGCCTATTCTTCTTCAATTTCATCATCACTAACATCTTCAAGATGTCTGCCTCTTCTTTGGGCTGTCTCAATAGCTTCAAGCCTAGCAGCAATCTGCCTTAGCATATCTACCAATCCTGGATCTGCATCTCACCTCCCATGAACCATCTTGACAACCCTCTACAATCGTAGGTCAGATCACAATCTGCTACCCCACAACAATCAACTAGGGTTTCAAGAGGAACCAACAAACCTAGATCCGCAGACCTAGATCAAGATCTAACCTTGCTCTGATACCACCTGACGCAAGGGCAAAGAACATGAGGGGCCAAAGGATGGCACACCCTGATGATCCAAGCCTGCTCAACACATGTGGAAGCAACAAACAAACAACAAAGAGAGAGAGAGAGAGAATGCCAGATCTGTCATATATTTCATAACATAGAATAATACATGCCGGGCTGTAAGGCCTTCCCAGTTAGGGCCTGATATTACAATGAATTACAGAAGTCCTCCAACACGCGAGGATTTTCCAACAACCTCTGTCTAAAATCTATCTTCTGTCTTAACTCCAAAACTACCACCAAACATCTACATTTATACAAGAAGCTACCAAGTTGAGTCGGCCTTCAGATCCATAATCAAAGGAAGAAAGAGTCAGATCTAGGACCACACGTCTCCCAATGAAATATTCCATCATTAAATCCGCAACCCATAATAAATGCACAAGTCAGCTCAACAAGAACTCAAAATAAACTACTCGGCAAACAAGGATGACCGAGCAACAGACAAGCAATGTCGAGTGCCAGTGAAACAACCGACCGCCCAGGAGGTGACCGACCACACTTGGTAATGAAAGGAAACCGACCAACTACCGACCAACTCGGTCAAAGTAGAAATTGAGCAACAAAGACAAACTCCAAAATATTTTTGGTGACACAGGATTGCTGAGGACCCAAGATGCTCCTGCATCAGAATGCACTCTTAATAAGGGAATGAATGTGTTAGTGAAAAATATAATGAATGTCTTAAATGCTTTTCGTTATAATTGTTGAAGAAAGAAATATCTTAGGATCATTTGTATTAAAAATTTAAAATAGATCTAATGAATTATATGATGAAGGGTTAGTTATGAGATAGATGTTGCTTATAGTAGTGATGTTAGGGAATCCTGAGAGGGCTTGGGTTAAACAAGGGCTTATTATTGTTTTCATGAGAGAACGCTTAGAAGATGCTTTGTTACTTTTACTTGTGGATGAATAAGATAATAATTTATATTTACTAATGCGCTTTGTTTAGAGAATTTACAAGTATTATAAAAAAATATATATTGCATCTTTCTTCGAGTTAGAATTGTGTTTCCTCTTGGGTTCCCTGGTGGGGTGTTACATGCAATGTATACACCAAAGAGGTGTGGAAGGCCAAGTAGGAAATTTTCTAGTCTATTAGTTTCATACATCATGATTAAAGAAAACCTTTAAATCAAAGAGATAAGTAAGTTCAATTATCAACATGATCATATTGTGTGTGTGAGAGAGAGGACATTCCTTATTTGAAGTGCATGACCTACTACCAATGATCAATGGTTTATAATGATTATTAAACATGCAACATGATACAAGTTATCTTACTTGATCATGTTTCCTTACAATACTCATCATTCATCATTCACCTTTCAGTATGGTTGATATTTTTAACTCACACACTTAGGCCCCGTTTGTTTGCTGGAATTGGGGCGGAATTGGAGGTGGGACTTCCGCTTTTTCAACAAATCCGTTGTTTGGGATCCTATAATGCAAATTCGGGTTAGGCTTCAAAATCTGGTTTTGGCCCTAAAATGGGCGGCACCATCTTCCCACCCAAGAGGTGGAATTCGAAATCAAATCTAGGTTTTCAATTTTTATGAGGCAAAATTTAATTTCTTGTCGGATCCGTGATCTTCCAAGGAAAACTATGAATGATCCTTGACTAAGCAAAGTATGACCAATTTTTATGAGGAAACCATGCTTTCAATCAAGGTGGACTTGATGGAATCTCTGAGCTGGGGAGAAAGCTTCATCTAGTGGCCTGTGATCTTTTTACGGAGAAGAAAAACTACCAGCTACCTGACATTGGCAGCCTTGGCGATGCGAATGTGCTGAAGAAGAGCCAACACAACCTGAGGATCTTTCGCCATGCTCCTCCACCTGCCTCTGTGCATCGTTATCAGGCATCAAGAACTGTATCAGCAGATGCTCCAGTGACTGCAACATTTTCACTTTTCTAGCTTCATCTTTCTCTTAGCCACGACCCACGATCGAAACCCTTGGTCCCCAATCTCCCCGATTGGAATGCTTCTCTATTTATCTTGTGAATGAAAGTTTTAGGGTGGGCAGGAGAAACTGAGATTTATTATTAACCCAAAAGTAGAATGATAGCTGACCCTCACAGCTGAGAACTTCCCTCCCCATCATTGTCGACCTAGCTTTGGGTGTAAGATCATATGTATAGTGCATTTTTGTCGGAGAAAACTCTACAAATTTCTGCACAAATCTAGGATAAGATATTGCCTATGGCATGGTGGTGAAATATCTACTAGTCCATTCTCCTGAGCTATAATATGAAACACCATTTCTATACTGCAGCATAAAGTTTGTCTTTCCTAGAGATGGATTCAATTGGAGAGAGAAAGGCCCCAGCGCTGGATCTACCGAACTCTTCCAGGTCGTTACTCTCAACCCTTTGAAAAGCTTCATGGTAGCATGAAATGATCTATGGGATTTCTCAATTCTAATTCCAATTTTGAAAATGGTAACCAAACGCCAAAGATGGATTGTCTCAGCCATCTTTCGGGTCAACCAAACGGTCCAAATTATCTTCCGAATATACAAAACCTTATTTTGAGATAATCAGGTTTTGAATCAAATTCCAATTCTGCAAACAAATGGGGCCTTAAGCATCCAGAATAGCACTCCATCCAATGAATAATAATGATCTACCACCCTACTATAATATAATAATAATAATCCATTTTTCATGGGCTTGAGCCCAGAGTGTGACGGTAGGTCACGAGCCCTTCTATTAAAGTGGTCACGAGTGCTAACCTCTCCTAGTGCAGATAACAAATAAGGCTTGCTTGTGCATGAATGCGGTCCATGATGGAAAATAGAGGCATACAGTATCAATTGTAGGAGTCAATGATTACCGCGTGGTAAATAAAAAGTCACGGTTGTTGCGAACGAAGTGTTCATACCTTCGCAGGAATTCAAGGCAGGCGTCAAGAGGTGTTGGAGTGATAAGGCAGTTTATGGAGAGAAAAGGGTTGAGAGGTGAGGGTGGTCAGGGAGACATAAGGGGACAAACAAATAAGGGGTCATTTAAAATTTTGTTTAATACAATGACAACATCATCATTTTTAGGTTCTATCAAATTCTATTATCATAAAATTAAATCTTGATCTTGTTCCAAAGTGAAGTATTGTTGACTCACTTTTGTAGGTAATGCTAATATTCTCTAAAGTTGTATCCTTTAAGCCTTGTATTTTTAAAAATTGATTGGTGCCTTTGGTGCTGACAATAAAGACAAAGACAATGAAACAATAAAATAGAAAAATGAGAATAAGCGTACCGATTCATATTTTATTTGAAGTATTATTTTAATTTTTAAAATTTAATTTATTTAAGAATTTAACTATATCTATGCTCAATTTTATAATAATTTAATCTCTCTCTCTCTCTCTCTCTCTCTCTCTCTCTCTCTCTCTCTCACACACACACACACACACACACCTTGTTTGTCCTTCCTTATCTCTATCTCTATGTCCATCACTTATCCCTATGACCTCCTTTATATCCCACTCATGCCCCCCCTCTCTCCACTCCTTCCCTCTTCATCTCTATCTCCATCCATTTCTCTCTCCCTCTTTAAGTCTCTATTTGTCTATCTCTACTTCTCTTTGATTGCTTGTCACCCTATTTATCTCTCTATCATCGTGTTTCTCTCTCGCTCTCTTTATATCTCTTTGTATTCTATCTCTCCATCACTCTATCTCTATCTATATCCACCTCTCCTTCTTCATCTTCTATATCTTTATGTTCCTCCCTATCTCCCTATCAACCTTCATCTTTATACATATCCCTCTACCTCTCTCTATCTCTCTATCTATTCTTATATATCTTCCTCTCTTCCCCTCTATCTCTCAACATATATCCCTTTCTCTATCCATCTATCTCTCTCCCTCCCTCTCTGCCTAGACCTCTATATCTATAATTTTTTTCCTCTCTATCTTTTTGTCTCAATATTTTCTCTTCCATGTCTCCTCTATCTCACTCTCATTGTTTCTACATCTCTCTCTACCTCTATGTATACATCACTTCCTATCTCTATCCTTTTCTTTCTATCTCTTCCACTTTCATTCTCGCCCTCTCTTTATATTTTCTCTTATATCTCTACCTATCCCTCTCTCCTCTCTATTTCTCCCTCTCCTCCTCTCCATATTCCCCTCCTCCTTCTCCATCTCCATCTATATCTATATCTATATCTATATCTATATCTATATATTCCTCTAAATATCTCCTATCTCTATCTACTTACCCCCACCACACCCCCGTCCGCTCTCACGGTAGCATGTGGTATTGTGACATAGCATTTTAGGCCTGATGCAATACATATGGTGGGCACACTTTGTCGTGCTGGCAAAACGATGAAATTTTCGTTCAATCATCTTGCATTTGTAGGGACGTCAAGACAATCGTATATGTTCTGTGACAGCTCATCTATACCAAATAAATAAAAAAACTTGACGTAATTATTTTTAATACCTATCAACGAACATCTTTGAACTTCCGATTTCTACCGACGCAAGATTGCATCTTCATGACCAAGTACGGTTACGGGGGAACTTAAAGTCAGGAGAAACATTCACACGCAATCTTTCCTTCAACGGTCTCCTTTCTCTTAAAACTTAAAAACAATGTGAGATACCAAATCTACTCCGAAAAAATTTCAGTTCCTTCAATGAGATCTTGAAGAATCTGAATTTTGCAATGAAAAACAAAACTATAAAAGGGAATGATTCAATACATAACAACTGTCATGTTCTTCTGGAGGCTTTGAATTTTTTGTTTCGAGTACTTACATATGGCGTTTATTGGAAAAGTCTTTTGAAGTTTACTGAAAGTCGTGCCTTATAAAGATGCGTGTGCATCACTACTTAGGAAACTTCTATGGGTCTGATGCATCTTATGTATGCCCAATCTTTCAAAAACATATGTATACCCTCGAGGAGTACTAGTAGTTGAGGGTAGTGGCTATCCAGCCACAAATTTGTTTTGTTTATATAGCATTTTACAACTTTTGAAAAAAAACGAAGTGTTTCCTCTTTGTATGGTTCACAATTTTCGTGGCTGCATAGTTGCTGCCATGAGCGCATTTTAAATGATGTGCACTCTATATACACCTTGATCTTTAATTACTAATTTTAAAGGAGTGGAGAAAATGATGACTAAAAGTACATTAATAAGTTTCACATGTACCAATAGCCGATCATTTTTTAGCTTTTATAGTTCATAATTGGTCTATTTGCACACCACTATTTGGATATTTGTGCATGACTATTAGGACATTTGTCCATAAGTATTGGCAATTTTGAGTACACAATCATTGGAGCATCTTTAAGTAGGTATCAAGTGACATTTTTAAATGTCCACTTTTTGACACTTAACGAACTCTATAAGGAGCTTCGTTTATACCTAAAAGCCAAAAAATATTTTTTATGTACCCGCTCTAAGTTGCATGCATAGACAACAACAAACAATTGCCAAAATATAATATACGATTTAGGCTCTACAGATGTGCGAAGTTAGCTATAACGACCATTGGTACGCTTCCCCTATATGCTCAATCTTTCAACCATTTGTCTCCAAAAATATTATGCTATCATATTGCCATTTGTGCATTCATTAGGAGAAGGAAAACAAGTATCCTACCATTTAATTTGGATCAAGTGAGTTATATAATCTTTGGGATTTGGATGTTCAATTGGGATCCAAGAGCATGCAATAATCCTTCCATACTAACATAAAATATTGACTTCATTTTTTTTCTTATTATTCCTTTAAGTTATTTAAGTGTTCATTCATTTGTATACTCAAGCATCCATCTATCCACACAGGATAGACATCCAACCATACGGGTCAGGCATCCATTTGTCAATGTGATGGGCATACATCCTTCAAATAGGACTGGCCAGAGACTTAAACGTTGCGATAGTTAGTCCCTCTAAGCTTCTAAAGACTACACTCCCTAATGGGAGTGCGTCGAGGTTGTCATGTTTTGGAGTATGTATATAAATAGCTTGAGTCCTACCTCATAATTCTTGCCTAAAGCCCCGAGGAATCAAAAAAATCCATCTGAGATTCCTTCGGAGTATACAAAGAATATGTTTTATCTTAACTTTATATTAGAGATTTAATAGTTTTGTTTAATTAACACATTACCTTCCTAAAGCACCATCATTGATAGCCTGCATACTAGGGGCAACCTCGCCCCTAGACTCCTTGCATACATTGCTTCTAAACAAGATCAAGACCTATGTAGTTCTATTTTCTAACTAGGTTTGGTGTAAACTGTATAGTGGGTACATAACCCTTTCTAGGGTCAATGTCCTAGATAGTTTCTTTGGGGTTACAACCTATATTGAAAAGCTCATAAAGCAAAAGGGTCCAAGGTGTCCCCTTGGTTGTTTACCTAATTCCATCTAGGTCATAGTCCTATGATTACGTTACCCTTAAATCGTGTATCAAAATAAAGGATAGTAACAAAACATTAAAAAGTGATTTCAAATAATTACATACATCCAAGCCCTAGTGGGGTTTTTTATTGTTTCAGTAGCGAATGTAGATTCATTATCATATTATATTATCTATCCAAAGGGGATTTTCCCACCCCTTGGATTTTTTTAACTCTACAATGTTCCTTATTACTCCCTAGCGATTTATAAGGACGATGTCACATATGCATTTTTTGCAACTCTATTAAGTGTTAGATGCAATAGCTCAATCACAATGACATTGCCCATAAGTGTGAGATAGAGACGCCATTAATACCAAAATCTACTAAGTTTTCTATGTTTCCTCCTCTTTATTTAGATTTACTAATAACATGAAAAGGAAAATACTACTATTTGAATAATCATATACTATTAATGCTTCAATTAAGGATATTAATTAATATAACCATGTATTCCTACATTAAAAAAAATCTATCTAATCAATTTATCCTTCATTGAAAGATAAAACTAGCGAATGATAAATGTTATAAGTAAATGATATCCTTTACTTGATATTTTCTATGACACAATAGGGAGAAAGATTAAAATAACATACTATGTGATTCTAATCTTGCATATAGAGAATTTAATTTATTCTAATCAATACTACGATTTGATAAATTAGATTATTTACCACAAAAGAAAAATATTCCACATTGAAATTTAATAGAAATTCACAAAATCTCAATTAATCCCTCATGATAATAAGATAGATTTAGATCACGAAATTACACTTTAAAGCATTCACAGATGAAACAAATATATTTTTGTTCCACAAGCTCTGCACTTAGTTTTAAACACTTAAGATGAGACATACAAGAATCTTATTATTCCATTTAGAGTAACAAGATTGCATTTTTATGCTATCATGCATCCATTGTACTATGAAAGGTAAAATAATGTCCTTAAATTACATATTTGATTTATGATTTTAGTGATAATATTCTACTAAAGATTATATCAAATGTCACTTAAGGAATTAATATCTAAGTCATTTTTTAATGTTGTCATTTATACTAATGACTTTGATAATATGGTCATTTCTAACCCATCACCTAATTTTCATTTAGATCAAATCTTCTTTCCACTTAATGAATGAGGGGTAAATAACATCATTTAAGTATTGTCCCTAATTTACTAGTTTTTGTTTTGAAAGGAAAATAATTTATGTAGTCAATTACATGTATCTATCTAAATTTAGATAATACTTTATATTTAAGTGCAAAGATTCAATTATTGGATCTAAACATAAATTCTCAGTCCTTTTTTTCAATGTAATTCTTCCTCTATAGGATGTGTATTTATTATAACCCCTTCCTAAAGAGTTTGTGGGTGTATACATATTATATTGTATGTTTTCTATAAAATCAAGTATCGCATACTCTATTTCCCTTTAAAAGGTTGTGAGGGAGCATCACTTCTTAAGCTTGTGAATAATTAATATAACTAACCCATTGAGGAAGGCTAGCCACTTGAGAGTTAAAATGGTGTAGGATTTGAGCAATACAAATCCACAAAACCCGAAGATCACCTGCATACAAAAACCTGTTACAAGGAAGTAGAGACAAGAAGAGGGCAAAGATTTGACTCAAAAATATGAAGAAGAAAATATCCTCAAATAATGAATGAATTGAATGTACAATGGATCATCCTTATAAAGGAGATCGAAAGCCTTGAAAGGCAAACCTAAAAAGCAGAAGTGTATGTAATAATTAGTTAAATTATTACAAGACTAATGCATGCAAGTTTATATTTAAAACAACTAGTGCATAAGTTTAAATCAACTAGTGCATGTGTGTTTAAATATAAACAACTAAAAATAAAAGTGTTGACATCTTAAGAAGGGAGTAAAGTTAATTAATATAATTAATACTTTACTCTAACACCCCCCCTTAAGATGCGCAACAATGCAACTACAAACAATGCAAGAAAAAGAAAAGGAAACTACAATGTTGAAAGCATAAAAATGGGTCCCAGCAACATAGCCTGATGAGGTACCCAGCACAACCAAATTTTTGTAAAATGGAGAAATAGAGAAAACCCAATGGGAAAAAAACCCTACTCCAAAAAGAGATAGAAAAATGCAGAAAAAGAAATGGCTCAAGAGACTCTCTCAAAATCATAAGTACAACCAGTCCCCCCTAAGAGAGGGATGAGACACCAAAGCCCCCCCAGAATGATGGAACCCCTGTGGAAATGATCGAACCAATGCAAATCCAATGTGGAATAAACAAAGGCACAGAACAAGGAAACCCCTGAATGAGAGGTTGAACTGGAAGGCCTAACTGATGCTCAAAGGAGAAAATATGAGGATCCTGAAAGGGAATCCCCAATGTAGGTGGTGTGACAGGTGTGCTGACACTGTCATGAAAGAGGAGATGAACGTCCTCTATAGAATCCTCAGCAAGTGCACCTGGTGGCTCGATGAATGGAGTTGGAGGGTCAGGCAGTGTTGAAGAAGAATCCTGCTGAAGAGAAAAGACCTCAACATGATGTGGTGTGGTAGTCATAGCAGTGATCTCAGGAGCAATACAAAAGTTCAAGCGACCTGACTGCACCACATGAGGCTCTTGTGAAAGAGGAGAGTTGTGCTCTAACAATGGAGATGGTGGACCAAAGTGTGAGAAGGTGTAGAGATGGGTGGAATGATCAATTGTCCCTGTAGCAACAATGCCTCCTGTCGCACTATCCTGAATGAAGACTAAATCTGTAGTGAACTCAACTGTCTTCCCTGATCCACTATGTGTAATCTGATAAATCGAGAGAAGGTTTACAAACAGATATGGAACATACAATACATCATTGAATGTTCCATCCTGAATTCCTACTGAACCTTTCCTATAGACTGTCAAAATAGTGTTATTCCCCATGAGAATATGAGGAATGGGAGAAGCCTCAACAGTATAGAAGACCCCTTGAGAAGATGTCATATGGTGAGAAGCACCAGAATCCAGTATCCAAGGGACATGTGAATGGGATGCAATGGATGCCCGTAATGCATGACCCTATCCAAAATCCTGTCCAGATGTCAAAGATGTGGAGGAAGACTGAAAAGCAAACCCCTGTGAGGTAGAAGAGGATGGAGAGGAAACAATGCTCTTCTGAAGAAGAGCTTGCAAATCTGCAATCTATTTCTCATAGCCATCAAATCTCTTCTGAAAACAATGTGACTCATCATGAGGTCCCTTCTCACAATAGGAACATGTAGGTCTCTCAGTCTTCTGTTTCTCCTTCTTAGAAGAAGATGGTGGGCTAGTAGAGTGCTGAGAAGAGGAATCTGATATCTGCTTTGGCTTCTGCTTTTGCTTTTCTTTGGATGGTTGGGCAACCAATGCTTGGTTCTTTGATCTTGTTAGAGAGTCCAACTGAGTAAGCTTGGCCTGCTCTCTAGTTAAACGATCACAGAAAACCTCAAAAGTGGGCATGGTGAATGTAGGTCCCAAAGCGTCCACGGTAGAATGAAAGGTAGAAGAGAAGATCTAAAAGTTTCCCCTAAGCTTAGACAGAATCAGATAAATACACTCTTTATCAGTCTTTCTCTTTCCACATCCATGTAACAAAGATCTCTGTTGTTTGAACTTCATCAAAAAGTCATCAATAGAGGGAAAAGAATCAAGTACAAGAGAGGTAAGCTCTACCTCAATCTGAAGTGCTCTGAACTCATTGATGGTACCGAATAATGTCTCAAATTTAGCCATCTGTAGAGGGGTAGTGCACCCATCAAGATGAAACTGCAAGCTATCTGATACATGTAAAACAATCAACCCCATAGCCTCATCCATCTTGTTTCGATGCTGCATGATCTCAAAGGGCCTCTGTAATACTGGCTGCACTACATCTAGACAAGACCAGAGCCCTTTTGAACGGAGAAGCCTTGTCATCAAGGTTTTCCATGTGTGATAATTATGTGGGGTCAAAAGTTCTAGACAAGAAGAGGTCTCGGCCATATTTTTTAGAAGGGGTTTTGTTTTTATAAATATCTAGTTTAACTGATAGAAACAAGAAAATAACACCCCCCACAAGCCAAATATCGAACCCCTAAGCCTAGAATGATATGCTTTATCAAGAGAAGAGCAAAAAAGCTTCAGATCTGAATCTTGTGTACCTTGAAAAAATTCTAATGAAAATTGGTATAAATATGGATGGTGCTCAAGAAGAGCTTTCTGGCGAGTCTTTCAGATCGAAAAATAGAGCTAATTTGAGCAAATTAGCCCCCCCGGAATGCAAGAAAGAGAGTCTGACTTTGATAGCAAAAAATGCAAGCTAAATGACAAAAAACACTAGATTAACCACCATGGGAGTGTCGGACTCAGAACCAGATTTCTGGCAATATCTCGTTTGCCCGATTTCAACATCGTATGCTCAAGTTATGAGCAAAATACCAACTGGTGCGCAAGAGGGCTCAAAAATGGTGCAAATGATGATGATGCATACTGATGTCATCAAATGACGGGCTTAAATTTGACAGCCAAATGGCTGTCGCCACCCAAAATGGATTTAAATTTTTTTATTTTTTATTTTTTGGCAAAATCGCATGCGCGCCTCGAGATCTATGCTAGCCTTTCGAATTTTTGCCTCGATTTGCATGCCAATTTTTTTGGTCTTGATTTGTGTGTCAGACAGTAAAATTTTTTTGTCTCATTTTGCATGCCAATCAGTACAAATTTTGCCTCGGGAAGCACGTAGATCCGTACAATTTTTGTCTCGTGAAGCGTGTCAAGCTTATGTTACCCAAAATGCAAAGTTGTCCAAATTGGATGTGCCTTATATCGAAATAGGGGTTTTTGCATGCTGCGAGCTCAACAATGAGGTCTATTTGAGCTCAAAGTGCACCAAAATTTAGAGACCCCCTAATTTCAATAAAAAATTGAAAAAGAAAGCCCTAATTTGAATCCTTCAAATGCGAACAAGCTGTAGCAGATTAGGCTCTGATACCATGTAGGATTTGAGCAATACAAATCCACAAAACCCGAAGATCACCTGCATACAAAAACCTGTTACAAGGAAGTAGAGACAAGAAGAGGGCAAAGATTTGACTCAAAAATATGAAGAAGAAAATATCCTCAAATAATGAATGAATTGAATGTACAATGGATCATCTTTATAAAGGAGATCGAAAGTCCTGAAAGGCAAACCTAAAAAGCAGAAGTGCATGTAATAATTAGTTAAATTATTACAAGACTAATGCATGCAAGTTTATATTTAAAACAACTAGTGCATAAGTTTAAATCAACTAGTGCATGTGTGTTTAAATATAAGCAATTAAAAATAAAAGTGTTGACATCTTAAGAAGGGAGTAAAGTTAATTAATATAATTAATACTTTATTCTAATAAATGGTATGCCTACATCTTATATCCACCACTTCTATTAGTTATAGGTCTTGGTTAATTATTGTTAATTTTCTTACTTGGCTAATCTGATGTCTTGGTTTATTTACTTGGAATTAATAAGATGACCAATTATATATTTGAGTTTAGTTGTAAATAAAATGTGAAGTAGTAGCTCCTAAACTCTATAAGATGTCGACAATAATTACCTATTCCATAACGTGACTATGCTCTCTAAGTAATATAGTTTATGGCATTGTATGCGCTTCTATGATGTTATTACTTTGTCAAGTTTATTGGGTGTGTTAAAGCTATGTTTTTTAACCTAAGGACATTCACTGTCATTGCAAAATTTTGATTAGCTTAGAAGTATGATCTATCCACATTAGGCTTAGATTACCATTAGAGGGAGAGCTAATTTTCTTCCTTAGGTTATGTAACTTTCTAAACCAAATTAAAAATTTCCTATAGATTTTATATTAAGAAAAAACTAACCATGATCTTTAACTATGAAATCCTTATGGTATTACTTTTACCTCGTGCTATATCCCTATATTTGGATAGAACATATAATTGTTAACATTAACTTAACACCAAAATAAGGTTACTATATTGGTTTTCAATGTGTGGATTTGAGGGAAACTTTATAGGAGGCAAAGGCATAAGCGCATCATTCAATGGATATAAAACTAGATTCTAATTCATTGTCTATTTTTGCTAGAAAATTCCTATATTGTTTCTTGCAAAGACTATACTCAATTAGAATAAGATGCATGTCATGCTATGTGAAGTTGTAGTGGAACATAACATACATGTAACTATAACATACAAAATGGTGAGAAATGCTAGGATATACCACTCACCAGAGTATATGTTATATTTAGGATGATCCAAGACCTTGAAACAAAGGAAACCCAATTAGCCCAAGGTAAGGTGCCAATTTGTGGTCTTAACAATGTAGGGCCTTGGATGGCTCTTCCTTTCCCTAAGAGAAGGAGTTGTAAATGATATTCAAAAGAGGAATCTAATCTATGAAGGTAAGTTCCATGAAATGAAAAAGAGGGAAATTTACTCACCTTGAAGATTAGAAGAGGATGCATGTTCAAATCTCAAAAAGGTGTATCATATCTACTCTTTTCTCCCCCTTTGACATCAATGAAAAAGATGTATCACCTGCTATGGGCCAAAAAAGAAATCAAACCAATATCAAACAAATCTTCCTTACCACATGCTTACTACTCCTCCTGAGTAGTAGTCTCCACACATCAATCTAGTTGTAAGACTTTTCTTTAGAACATACTAGACTGATGCAATCTCTTGCATCTTAGTTCTGATCAGGAGGGGTAATAACCCCTAACTTTCCTCTAAGATACTCAAATGTATCCTTAGTGGCTTTGTGAATATATCTACTATATGTTCCTTTATAAATACATACTCCAATCTTACTTCCTTGTCATTCACCTTCTCTCTCAGAAAATGGTTCTTGATTGATATGTTCTTTGACTTGGTATGATGTAATAGATTCTTATAAATGTTTATGGCACTTGAATTATCGTAGTAAATCACAATAGGTTCATAAAAAATAATTCCAATAGCAGATAACATTTACTTCATCCAAATGATTTAAGTACAATTACCAGTAGAAATAATGTATTTTGCCTTCGCAGTAGACAAGGAAATTGAGTTTTGCTTCTTACTCATCCATGAGACCAACCTGCTACCCAAAAAGGATGCACCACTACTTGTGCTCTTTCTATCGTCAATATCACCTACCCTGTCAACATCTATATATACACATAAGGTGAAGTCATTATCCCTAGGATGCCACATTCGAAAGTCTATTGTCCCTTTCAAATATCTAAATATCCTTTTGACTACTACTTCATGATTGTGTTTGGGGTCAACTTAAAATCTTGCAACAAGACATACTACATTCATGATATTAGGTCTTGTATGAGTCAATATAGGAATCCACCAAGCATTGATCTATACCTTGACTGATTAACCTTAGGGGACTCATCATCTCTTGATAGCTTGCATCTTGTCACCATAGGTGTTCCTACTAGTTTTGAGTCATCCAATCCAAACTTCCTTAGAAATTCTCTTGCATATTTAGCTTGAGTCATGAAAATCCCTTTATCTAATTGAGTAACTTGCAGACCTAGAAATAATTTCATTTCTCCTATCATAGATATTTCAAGTTCTTTTTGCATTTTCGGTGCAAAATCTTTACTTAACTTGTCATCTCCACCCAAAATAATATCATCAACAAAGACTTCTACAATAATAATTTTCTCATGATTATCAATTTTACAATATAGATTACTATTTACAGTACCTTTGTTGAATCCAAGTTTGAGAAAATACTTGTCCAATCTGGAATACCAAGCTCTAGGGGGCTTGCTTAAGTCCATACAATGCTTTCTTCAACAAACTGTGGACGCCTAAAATTGTCCTATAGCTCTTTATTAATTAAATTTAATTAAATCAATATTTCCTTAACATTATAGTTAATTTTAATTAATTAATTATTTTTATTATATTCTTATACTTGTCTAATTAAATTTACTTAATTAAATAAGTTCACTCTCCTTGATGGGACCAGTTTAGGGCCATGTTTTCATGTGATTTTCTGATAAATTTTCAAACTTTGTTATGTTTTAAAACTCTATTAACTAAGTATGGTGACTCATGATAGTCACCAAGAACTCCTTTATATGCCTTTAGGTTTAAAAACTCTTAGATATGATAGTACTGTATGCTAGTATCATCGTGTTGGCTCTTGTTGCATGATTGGACATCTCCTATGGGGATTCTCTAGTCTTGACCACATCATTAGGTAATGCCAATATTCCCTAGAGCTGTATCCTTTAAGCCCTATATTTTTTTTAAATGATTGGTGCCTTTGGTGTTGACAATAAAGACAAAGACAATGAGACAATAAAATAGAAAAATGAGAATAAGCGTAACGATTAATATTTTATTTTAAGTATTATTTTAATTTTCAAAATTTAATTTATTTAAGAATTTAACTATATCTATGCTCAATTTTACAATTATTTCTTATTTGTTAATATTAATTTAATCTCTCTCTCTCTCTCTCTCACACACACACACACACACACACACACACACACACACACACCTTGTTTGTCCTTCCTTATCTCTATCTCTATGTCCATCAATTATCCCTATGACCTCCTTTATATCCCACTCATGCCCCCTCCCTCTCTCTCCACTCCTTCCCTCTTCATCTCTATCTCCATCCATTTATCTCTCCCTCTTTAAGTCTCTATTTGTCTATCTCTACTTCTCTTTGATTGCTTGTCACCCTATTTATCTCTCTATCATCTTGTTTCTCTCTCGCTCTCTTTATATCTCTTTGTATTCTATCTCTCCATCACTCTATCTCTATCTATATCCACCTCTCCCTCTTCCTCTTCTATATCTTTATGTTCCTCCCTATCTCCCTATCACCCTCCATCTTTATATTTACCCATCCACCTCTCTCTATCTCTCTATCTATTCCTATATATCTTTCTCTCTTCCCCTCCATCTCTCAACATATATCCCTCTCTCTCTCTCTCTCTATCCATCTCTCTCCCTCCCCCTTTGTTTAGACCTCTATATCTGTAATTTTTTTCCTCTCTATCTTTTAGTCTCAATATTTTTTCTTCCATGTCTCCTCTATCTCACTCTCATTGTTTCTACACCTCTCTCTACCTCTATGTATACATGACTTCCTATCTCTGTCCTTTTCTTTCTATCTTTTCCACTTTCATTCTCTCCCTCTCTTTATATTTTTCTCTTCTATCGAGCTACCTATCCCTATATCCTCCCCTCCATATTTCTCTCATTCATCTCCTTCTCCATCTATATCTATATCTATATCTATATCTATATCTATATCTATATATTCCTCTAAATATCCCCTATCTCTATCTCCTTACCCTCATCGCACCCCCACCCTCTCTCACTTGCTTTTTCTTCTATCTCTCTATCTTTCTATCCCTATCTCATCCTCTTTCCCTATTGAAAACATAACATGTCCTATTGGTAATGGGCCCTGATTATCTTTCTAATTTAGAGGTTTTATTTTAGATGTTGTTGGATCCTTCTAAGTGGATGCATAGTTGATTTGAAGCTATCACTTCTCCATTGAGGCATTTGTTACACAAACATAAATTGCTAAATGGCTTGTCAATTGACTTTGTGTGTTGCACAAATACATGCACTTAATACATCATTTTTTTTCCTAATTGATATTCCACACCTCTTCGGCATACCCATTGTACATCAAGGTGTAATTGTTAGTATATATATATATATATATATATATATATATATATATATATATATATATATATATATATAGAGGGGGGAAGGAAGGATATAAAGAGATGATAAAGAAGATGGACATAAATAAGGAGATAGATATAAGAGGTAGATAAGAGAGAAAGAGGATATATTAAAAGAACGCTGGACACGGTAGCATGTGATATTGTGACATAACATTTTAGGCCTCAGGCAATACATATGGTGGGCACACTTTATCATGTTGTCAACGATATATAAGGAGTTAAAAGCTACGGCGAGGAAATGTTGACTTTACGCAAAGCATTTTCTAGATTTGCATGGCAGCTATGATATTACAAAAGGAAACACAAGAGGGAAAAAACGACGGGAAAACAATTGGTAAACAACATAAAATGATGAAATATCCGTTCAATCATCTTACATTTGTAGGGACGTCAAGACAATCGTAAATGTTCTATGATAGCTCATCTATACCAAACTGTGGCTAAACTCCCTACAGAAACACACCAAAGAATTTATTAAAAAAAAGTCAATTTTTTTTTAGATTCATAAAAATACAACGATTTTTTTTTTGCAATTTTTTTCTGATTTTCGACCACAAAATATGCAAATCATGAAAAATAAATGGTAAAAATTTTACAAAAATCTGTTGTGTTTTCCATTTTTTGAAATTCAATCAACATACATTTTATAAGAAACTTATCCGCATCCAATAATTTAAACATCATACCAAATTTGAAATTCAAGATATTTTCCATCACAAGACAAAAAAAAATCTTCAGTATAAAATAAAGAAATCTAGAAAATAGATATTACTCCCTTATCTTAGTTTGACAAGACAGTAAAATATATGTCAAATCTCTTTCTTTGAGACTAATGTATTTATTAGGTCGAGTTTTTAATGGACGCTTTTATGTCTTGCGATGGAAAATATCTTGAATTTCAAATTTGGTATGACGCTTAAATACCTATCAACGAACATCTTTCAACTTCTGATTTCCACCGAACCAAGATTTGCATCTTGATCTTCCGGAGGCTTTGAATACTCCCGCTGCTGACACGTGCTTACCTATGAAGTTTACTGAAAGTCATGCCTACCTAAAGCCACCTTACAAAATCAAAGATGCGTGTGCACCACTACTTAGGAAACTTCTATGGTGATGCATGTTATGTATGCCCAATCTTTCAACCATATGTATATCCTTGGAGGAGTACTAGTAGCTGAGCGCATTTTCATAGGTGTACACTCCTCATGGTATTACTTTTACCTCATGCTAGATACTTATATTTGGATAGAACATATCATTGTTAAACTTAACTAAAAACCAAAATGGACCTACTATATTGGTTTTCAATGTGGATCTCAGGGAAACTTTAGAGGAGGAAAAGGCATATGCGCATCATTCAATGGATATAAAACTAGATTTTAATTCATTGTCTATTTTTCCTTGAAAATTCCTATGTTGTTTCTTGCAAAGACTATCTTCAATTAGAATAAGATGCATGTCATTCTCTGTGAAGTTGTAGTGGAACATAACATATATATGTAACATAGATATATTCACAGGAACAAGTATTAGTATTTAAGTGACTAATAAGAAGAGTAAGAGCAATATGACCTATAACCATAATTATATATCTGATCAATACACTCAAACAAGAAGAATGAAACAATGTACATGTGTGGTTAACATAATTCTTAGCTGGTAGCTTCATTTCAATCTTCCTCTTGTTCTTTTCCTCCCAAATTCCCTCCATATAGGATAGGAGTTCTCTTCTCTCTCTCCTCTCTCTCACTTATGCAAACAATTTAAATAAGCAATGAGCTGAAAAATGAATCCTTGGAGTAGGATTTGTTCATGTACTATGAAAAGAAGTAATCAGAAGTGTTGAAGAAGTCAAGGATCATCAATGGTTTTCAACTTTTTAGTGATCCCCCTTATTTATGGTTTGAACCCCCTTCTTTCTTTCCCAAACAAAATCAGAACACTATTGATTAGTTGGGCTATAATAGATCACACGACCTAGCATACTTAAGTGGTAACTTGTTGTGAGTTTTGCTACATGTTTCTAATATGATAGTCTTATAATTTTGGAGGTGTCTATTCAACCATCAGAAAGTAAAATCTTATCAAAGAGAGATTTAGTTTTTTTCTTAAAACTGTCCTTGGTAAGATTTAGATTCTAATGGTTAGATAGATGCTGACTATAATTTTAGGCTTGTCATTTATTAAGAAGGTATGAGATTATTTTGGTTAAGGTGGAGTTAGATATTATTCATGTGAAATGTATGCTTATCATTGTTTCTAAATACCAATTTTGTTTTTTTAGTTTATTAATATTTTATAATAAATAATTCAAATGTTCGTTAAAAACAATAATCAAGGAAAAAAAGGTAATTGTCTACTAGTAGTTATAAAATTTTATGTCCATGGGGGAAGGTTGTGATAGATTTGATAAGTACATTATTTAAATTATAATGTGGCGAGTCATGGACAGGTAGCTTGAGGCAAGGAAGCAGTAGACTGTTCAAGAAAAGCAACAATGTTTTGTCTCAGTCAACACAATGTGAAGATGATGAGGGAGCACTAAAATGGGAAGCCATTGAGAAGCTTCTTGCATGTGATCACATTAGAACTTCCATTCTTGAGAATGTAAATCAAAAAATATAATTCACAATATTGATGAGATAGATGTAAGTAACATAGAGCTTAAAACTCAACAACAATTGTTGGGCAATCTTGTCAAATAACTTTCCAACATTTAGACACTTCATTAACTTTCAAGGAATGGAACATCCTTGTAACACCATTTTATCACTCAAGAGAAATAGGACAATAACTTGCAGCATGAACAAGACTATCAATGTTATATATAATTCATCATTATGCTTATAATCCCCGTCTTAATACTTCTAATCTTCATCTTAATGCTTATATCCTTATCTTAATATGATGTCATCATTATCATGCAAGTGCAAGACACAACAACATACTAAGTGTAGACATCAACACAAATGAGGGTTGACATCAACACCGATGAGGGTTTACATCCAACCATAAACAACATCAACACAACAATATCTCTACACATATAACTGAATATAGGGTATTAATGACAACACAACACCATAAAATCCATCTCCAACAATATCCACAATGCTGAGGATTGACATCAATGACAACACCACGACTTTCTACACAACATCAATCTCCACAAATGGTGGATTTGGATTAATTAATGGGAGCCAATTATTGTTGTAAAGATGATACATTTTGTATCAAATGAATGGTGGCTTTGGTGGATGAATTGGATTGTGAAAATTTTGATTATGATGGAGAGTTGGAAGATATACCATTATAGTATGCACGGGTAAAAGAGATGGCAAGGAAACAAATGGAAGGATTGTTGAAGCTAGAAAATAAGAATATAATTGGTGTTGATTGCCTACACATATTGCTAAAGTTATGATAGATGTAATAATACTAGACAACTGGTTGGATCAATTAATAAATCTTATCTTGAGAGGTATTGATTTTGGTATTTTAAACCTGCATCTGTCTTATCTTTTAAAAGACCAAACACATTTAAGCTTAGATAAATTAAGTCATCTTTTTCATAGGCTTAATCGAGAGCAATCACATATTTAACTATTATTTTACACTTCCTCAAATTCACATATTAATTTCTTACATTATTGCATATAACTATTCTTATCAACATATAATATTTTTTCATGTATTATTTTTAACTTCAAACATGTTAAACTTGTAAACTTTTTGAGTTGCATGTATTATGAGAAGAGGGTATACATAGCTAATAAAAATATTCTAAACCTTGTCTAGCATAATATAGTTGTTTAGGTTTAAACGAGGGCTAAGGATCCATTTTTTAATACTTTAAAAGAATTATGATGGTCAATCTCTTATTGGTCCTATTCATCCAATATCAAACACTTATTAAACCCACAATTACAAAACAATCTATGGCCTCTTAAGTGTTAGGATTAAGGCGTCACCAACCGTTTAAGTCTTATATAGTTAATTACTACTAATATTATTTGTAAATAAAATTCATAAGGGATGAAGGATTCATCATCAGTAGTAATTATATTAAATCATCCAGGTTTTACAATTATGATAATTTTAAGTTTTATTGACCTACGATATTTCTTTGATGAGAGTCCATAACTATTTTTTATTTTCAATAAATTATTATTTATTGGGAAGGAGTCTAAGAGGATAAGGTCATTTTGAGTGTTAATTTTTTTGGGATTGTTATGAGGTTATTTTTTTCAGATTGTGTTGATATGATTTAATATTTAAAAAAAAAATTGGGGTTAAAACCATAGCCACCAATTTGGTTATAAACAAATAAACAAGTTTCTAAATTATCATGTAGGTGAGTAGAATGGTTACAACCTACATTAATGTATGCATTAAATTCTTTGGTTTATCTAAGGAAAGCATTCAGAATTGATAACTAACTTGGATGCCTCATTTATGGGTTACAATTTTTATATAAATAGGCTTTACTTGGTGGTACTAAGATTGTGTAATTGGAAAGAGTGACTCTATTTACAAGTTCTAAAGTCTTCAAGACAAAAGAAGAGAGAGGAAGATTTTATGTAATCTATGTTTTGAAGATAGTATGTAAGTTTGGTCCTCTCTTCATGGTGGAGATTTTTCCTAAAAGATTTTATCCATGAAAATATTGTGCTATGATTCTAATTTTCTTCTATTCCATATTTCTTTGAGTTACTAATTTATTTTCTTGCATTCTTCATTTGGTTATGCACTAGATAAAATCCACTTTACAATTAAAAATTGAATATTTCCATTTTATAGTTGTTCATATCTATTTTTAACATTCAGTATCAAAGCTTGGCCAACTTTGTGTCTTAGGTGGAAGTGTGAAGGTTTTTTGAGTTGTAATTTGAGAGTTTTAGTTGAATTTGTTTTGCATATTAGTGTAGAATCCATTCAAAATATATACATCCTCATATAAGCTAGATATTGAAAATTCCAATGGAATGAACTATGACCTATGAAAGCTTAAAATGGAGTATCTTCTTAAAGAGAGGGATTAATAGTTGGCAACAACAAAGGAAAAAAAACAAACAAGATCTACGTCAAGGTGAGTGAGATAGTATAAAAATGGGGAACCTTTCTTCTTTGTCTTGCAAACTCTATCCTATTGATTTTTTTGAAGAGAAAATAACATACGATCTATGAAAATAATTGAATGAGATCTACCAAGCCAAGAGTTTGGTAAATAATTTATAATTAAAAGAAAATTATTTGAAATAAAAATATTTAAATTCATTGAATATGATTTTAAGTTGGTTAGCTTGTGTTGACATTAAGGTATATAAAGAAGATAAGTGTAGCATGTTAGTGTTTTTTCTTTGTTCGAGTCAAGGAGACTTGTATACTTACTATTGTGCTAATCTCAAATATTCAAATATGGATGCTCTTGTTGCAAAATTGTTGTGATAGAAATGATAAATTTATAAGGTTATTTTGTCACCTTGTGTGACTATTATTAACTATAAAATAACTTGTGGTTATTGACAATAATCACCAAGTTGGCTAGAAAATAACAACTTGATGTCTAAATTGGGTGGGTGAGTAATCTAGTTGCAACCTTCATTATCCTATTCTTTAAATTATTGGATTTATCCAATGGAGGTGTTGAGATTTGATATGCAACTAGAATGGCCCATCTAGGGGATTAAAATACTATATAAGTAGGCCTTAAGGTGGTAGTATGAGTATGTAAATTGACCCAAATTTTGTGTAAAATACTACTTTTTGTACATATACATGCATATGCCTAGTGTGCATATATTTATAAAATAATCATATCCTT
This sequence comes from Chamaecyparis obtusa, assembly GCA_027943335.1. Classification (NCBI taxonomy): domain Eukaryota; kingdom Viridiplantae; phylum Streptophyta; class Pinopsida; order Cupressales; family Cupressaceae; genus Chamaecyparis; species Chamaecyparis obtusa. Next base: position 215,577 of record BSBK01009334.1, on the reverse strand, counting down.
AAAAATAATATTAAGAAGTTTTTGACAAATAATCGAGGAAAAAAATTGGTCCTATTCCAAGATACACTAGTAGATCTAGAAAAAAATCGAAGTCTTCTATTGAAAGGAAAATGTCCACAAGGAGCATCTAGATTTTGCATTTTTAAACATTGAACTTTTTCTCAAACAATTACAAAAAAGAAGTAAACAACTATTCCCATAAACTTTCAAAAGAAAATAATGATTTTGAGAAATCGTCGTACCTAAAACATTTACCTTTATCTTTTTCATTTTTTCAATCCTTCTTGTCTAGCACTCACCCCTTCTTTTTGCCAAAATAAATGAAAATGATGTCATTTTCTTTCTATATTTAATCATTTTGATCTTGTAAAAAGAAATATGAAAATATATTAATGTTATGACTTATAATCCCTTAAACAACTTAATCTCATAGACAACATTAAAATTCCTTTGTTCCTTATTCATTTTTGTCTTTAATTACAAGCTCCCAACCATTGTCTCTTTTTCTACCTATGCCCAACTTCAAAACAATTCACTTCTGGATTCATGATAAATTCTCCATGACTCCATGTCCTTTTTTTATCGGCAAAAACTAAATTTTCACAAAGATTGTACTCTCAATTATGTTAAGTATTACAAAAGTGTACAAGAAGTACCCAACAGAAACAAGTTTTGACTAACCCTAGAGCAGAACATTGTACCCAATAGAAACCATGAAAAACAAAGTCACTAAATGAAATTTGAAGGATAAAACATGGGGTTACATTGAATGAATAAATGAAGGAAGTTTAATGACCTCCACGAGACCAAGGGTCTAAAGGATCAAGGATCTAATCCTAAATCATCATTGTGTTCTTCATAATGTCAGCTCTTTGGTTGTAAATCTTTATCAGAAAACTGACAGTTTTATGAATCTTTGCTTCTTCAAAAAGTTGGTTTACACAGCCTTCCTTTAAGACGTTCTCATATTGACTAAGTATATCTTGATAAACATCACATTACAGTATAGATCACAAAAATGACTTCAAAACATATTGACCATAAGCAGCATTAGAAATCACAATCATATTAAAATGTTGACAAAACTACTTCAAAGAATAAACTTCTACACGTCAGGAAAGCACACTGAGTGAAGGAGAAAATGGTCTAAAAAGAGGGTTGCACGTCAAAAAAATCCTCTGCTATTCGTCACAAATGGTATCCATAGTCAATACGGGACATCAGATGAAATCCAACAAAACTGACTGATTTAACTATGATGTCATTCAAGCCACCCAAAAGTGATTTTATGAAAATTTTCTTCATGGGGAGAGTTCATAAATTCATGCCACGGGATTTAGTGAGAATTGACAGATACAGTGCAGAACAGATAATTTGCAGAGCTGAGAATGACGTTTAAAATAAATGACCACATTATCGATTTGATGGGTGAAAAAAAATGGTCCTCTTTGAACAATGCCAAAACAGGATCTCCATCATACGACAGTAATTTCTTTGGCATCGACTAAGAAATTGTTCAGAGATATTTTTTCTATTGACTATGTAGATCACATATCGTTTTCTATAATTATTTTCAAATTGGATTACATGATAATTGGATTACATGTGATCTATCGTTTTGATAATAGATTATTGAATGTGATAAGAAATGTCGATGTAAAAAAATCTGTATACAATCTAAATTAGAAATAACTAGCAATTGCACCTTGGTGTGCATGTCGAAGATATGTGAAGGGTAGTATAAAATGTGTATTTTTGTATGTTTTGTAGAGTTTGTGATTTTGTCGAGTTGACATTATTTATGCAATATATTTAGATTGTATTTAGTATATTAATTTTGTATTTGTGTTAATAAAATTTTATTTATAAAATGTATTATTACTTAATATAATTGATATAAATAGAATTATATTATATTGGTCAACTTGGCAGAATATGCAATTTTTAATGCTTTAATATTTGCATTTAGCCAAACATTACACACAATATAAACTAAATAAATAAAACATTCACTCTTTGTAACATGACACATTATATAATTTAAATATGATGTGATTATATGTATCAAGATATTTTCTATAGTAATGTGGATGAGTTGTAATAATTTTTTTTTCAGAAAAATTGATTTATAACTTCTACCTTAATATTTTGGATCATATTGTATAATCTATCATTGGGTGAAGAAGATGTGAGCATCTCCTCTTTTTTGATGATGGAGAAGAACATCTCCTCTTCTATATGATAGATTAAGTGGGAATAAAAAACCTTCTCTTCCTAATGATGTATCATAAAGAACGATACCACATTGATACAAAAAATCTAGTATAATTATCATCTTAAAACCTCACAATTCAAATTCAAATCTTTTAAAATAGATAAATTTTGTATGCTATATCATATTAATACATATCATGTAGACAAGTTTTATTTTTTATCTATCATAGGATAGACAATTGTTTATAGTAGGATCCACTTGTAATTCCAAAATTGGTCATGAGAATCATTTGATCTCAAATACATATATTTTGTCTAAAAGTAAAAAGAATAAAATCTCTACAAATAGAAAACAACCTTAAAAAAATACAAATTATATTCTCACTTCTTTAAAATTAAATTATATCAATGATAGATTAACTTTTTATAATTCATTAATTTTTATTAAGTATATATAGAAAGAAAATTATAAATTAGAAAAATAATATAACCAATAAAAAAATTCAAAATATATTGTCACTTCTTTAAAATTAAATTATATCAATGATAGATTAAATTTTTATAATTCATAATTTTTTATTAAGTATATATAGAAAAAAATTAGAAATTAGAAAAATAATATAACAAAAAATAATGATAAATAATCATATAAAAAATTCTCTAAAAATTAAAAATAATTTTAAAAACTTTCAATATAAATTTTAACAATATTTTTCCATCAGATTATGATGCTTCATCTATTTATTCAAGTCCATCCCTTATAAGGAGTTTATTAAAGAGTTTAAGTTCTATTTTAAGGAAGAGTTTTTCAGTTAAGTGCTAATTTCGGACATCTTTTTTTCCTTAAAAAGTCTTCATCAAAATAACAAAATATTCATACTTTGCACTCGCATGTACGTTAAAAGATAATTGGTATGATTTGAAACTAGGTATGTGTAACTACCTCAGAAAAAAATGAATAATATAATCACCGATAATATTATAGAAAAAGACTCCCATATTTTGAAAATAACAAAAACAACAAACTAATTAAATGTGTTCTCATAAGTGCCTATTTTACTTAGAGAAATCCGTTATGCGGATATTATTAATATTCACGAAGTTTTCTTCGTAAATTATTAATATTCGCAAAAAATATTGTGCGGATAACAGAAAGCGGCAAAAAATAATTGACGGCGACGTGCGTAAAATGAGGGAAATTTTCCCAAGCTGGCGAATGATTGTGCACGAAAATCAAATCAGTGGACATCAAAACACATTATGAAGTGTTTAATTTATTACCTTCATGATGAATGGACAAGATCTGTTCAATCGTCTTGCATGCGTATAGAGGTTGGGACAGTCGTTAATGGTTGAAGCCCAGGTCAATGCATTTCATATATGAAATGCCTTCATCGTAATTATCTTATTCATTATGAATTGTGGAAATCTGATATCATTTAGAATTTGTTTTGAATCTTATGATACTAAATTGCCTATGACATAATTTGTAAGGAAATCATTGTGATGGTTAGTTTCATGATAAATTGAGTAGGGAAGAGATCAGTAGTTGCTTATGTATCAATAGTTGTCTATCCATCACTCACACATCCAACTTCTAGTTATTTTTTTAAAATAACCAATATATGGGTATGTGCAAGATCATGAGGGGCCAAAAAGTGGCGATGTGAAAAATATTCACTTTTCACTCATCCAAAAGTGCATGAAAATGCTTGTTGACTTTTTAGTAGGTCTGGGTGTTAGTACACCTGGGCAAACCTGCCACCAAAGCACATGCCTAATCGGGTACCCGATACCTGTGGCATAAATTCAAAACCCGCGAGCCCTTTTCCTCATTTCTTTTCACATTTTTGCTTGGGAAAACTACTTGAAATATCATATACACGATATATTTTCGAGTATTTGATTTTGGCAACAACAAATTCGACTCCCCAACATATTCGGTAAGTAAATTATTTGTATATTTTGATTATTTTATTTTATTTTCATGCTAAATGTAGTTTTTTTTGTTGAAATTTAGGGTTTTGTATTTATATTTGTAATAATATATGAAATTAGATTGAAATTTAGATTTGTTTTTTATTTAATCAGGTATGGCTGACAACAATGAAGAAAATAACCCTCCTGCACCAAATAACGATCCCAAAAATAATCCCCCGTGTCAAAACCCTCGATCTTTAGAAGATTGGATACAAGATAATTTGAACACAATACGAGGTTTCCAAAACACATATCAAAATATACCTACATTAGGTCCCATGCTTGCCACACTAAATACAATTGTTGAAAATATTGACACACTCATGCAGCACCATAATGTTGCTCTTCATTGGCATGATGATATGCACGCCCAATTTGATGATGGGCTTGACCATGATGGGATTGCGGACCTTAATATAAGTAAGGAAGATATAGCCGCCCTTTTTGTCAATCCTAAAATCGGAATACAAGTTGACCCCAAAAAGCCCAAATTATCAATAAAATGGTGCACAAATGAAGCAATGCGCACACACTTTTGGGATCGCTGGTGGATGGTTTTTGATAAACCACCCCATAGCAATTTGGAGGTCCCATTTTATTTCATAAAAAAATTGTATGCTGAGTTTGTGCTTGGTCACCATGTTGATTATTGGAGTATGAGGCCCAACATGGGTGTAGGCGGAGGAGCTCCTCAAACTAGGCCATTTGCCCAGCGCAAAAAGGCCACTACCTTTGTCCCCCCCACTGATGTCACACCCCCTCCTCGAGTGCAGCATCCTGATATCATTGCAGAGGCTACCTCACAGACTATTAGGACCATTCATTTGCTTAGTGATCAGTTGATCACGCAGACCAGGTTAGTGTTGCCTCCTGGTGTGGATGATGCTAGCGCATCGACATCTCGTCAGAGTTCACATGTATGTGAGCCCCGTATTTGCATTATATGCAAGAATATGTGCCTCAGACCGCTTACTAATGCTGATACATATCGGTATGTTATTGATGAGTAGGATATAGGAGATGCAGCTGCAGAGGCTGCAACACCTCATGGAGCATCTACATCTCAAGAGAGTGCTCAGGAGGTGTACGCAGAGCCATGGACTCTTGTTGATATGGTAAGAGTAAACATTATAAATAAATTTGTCACATGACTTATTTAATTTATTTATTTAGATTAGTTTTAATGATTGCATGCACTTATATATATATATTTTTTCCATTTATTTTCAATTGATGACACACAGGAGGAGTTGAGACAGGTGGATGAGTCCACAACTTTGACCATTTCATTTGGCCTTGATGTCTATATGGTATATTATAAATTATGTACCCATTAGTTTTGTTTATATCATTTGGTGTACATGCTTAAATCTCTATCAATTAGAGCAATAAAATTCATACATTTACTAATATATTGTCATCTTATTGTACTCTTGCAGACTAGAACTGATGTCAGTGGGGGCACGAGGGGGTTCCTTCATCAGGTGTCGACAAAGGAAAGGTAATTAATTGTTTAAGATTAATTATGCATGCATATGTATGCCACTTGTGTGTACGTAATAAATATTTTACTTGAATTTATTGTATAGGGTTTGCTATCGATGATGTTCCGACACGGGTTCAGGAGCCTAGGTTGACAGGCATCTCAATTCGGAGTGATAGTCCGATTGTACGTAGAAATTTACATATTGTTATTTGTATTTTGTAACCAGGGTTGTTATGATGAAGTAAATTTATATATAATTGACAATCTTTTTACTCTCATAAGTTACTCCTAGTGTGAGGGAGGGCCCATGAGAATCTTTCATATCTTTGTTGACCCAGCCCACTATTCCAGAGGAGGGATCACCAGATGTAAGTTTTAATTTTAGTTCAAATCATGTCCTATTTTGTAGATTTATTACTCTATGTTGCACCACTCTACTAATCTCATTATTGCAAATATATATTTATAGGTCAGAGTTGGTATTGTTGGCATGGTCCCTTCACTACCAAGGACTTATGCTAGGACACCTGATTGTGGTAGGCAACTGAGAGGCTAGGTACAAATATTTGTATTCAGTTATAATTTTAATTAAATTAGTGTTTGAATTATGAATTATATATGTGTGTGTGTACAAATCATATAACGTAAGCAATCTAACTTGGGTTTGAACTCATTTTTGTTGCAGGATCAATCAGAGCCTAACACTTCTTCAAAGAGGCTACATTTTGATGATCCCCCTATGGCATAGGATGTAGTTTTAGTTTTGTGGTCATTTAGAGATGCCACTTGGCACATTTTGAGATGGCATATATGTCATATTGTACACCTTGAAACATTGATTTTGTAGACATTTTGAAATGGCATGTGTCATATTTGTATATGGAGATACTTTTGATACATTTGATACTTTCTGTATATAGAACATGTTCATTTTTATGTTATATTTGCATCATCTTTTGTATACATATTTATTATTCATGTTAATGGAATTGAATGGTGAAGTTATATCTTGACTATGATTATCATTATGATTTAAATTATATCTTTTTGAAGTTACATTTGTTTTTCTTTACTCTAGAATACCCTATTCATGGAGCTTATTATGTTTGAGGTTTAACTTCTATAGATTTTCTATGTTCTTATGTTTCATATCATTATATATACTCACTTGAGCCACTTAGTACTACATTGTTTCAATACTATGTATATACTCATTGTGTATATAACTCATCATATTGGGGTTTACTAAATGCACAGAGAAATGTAGCACTTGTGTTGTTAGGTCACTTGGGTTGAGCGTGGTCGTGAGTGTTCCAGTGACTTTGTGGGCGAAATGGGGTTGTCACTGGATTTACTCGGCCAACTAGAGCCTATGGAGAAGATGGTTCAATGCAATGTCAGGCAGTTTGAAAGATACGTTGCTGAGCCGCTTTCAACTGACCCTCACTACAAGTTTTGGCATCGACTGAGATTGTCTTGCCAAATGCAAATGAAGTCGAACCGCCCAAAACCAAGAGAGGTTATTGTAGACCTCGAAAACATAATCCTATAACCCCTAACATTTTTTTGATACCTTTCATGAGGTTCGAGATACGAGCCCTGGAAGATTGCTGCCCAATCGTGCTTAGTGCACCTTGGGGTCACTTGGGTCAAGCATGGTCACAAGCATTCTGATGACTCGGTGGGTGGAATGGGGTTGTCACTAGTGTTTACCTATCCAATTGGAGCTGATGGAGTAGATGGTTCGATGCAATGTCTGATGGTTTGAAAGATACACTATTGAGCCGCTTTCAATTGACCCTCACTGCAAGTTTTAGCATCGACTGAGATCATCTTGCCAAATGCAAACGAAGTCAAATCGCCCAAAACCAAGAGAGGTTATTGTGGACCTTAGAAACATGATCCCATAGCACCTAATGGTTTTTTGATACCTCTCACGAGGTCCGAGATACAAGCCCCGAAATATCACTGCCCAATCGTGCTTAGTGCACCTTGGGCTCACTTGGGTTGAGCGTGGTCGCGAGCGTTCCAGTGACTCCATGGGTGGAAAGGGGTTGTCACTAGTGTTTACCCAGCCAACAAGAGCCAATGGAGTAGATGGTTTGATGCAATGTTTGACGGTTTGAAAGATACGCTGCTGGGCCGCTTTCAGCTGACCCTCACTACAAGTTTTGGCATGGACTGAGATTGTCTTGCCAAATGCAAACAAAGTAAAATCACCCAAAATTGAGAGAGGTTATTGTAGACCTTGAAAAAATGATCCTGTAGCACCTAATGGTTTTTCGATACCTCTCATGAGGTCTGAGATACGAGCCCTGGAAGATCACTGCCTAATCGTGCTTAGTGCACCTTAGGGTCACTTGGGTCGAGCATGGTCGTGAGTGTTCCGGTGACTCTGTGGGTGGAATGGGGTTGTCACTGGTGTTTACCTAGCCAATTGGAGCTGATGGAGTAGATGGTTTGATGCAATGTCTGATGGTTTGAAAGATACGTTGTTGAGTTGCTTTTAATTGACCCTCACTGCAAGTTTTGGCATCGACTGAGATTGTCTTGCCAAATGAAAATAAAGTCGAATCGCCAAAAACCAAGAGAGGTTATTGTGGACCTCAAAAACATGATCCCATAGCACCTAACAATTTGTTGATACCTTTCACAAGGTCTAAGATACGAGCTCCGGAAGATCGCTGCCCAATCATGCTTAGTGCACCTTGGGGTCACTTGGGTCGAGCATGGTCATGAGCGTTCCAGTGACTCCGTGGGTGGAACGGGGTTGTCACTAGCATTTACCCAGCCAACCAGAGCTAATGGAGTAGATGGTTCGATGCAATATTCAACGGTTTGAAAGATACACTGCTAGACCGCTTTCAACTGACCCTCACTGCAAGTTTTGGCATCGACTGAGATCATCTTGCCAAATGCAAACGAAGTCAAATCACCCAAAATTGAGAGAGGTTATTGTAGACCTCAAAAACATGATCTCGTAGCACTTGATGGTTTTTCGATACCTATCATGAGGTCTGAGATACGAGCCCCAGAAGATCACTGCCCAATCATGCTTAGTGCACCTTGGGGTCACTTGGGTTGAGCGTGGTTGCGAGTGTTCCGGTGACTCCATGGGTGGAACGGGGTTGTCATTGGTGTTTAACCAGCCAACTAGAGCTGATGGAGCAGACGGTTTGATGAAATGTCAGATGGTTTGAAAGATACGCTATTGAGTCACTTTCAACTGACCCTCACTGCAAGTTTTGGCATCGACTGAGATCGTCTTGCCAAATGCAAACAAAGTCGAATCACCCAAAACTGAGAGAGGTTATTGTAGACCTCAAAAACATGATCCTATAGCACCTAATAGTTTATTGATACCTCTTATGAGGTCCAAGATACGAGCCCCAGAAGATCACTGCGCGATCATGCTTAGTGCACCTTGGGGTCACTTGGGTCGAGCGTGGTCACGAGCATTCTGGTGACTCCGTGGATAGAATGGGGTTTTCACTAGCATTTACCAGGCCAACTAGAGCTAATGGAGCAGATGGTTCGATGCAATGTCAGATGGTTTGAAAGATACACTGCTGAGCCGCTTTCAACTGACCCTCACTACAAGTTTTTCCATTGACTGAGATTGTCTTGCCAAATGTAAATGAAGTCAAACCGCCCAAAATTGAGAGAGGTTATTATAGAAATTAGAAACATGATCTCGTAGCACTTGACAGTTTGTCGGTACCTCTCACGAGGTCTGAGATACGATCCCTGGAAGATCACTTCCCAATCGTGCTTAATGCACCTTGGGGTCACTTGGGTCGAGCATGGTCGCGAGCATTCTGGTGACTCCGTGGGCAGAATGGGATTGTCACTAGCGTTTACCCGGCCAACCGAAGTTGATGGAGTAGATGATTCGATGCAATGTCTGATGGTTTGAAAGATACGCTGTTGAGCCACTTTCAACTGACCCTCACTGCAAGTTTTGGCATTGACTGAGATTGTCTTGCCAAATGCAAATGAAGTCGAATCACCTAAAATTGAGAGAGGTTATTGTAGACCTCAGAAAAATGATCTCGTAGAACCTAACAATTTGTCGATACCTCTCACGAGGTCTAAGATATGAGCCCCGAAAGATCACTGCCCAATCGTGCTTAGTGCACCTTGGGGTCACTTGGGTCGAGTGTGGTTGCGAGCATTCTGATGACTCCATGGGTGGAACAGGTTTGTCACTAGTGTTGACTTGACCACCCGGAGCTGATGGAGTAGACGGTTTGATACAATGTCAGACGGTTTGAAAGATACATTGTTGAGCCACTTTCAACTGACTCTCACTGCAAGTTTTGGCATCAACTGAGATCGTCTTTCCAAATGCAAACGAAGTCGAATCGCCCAAAACCCAGAGAGGTTATTGTAGACCTCAAAAACATGATCACGTAGCACCTAATGGTTTTTCAATACCTCTCATGCGGTCTGAGATATGAGCCCCAGAAGATCGCTACCCAATCGTGCTTAGTGCACCTTGGGGTCACTTGGGTTGAGCATGGTCTCGAGTGTTCCAGTGACTCCATGGGTGGAACGGGGTTGTTACTGGCATTTATCCAACCAACTAGAGCCAATGGAGAAGACAGTTTGATGCAATGCCAGATGGTTTGAAAGATATGCTGCTGAGCTGCTTTCAACTGACCCTCACTACAAGTTTTGGCATCGATTGAGATCGTCTTGCCAAATACAAACAAAGTTGAATCGCCCAAAACCAAGAGAGGTTATTTTAGACCTCAAAAGCACAATCTCGTAGCACCTGACAATTTGTCAATACCTCTCATGAGGTCTGAGATACGAGCCCCGGAAGATCACTGCCCAATCATGCTCAGTGCACCTTGGGGTCACTTGGGTTGAGCGTGGTTGCGAGCGTTCCGGTGACTCTGTGGGTAGAACAGGGTTGTCACTAGCATTGACCTAGCCAACTGGAGCTGATGGAGCTGATGGTTCAATGTAATGTCTGATGGTTTGAAAGATATGCTCCTGAGCCACTTTCAACTGACCCTCGCTGCAAGTTTTGTCATCGACTGAGATTGTCTTGCCAAATGCAAACAAAGTTGAATCGCCCAAAACTGAGAGAGGTTATTGTAGACCTTAGAAACATGATCTCATAGCACCTAATGGTTTGTTGATACCTCTCATGAGGTATGAGATACGAGCCCCGGAAGATCGCTGCACAATTGTGCTTAGTGCACCTTGGGGTCACTTGGGTCGAGCGTGGTCGTGAGTGTTCTGATGACTCCGTGGGTAGAATGGGGTTGTCACTAGCATTTACAATATCATGAAAGTGAACCACCAACTTATAGTCCACACCATTTTTAGTAATGACAAAGTTAACCCTTTTACTCTCCCGTGCAAACTCATAAAGCACATCACTTGCATACCATAAAACACACAATGCATTATGGTACACTGGGCAGCCTACAAGTAGTTGTATTTTACAGATTGAGTAAGTAGTCCTTGGGAACATGTCCTTGTCTGCAGTGGAAACAATTAGGTTTTCATTCTGAAACAAGAGAAGAACCAAATGGGAAAGCATGCACACTTCTTTTCTTGACCTAGTTCCATTACAATGACTGTTAGTGGTATGTTTTAAATTTGAACTGTGAAACTAATCATGATTAAGCTTGTGAAATTTTAACTATGAAGCTTATTATGTTTGAGGTTTAACTTCTATAGATTGTTTGAAATGATAAAAAATAATATCCTTAAAGCATTAGAAACAACAATCAAACATGTAAGAATTCAAACCATGCAAATGACATAAGTAAATGACATGTAAGATCCATTCTTGGCACTATTGGCCACCCATACATGAATTTGGTCATAAGTCCTTATCAAGACTTCTAGGACATTTAACTTTTAAATCAAATTGATTGTTACAAATTGCCATTATAGGCTTCAAAAGATCTCAATTAACCATTAAGGATCCTTTTGTCCTTCTATCTCTAACTGGATCCATGGTGACCGTAGGCATCTTCATAGGTGCTCCTTCACAAGTTACAATCCACATACAAAACCAAGTTTATTGACTCAAAATACAATCTAAGAAAGGTGAAATTAATGTATTGAAATTAAGCTTAATGAACTTAGAAAATAATGCACTAAGTTAACGTATTACCTAGTCAAGTGTTCCTGAAGGGTCATCTCTTTGCTTGAGTGTTACTAAGTTAACTTATTACATGATATTTGCAACAACATGTATTCCGAATCTTAAGGGGTACACAATAAAATTGCTTCACGGATTCAAAAGACCTTTGTGATATTTTCAATGTTGGAAGCGTCTCACAAAATTTTTTATACAACATTGTTTGACTTACCTCCACATAATGTTTAGGATGTGGAGTGCGGTCTCGATTGCCAACTCTCAACTTCAAGACATCCTTCACATTTGGTGACACTCTTGAGTTAGCATCCCAAAATTGTTGAATTTCATCCTTGACAACTACTGTTAGCTTCTTATCGAAACGTGGAAGTCTCCCACCATAAGCCCATGTATCAATTTGAAGTGGATCATCAAGTCTTTCTCTTCTTGCAAGTGCTCTACCCAAAGTTTTATGGTCTATATTGAAGTCAACACAAGTTTGTCTCATCAAACGAGCCTTTTTCAACTGATGACTTACTAAGGAGGTTGTAATAACCCTCCGAGCAACTCTCTTGTTTTTTTCTCTACTAGTCTTCCCAATGCTATTGAGAGCATTGAAAAGATTCTTCACAACAATGGAATTTCTCTCCATTTTATTGTTCACATGAATCTTCAATTTCACAAACACAAGTCTCATCTTTTGCATCTTTAAAAACTGCACAAAAATTTGACATTGCTCAACCAATGTCTTGTTTCCAAAAAAATTATCATAAAGTCTTGAAGCCCACAACCTAATGGTTTTGTGACCTCTTTCCTTCCCAATTATTCATAATGTTCTCCCCAATTTCAATTAACCATTTAGGTGTTCTTGGAAGCCCCGAATTTGAAGATTGATTATCTTTATTGCAAGGGACTTCATTTCGCATATAATTTGGAGATGTGTAACATTCATGTGGTTCTTGTGCAACATTTTCATTCCCCAAGTCTACATTTTCAATCTCCATTTGTATATTTTCATCTTCATTCCATTCATTGTCATTCTCCAAATCTACGTTTTCATTCCCCAAGTCTACATTTTCATTCTCCATCTCTAAATTTTCATCTTCACTCCATACATTGTTATTCACAAAATTAATTTCCATATTATTTTCAAATTCAACATCCTCTTCACTTACAACTACATTTACGGGGTCACCTTGATTAATGTTTAACATACCTTCTCTCCTTCTTTGGTGACTTTCCCTATCTTTTTCCCTATATGCTTGAATTTCTTCATTCGTCACCTTCCTCTTCCGTTTAGCCTTTTGACGACTGTTGCTTCCCATGGTGAAACCACAACTTGACAAAACAAAAAAATGGGACCTAAATCACATTTTTTTTTCCTGCAACCCGTGAAAAAGTCTAAAATCCCATGCTTGTTTGGTCTGTGGGGACAGGAAATATTTTGGTCAAATATGACCAATCAAAATTTGGGTACCCGATATTTCCAGGAATATGAAAAAAGGGCAGGAGCAAATGACCCCTAGGAAGTCCTAGTATGCCTTAGTATGCGTTATGACCCCTAGCAAGTTTTTGTGACCCCTTTTGACACATTGGAACACTCAAGTGTGTCATAAGGGGTCCTACGGCCCCTCTGACACACTTGAGCATTCAAATGTGTTAAAAGGGGTCATGGGGACTTCCTAGGGGTCCTAATAGGCCTTATCGAGTGTTAGGACCCCTAGGAAGTCCCCGTGACCCCTTTTGACACATTAGAATTCTCAAGTGTGTCCTAAGGGGTCCTACGACACCTTCGGACACACTTGAGCATTCAAATGTGTCAAAAGGGGTCATGAGGACTTCCTAGGGGTCCTAGTATGCCTTATCATGCGTTAGGACCCCTAGGAAGTCCCTGTGACCACTGTGGACACATTAGAATGCTCAAGTGTAAGGCCTATTAGGACCCCTAGGAAGTCCCCATGACCCCTTTTGACACATTTGAATGCTGAAGTCTGTCCAAAGGGGCCATAGGACCCCTTATCACACACTTGAGTGTTCCAATGTGTCAAAAGGGGTCACGAGGACTTCCTAGGGGTCCTAACGTGTGATAAGGCCTATTAGGACTCCTAGGAAGTCCCTATGACCCCTTTTGACACATTTGAATGCTCAAGTGTGTCCGAAGGGGCCGTAAGTCCCCATGACCCCTTTTGACACATTTGAATGCTGAAGTCTATCTAAAGGGGCCGTAGGACCCCTTATCACACACTTGAGTGTTCCAATGTGTCAAAAGGGGTCACGAGGACTTCCTAGGGGTCCTAATGCATGATAAGGCCTATTAGGACTCCTAGGAAGTCCCTATGACCCTTTTTGACACATTTGAATGCTCAAGTGTGTCTGAAGGGGCCGTAGGACCCCTTAGTACACACTTGAGCATTGCAATGTGTCCACAGGGGTCACAGAGACTTCCTAGGGGTCCTAATGCGTGATAAGGCATACTAGGACCCCTAGGAAGTCCCCATGACCCCTTTTGACACATTGGAATGCTCAAGTGTGTCTGAAGGTGTCATAGGACCCCTTAGGACACACTTGAGTGTTCCAATGTGTCAAAAGGGGTCACAGGGACTTCCTAGGGGTCCTAACGCGTGATAAGGCCTATTAGGACCCCTAGGAAGTCCCCATGACCCCTTTTGACACATTTGAATGCTCAAGTGTGTTTGAAGGTGCCGTAGGACCCCTTAGGACACACTTGAGCATTCCAATGTGTCAAAAAGGGTCACGAGGACTTCCTAGGGGTCCTAACACGTGGTAAGATGTACTAGGACCTCTAGGAAGTCCTGAAGACCCCTTTTGACATATTTGAACACTCAAGTGTGTCCAAAGGTGTCATAGGACCCCTTAGGACACACTTGAGCATTCCAATGTGTCAAAAGGGGTCACCAGGACTTCCTAGGGGTCCTAACATGTGATAAGGCATATTAGGACCCCTAGGAAGTCCCCATGACCCCTTTTGACACATTTGAATGCTCAAGTGTGTTTGAAGGCGTCGTAGGACCCTGTAGGACACACTTGAGCATTCCAATGTGTCAAAAGGGGTCACAAGGACTTCTTAGGGGTCCTAACATGCGATAAGGCCTATTAGGACCCCTAGGAAGTCCCCATGACCCTTTTGACACATTTTAATGCTCAAGTGTGTCTGAAGGCATCGTAGGACCCCTTAGGATACACTTGAGCATTCCAATGTGTCAAAAGGGGTCATGGGGACTTCCTAGGGGTCCTAACGCATGATAAGGCATACTAGGACCCCTAGGAAGTCCCCATGACCCCTTTTGACCATTTGAATTCTCAATTGTGTTCAAAGGCATCATAGGACCCCTTAGGACACACTTGAGCATTCTAATGTGTCAAAATGGGTCACAGGGACTTCCGAGGGGTCCTAATGCGCGATAAGGCCTATTAGGACCCCTAGGAAGTCCCCATGACCTCTTTTGACACATTTGAATGCTCAAGTGTGTCTGAAGGGGCCGTAGGACCCCTTATGACACACTTGAGCATTCTAATGTGTCAAAAGAGGTCACAGGGACTTCCTAGGGGTCCTAACGCGTGATAAGGCATATTAGGATCCCTAAGAAGTCCCCATGACCCCTTTTGACACATTTGAATGATAAAGTGTGTCCAAAGGAGCCATAGGACCCCTTAGGACACACTTGAGCATTCCAATGTGTCCACAGGGGTCACGAGGACTTCCTAGGGGTCCTAATGCGGGATAAGGTGTACTAGGACCCCTAGGAAGTCCCCATGACCCCCCTTTTGACACATTTGAACACACAAGTGTGTCTAAAGGCATCGTAGGACCCCTTAGGACACACTTGAGCATTCCAATGTGTTAAAATGGGTCACATGTACTTTGTAGGGGTCCTAACGCGTGATAAGGCCTATTAGGACCCCTAGGAAGTCCCCATGACCCCTTTTGACACATTTGACTGCTCAAGTGTGTCTGAAGGTGTCGTAGGACCCCTTAGGACACACTTGAGCATTCCAATGTGTTAAAAGGGGTTACAAGGACTTCCTAGGGGTCCTAACATGTGATAAGGCGTACTAGGACCCCTAGGAAGTCATATTATTTTCATGCATTACTTCATTAATGTCTGCTTTGGGAGGAAGATTATAATTTCCATATTTTTGCAAGCCCTAAAATATTTTCATCATTATCACTCTCCACCTCCGCTCTCTTAATTTTGTTCTCTCCCTCTCCGTTGCACTTAGCTTAGCCATCCTTACCTACTCTTTAACAGAGATTCTCCAAAATTTGCAAAATCCTTACCCACTGTTAAATCCTGGCCTATGTCGTGCAAAATGAGCAAAGCAAGTGAAATGAAAGGGAAGTATGGATCAAATAGCGAAGGTGCATCAAATCGGATCAATATCATAATATATGCAAAAAATATTGTTACGGACAAAAATATTTGTATAAATTAATGGGAAAGAGTGGGAAGAGCTTCTTGGACCCATGATAGAAACTATTAAGGAATTGCATGATATATTACTCAATGGTGCAACTAATATTATTGATGAACATGCGATTGCATCTACATCTATTCAATATACAGAGGAAGATATAGAAAATCTTCTTAATAGAGAGATTAATGTGAGACAAAAGGACATTTTAGAAGAAAATGGCTATCTTGGTGCCATCCAAGGTATGCCAATTACTCAGGATGAAGAGACAAAGTCCACTGTTAATGGGAAAGAATGGGAAGAGCTTCTTGGACCCATGATAGAAGTTACAGATAAGGAGGAAGAGCTAGGAAGGGGAAAACAACAAAGGAAAGAAGTAAGATATGCACGTGTGAGCCTATGTCAGATGATGATGATGAGTACTCACCATCTGCTAGTAGCTCAAGTAACAAGTGTTGTGGAATTATCCACAGAGCAATGTGAAATGAAGCCTCAAATTGGTTTAGCAGGAAAAGAATTTGGTCATGCACTTCATTCTAGCACCACAAATATTTCTATTAGAAATACGTATTCATCAATGACCTTGCATTTACGGGACTTGGAAAACCAGGTTACTCATGTTGGGAATTATCCCTCAAATGTAAGTTCATTGCCACCTTTGGGAAGGCAGTCTCACTCCTCATTTTACAACAAAGGGCAGCCATCTATGGTCCAAGGTTTTAATTCAGCTAACAAGTGGAGAGCTTCTCAAGGTACTAATCTATTTTGTAGAGAAGTTCCTGATTCATCTCAAGGTTCTCATTTAGGTGACCAACACCTTGGAGGTCCACAAATAGACCCATTGATTTCCCAAATTGGTAAAAGGGTAGATGCAATTTTGGAAAGAGTATCCCAATTGAAGAGAAATTGAAATTATAGTGAGCATAAAGTTATTGCAGATCTAATGGGTGTATCTCCTCCACTAACAAATATAACTGCTTCCAGAGACTTGAGTTTAAATGGAGATTGTTTGTTTTCAAAAATGCCCCAATCAAGCAGATGAGCTAGATGTTGCTTGAGTAAAGAAGATAGTGGTTTATTAAAGCATCTACATTATCCCACTTGCTATCAGTTACTACTTTTTGAGCGTCTTGCCAGCTACTTCTGTGCAAGATTTCTATAATATATAATGTCGTCATGCAAGTACATGACAGTTTTTGTAAACATTTTCTATTGTAAAGGGCTAGTGAGCAATATCAAAGAAAAGGTTCTTGCATGTATTATTTAGACACATATCAATTAGGAAACCATTTTTCTCCCATTAGATGGCAGAAATGCCTAGATTCACTTTGTGGGTATCAATAGGCAGCAAGATGAGGGAAGAAATATTTGAGAAGAGGAAGTACAAATGTTACTGTCCAAAACCATTTTGAGAGTAATATTCTTCTCCTGATTGTAATAAGAAACTCAAAATGCAGAAGACAATAAATAGCTGGGGCATTTATTTCCTATGACCTATGCCAATTTCAGTTCAATTCCAATCGATGATATTCTCAATGTGTAAAAATAAACTGATGTGTTATTTTAAAATGGTGTTGACTGAAATTTATGAACATATGTCAAATATCCATTTTTTCCAAAATTTGAAATAGAACCAGTGGTAATATAATCAAATTTGTGAATTTCACATCCAATCATTGGATGTTAATCAAAAGTACAACACGGTAATATTTTTTAACCGATAAACAATCTTAGTCTTACTTCAAACCTACTCCCGTGTATGTGGGTTCTTGGAGGTATCTACTGAGCAATGTGTGGATCTGTAATGTCCCTATCGAGGACCTTACTCACTTTGTTTAAAACTCCTAATTAGAATTTGGATTTCTAATGCCTATTGTGATATTATTTAAGTTTGCCTTGCTCCTTACTAATTAATATTGTAATGAATTGGTTATCCTTCCCCTTCTCTCTCTCTCTCTCTCTCTCTCTCTCTCTCTCTCTCTCTCTCTCTCTCTCTCTCTCCCCCCCCCCTTCTCTATCTCTCTCCTACTCTCTCCCCTTCCTCCCTCTCTCTCTCTCTCACCTTGTCACTCTCTCTCTTCCTCTCCCAGCCCCCGCCACCTTCTCACTCTCTCTCTTCCTCAATGGCCGCCCATGAATTTTTTAAATGGCTGATTGATTTCCTTTGCTTCTTTCAATGGCCATCAATGATTTTTCTGCAATCTTCCAACCTTTCGTACATAGTTGTAAAATACATATTAATATATATTATATACATATAAAATAATATGTAATATATGATATATAATGTAACATTTAATATTAATATATATTAAATAATAATATTTAATGTAAAATGTATATTATATAATATTTAATATATAATTGATATTATATATATAATATATAATCTAATATATATCTAATATATAGTTTTTGATATATAATATATAATCTAATCTAATATAGGATGGAGAAAGGGGAGGGAAAAGTGAAAAATCAAAATTCTGCTGGCCTTTTTGGGTACCCAAAAATATTAGGTACACGAAAATATCGGGTACCCAATTAGGCTCGGTATTGCTTTGTGCACCAAACCTACATGGTCAACTATTGAAATGTCTCAAAAATGTGTTTTTCCCCTGTTTCTCTGAGTTCTAGACTTTGACCATGTAGCTGACAACTTTTTTTTCACCCAAATTTGATGAAATGAAAAGGGTATCTTAACAAGATTATCAGCTTTCTATCGATATAATTGCTGTCAAATTTTGAATTCGGTAAGTAATTATTAGTTATTTTCTAATTGAGTTACCTCTAAAGTGTTGATTTATATACTGATTGAAAAATGACTATAACTTTCAGACGGTGTAACATTTTTGAAATCCAAAAAATGCGTCACATTTTATGCTTCGCCTACTATAAGGAAAAAAAATAAATTTGAATTTTGTAAAGTTTTAAATGAGTTAAGGTGGTTAGACATGGGAGTTTTTTTATTCTGAAAATGTTGTAGTAAAAAATTCATAATTAATTATTTTTTTGGAATAAAATTGCATAAAAATATGCATCACATCTGGGCATGAGTCTACTACTTATATATAAAATCTTATAATAAAATATTATCATTTGATTATGATTAAGGTGGTCAGACATACACCTACTTCTTATTTTTTTCCTAAATTTTTTCTACTACTGCATTGAAATCTATACTTTTCACCAATCATACTAACTTTTTTTGAAAAAAGGCCTAGCAGTATAGAAACTACATTCAATTTTCTACAAATTCTATTCTTACAACTTTTTGATATTAGGTTGATAGCTAGTTGAAATTTTCACATCAAGTTCACTAACCCTTATTTGCTGATTTTTCATTGCCACTTAAGGGCATAGTTTGGCCCCTCATGATCTTGCACATACCCATATTCAAGTTAAAAGTTTAGTAATGTGGAATTAATTATTATTTTTACAATAATCAATATATGTAAATTAAAAGCTTAGTAAAGTATTTCACATGTACTAATACATGATCATTTGTGCATGTCCAATTGACAATGTTAGTGTAATTGTAATATAAGGGAGAGGTAAACCATGAAGAAGATCTTAAATTGGAGAAAGACTACTAATTACCTTCCAATCCATAGAAGTCTTTGAATATAGAATGTTAATGATTTCTTTTGAATCTCTTCATGTTGAGGCTCCATAATTTATAAATTTAGATTATAAAAATCATAGATCCGGCTTGAATGACGTTGTTTGTGTCATTCAAAATGATCATTGCCCTTGCCACCACAATCTCACCATAGATGTCTTTGATTGTACATCCAATCCCACATTTACTTGGGTTTCCATGACATGCTTAATCAAAATTCAATTTTGAATTTATTGCTTAGGAAACAATCCATTTCACACTCTACCTTTTTGTAGAGGAGATGAATGCTTGACTCCATTAAAATGGGGTGCAAGTCCAAGCCCTTTTTTTTAGTTTTCGTATTCCAATTGTCAATTTTATATGCCTTTTCTATTTTCCATTCCCCATCTTAGTATTTTTTTCTAAGCATAAATGTAATTTAATTGGGGAAAATGTTTTGGATAGGACTTAAACATATTGCTAGTTTTCTTTTTAATAAAAAAACACAATTTTCACTTTTAGCAGGTTATACAATAAGATGATAAGTTGGTATTTTAAAATACTTAAAAATTAACCTTTTATCAACTCACCTCTCTAAATTACCTCTAGTCTAACAATGTAATCTCACATATCTTGTCCTTAACAACAATAATGATTACATTTGAACCCTACAATTACTCCATGGGGATTTTCCCAACTAAACACTATACAAGTTCATCTCAAGGGTATAGATTCACATGCAATTTTAATAATGGAAAATGAGATGACCATGTGGTCGTTTACGCAATGAATGAGTTCTAGCTCTTAATGCTCCATGTGCTTATTCCTAACCACTCATTTGATGGATTTTATTGGATCCCACCTTTTGTATAACATGCCACATATTTATGAACTCATATTGTTAGTCAAAATCCCACAAGCAATCAAATGACCAAGAAAAATGCTATACAATATAAGTTTATTTCTATAGAAAAAATTAGTCATTTATACATTCCCGCATGGTTTCAAGTGCCAAGGATTGTGTTGAATTTCAATTCTTGCAAGTCTTTACACCTTAAGAGAAGCATATTTTGCAAATCAGAAGATGCCATAAATTTATATCTGATGTATACTTGATCAAATATCTCCTTGACCATTTATAGATCTCCAAGGGAGCTTCTATGTGATAAATTATGACATGCACTCTAGCATACTCATAAGGTTTCCCCTTGTTGAATTTTCTATTATTATTGCAATAAAGATTCAATCAATATCATAGCATTTTAAGTTATTGTAAGCCAAGTCTATAATGAACTTTATTATATATCTAGATATGTGGACTTTAGATTGGGATTAATAAGTATGTTTGATTGTTTGTTATTATAATTTCACTATATGCATGTACATATCTCATATTCTATTGCAATTTTAATGTGTCAATTCTCAAGTGGTAAAGTATGACTTTGTAAACCACTAGATAAATCATTCGTCTTAGAAGTTTATGATCAAACATACACGTTCAAAATGAAGAACATCTTACACTACTAGTTTAAGAGTAGGTTAGTAGTTTATACACACCTCAACACTCAATTATTCATCCAAGGAAGCATCTATATTGAGCTATAAGAGTTCTTACCCTAAGTAAACATATTTTTTCGTACATACATCTTGCATCTATGCAACAATATCTTTATCATCTCAAAATAGATTTTATGTGTAGTAAGTGAGTCTTCAATTTTGTCTCAGTCTTTGGGGTCAAGTATAAATTGGACACTACTACAAAAATTTCAATTTATTTATCTTTAGTTGTGATCAATCATGTTAAAGAACCTCCAAGAATATCCTTAAAGTATAGCTAAGTTTGAAATGAATGAAATATTATATAGTCCAGCAATAATTGGCCTTAAATCACTCATGGTTTATTGATGAGTTGACCAATCTCCCTTCAAAATTAAATTTACTTAGTCATGAAGTGGATTGATTCCTTTAGAATGTGAGTAGAAATGTTGGAACTCAATAGTCTCCATGGTATACGTATTATTTGTATAGGAGGTAATTGTTAGTTAATGAACATCAAACTGCAAGCTTTTGTTCTTTTTGAAGACTTTTGGAGGTTGTCCACTTGAAGTGGCTTAAATATTATTAAATATTTGTTACTAATTCCAATTATATTTTAAAGTTCTTTTTGGTATTTTTTTGTACAAGTTATTTTATTTCAACTTATAATGAACACAATTTGAATCAATTTGACCCTATTTGAGTGCAAATTAGCTCAAAACACCTCATCTCACATAAACATGACCTATGACATAACACATATATTCCACCCTTATTTTGAACCTTCTCAACACCAAGGAAACAAGCATGAACTATTAGTGTCCATTTGAATAATATGTCACCCATTAGTGCCCCACATTTTTTATTTTATCTTTCCTTCCAAAAACTTATCATGTTGACTCTAAACATGTTTATTTTAAGAAAGTTTACCTTAAAATGGGATACTTTTAGCATTCTTCATACACCCCTCTAGAATATGTCACTTCCTTAAACATACAATTTATAAGAACCCAAGGCATCCTTCATTGTTGCACACACCTACAACATAGCCATGGCTTCTCAGACCTAGAATTAGGCCTATAAAATCTAAAACACTTTCAACTACATTTATTGGAGCATGCATAGGTATTTGAATAAGGTAAGAACCTAAATGTATTATAGACACCTATTTTTATCCTTTTAGTATTATTGAGGATATGCCTATATTTTTTATTAATTTTAGTAGCCTAACAAGGGAGTTGACCCTTACATAACCACAACCTTGCCCGTGCGTGAAAGAAGAGAACACCTTTTATAAGTAGAGGCCATTAATGACTTACTAACAACACACTAATAGTAAAGGTGTTGGAAAAATTAAAATACAAATTAAAACTAGTACACTGGCATAAAGGCTAGTGGCCTTCTAGACAATGTTGTCCTTAGGATCCCTTCCATAGGGGCAGCTAATGAAACTCCTTTTGGGCAACTGTCAACACAAGGGCAAAAGTGTTAAGAAAGTTTCACATTCTTAGTTGGAGATTGGAGAAAAGAAGGAGCAACAAGTAGAGAAGGGTCTTCATAGAAAAAGGGGGTTGCACTAGTAGTAGGAGTAGTATTCACACCGTTTATAGTAGGAACATCACCAAGATTTGCAACACGAGCATCACCCATATTTGCAGTAGGAGCTTCATCCTCATTGTCAACCTATGACTCATTGTTAGAGAAAGAATAAGAAATGACAGTCAAATTTTCTTTTCCAACATCTTTCCACCAAATGGTTGTGTCTTTATGCCAGAGGAGAGGACACTACAACATTTGGGGTCGAATTTCGATGCCGATTTCTGACACCACTACAATTTGTGTTTGTTTTTTATGTTTTTTTTTGCAAGTTCCCCTGATGGTATCGTAATAGCAATGATATTGTCGTAATTGCGACTCCCATGTGTATATAAACAAAAAAAAGAAAAAGAAAGTGTCATTTGTAATTTGTGAATTTGAAGAGTTGCCGCGAAGATGACACTGCACTTTTGCGTGACACGAAGAGGGCATTCAAGTTTGTCGTACATGAAGAGGCCGACACTGTGTGGGAAGAGGGCACTGGCACTTGAGGTAGGCATTCGAGATTTGTCTTCTCATTAAATCAATTTTAGTGGCATTGTTTACATCTTAGCATTTGGAATGCTCGATGATCCGCAAGCTTTGAGAGCTAGGGCATCATTGCTATTACCTTCAATGCATTGTGTGAAGTTTTTGATCTCTGTTTATTTGTTTTTTTGTTGATATTCATTATGTGGTACTCCCTATTTATGATCATTTTCATGAGGAAATGTCTTGATGGCTCGCGGGTTGCAAGCTAGGGCATCATATATTGTTTATGAGCTCACTATTGAATACTGGCATTGTTTACATCTTTTCATTTGGAATGCTTGATGACCCATGAGGTTTGAGAGCGAGGGCATCTTTGCTATTACCTTCAAGGCATTGTGTGAAGTGTTTGATCTCTCTTTATTTGTTTTGTTGTTGATATGCACTATGTGGTACTCCCCATTTATGATCATTTTATGAGGAAATGTCTTGATGGCTTGCAGGTTGCAAGCTAGGGCATTATACATTGTTCATGAGCTCACTGTTTAATACTAGCATTGTTTACATCTTTTCATTTGGAATGCTTGATGACCTGTGAGCTTTGAGAGCTAGGGCATCGTTTCTATTACCTTCAAGGCATTGTGTGAAGTGTTTGATCTCTCTTTATTTGTTTTGGTGTTGATATTCACTATGTGGTACTCCCCATTTATGATCATTTCATGAGGAAATGTCTTGATGGCTCGCGGGCTACAAACTAGGGCATCATACATTGTTCATGAGCTCACTATTTAATATTGGCATTGTTCATGAGCTCACTATTTAATATCTAGCTAGGCCATGTAAATGGTACTAGGCCAACCCAATCAACCCAACAAAATGTGTCATCTTTATCTTTGTTAAATACACTCGTTCACCATTTTGTTCTTGTTCTTCACACAAATATTGCATCAAAAGTAATTGTAAACAATGATTCAAAGAAAAAAGAAACAACTACAATAGATCAGACCCCAAAAGAATACAGTCAACTACAGTAGCTCATAGTCTCAATGAAATAAATAGTGTATAAAACAATATATGGTGCACAACAACAACAAGCATGCAATGACATCAATAACATTGCATGATGCCCGAGCTCAAATTCAAAACAGTAAGTGTATTAATGTATGATCTAATAGCAGCAACCTCATTGATCATTACCTTTCACTCCTCCATCATTATAGAAGAGATAACTAATTACAACTAGGGCATCATGCATTGTTTATGATCTCACTGTTTGAGCACCTCATGTCCCTATTTGATTGGCCGGTGCTCAAACAGTGAGCTCATAAATAAAGCATGATGCCCTAGCTTGTAGCCCGCAAGCCATCAAGACATTTCCTCATGAAATGATCATAAATGGGGAGTACCACATAGTGAATATCAACAAAAAAATAAATAAAGAGAGATCAAACACTTCACACAATATATGTTGCTTTATAAGATTTTATTAAGACTAAATATATTATTTTATGAGCTCACTGTTTGAGCACCTCATGTCCCTATTTGATTGGTTGGTGCTTTGTTTGTTATATTGATGCTATTAGATCAAATAGGGACATTAGTAATAAAATAATACACTATGTGGTACTCCCCATTTATGATCATTTCATGAGGAAATGTCTTGGTGGCTCATGGGTTGCTGCAAGCTAGGGCATGATACATTGTTCATGAGCTCACTGTTTAATACTAACATTGTTTACATCTTTTCATTTGGAATGCTTGATGACCTATGAGATTTGAGAGCTAGGGAATCATTTCTATTAGCTTCAAGGCATTGTGTGAAGTGTTTGATCTCTCTTTATTTGTTTTGGTGTTGATATTCACTATGTGGTACTCCCCGTTTATGGTCATTTCATGAGGAAATGTCTTGATGGCTCGCGGGCTGCAAAATGTTTCATGTGTTTATCTTTGTCAAATACACTTGTTCACCATTTTGTTCTTGTTCTTCACACAAATATTGCATCAAAAGAAATTGTAAACAATGATTCAAAGAAAAAAGAAACAACTACAATAGATTAGACCCAAAAAGAATATAGTCAACTACAATAGCTCACATTCTCAATGAAATAAAAAGTGTATAAAACAATATATGGTGCACAACAACAACAAGCATGCAATGACAGGAATAACATTGCATAATAAAATTCAATACTCGTAGTTTTTATTCACATTGCACATGCATAATTTTAGATGAGGATTAGTAATATGGTGCCAGAAATTGCTTAGATCCTTTGGATCTAACCCCATCTTTTCCTTCCTTGTAGGTTTTGGATCATACAAGAGCATACTGGATTGAACCCCAAGTTAACACTTCATTATTTATGTTCATCCACTTATGCATGTTTGCATTCATTCATATTCTTCTAAAAGTTGGCTATTAGTGACCATGTATGACGATTCTTGATGTTTTTGGGTCATTTGATGAAAATATATAAAAGTTTCTTAAAAGTTTATATTTTTTATTTCAATTTTTAAAATCATAAAATGAATAAAATTTAAAGATAAAAAATTAAGATAATCTTTGTCTTCACTTTAAAAAAAAACATAAAGCTCATAAAGCATGGTAAAAGAGGGCCCTAACTGTGGTAAAATGGGAAAGTTGCCACCTTGCATTGCTCTTCATATGGCAGCTGGGAAGGAACTATGTTATAAAATTTCAAGGCTTGAAATTTTATAATTTTTGACATCATACTTTTTTCTCCTTAGCATTGAGTTTACAATGTGGGGGACTTGAAGAAAATATATGTACAGTTATAAAATTTCATGCCTTGAAATTTGGCATGAAATTTTATAACATATTTCCTTAGCATTTGATCTTTATATGGCAGCCATGACTTGAGTTAGGCATTCGAGATTTTTCTTCTCATTAACTCAATTTCATTTTGATGACATTTATTGATTTAATGGCAAAATATGAATGTTAATACTGGCATTGTTTACATCTTTGCATTTGGAATGCTCGATGACCCGCGAGCTTTGAGAGATAGGGCATCGTTGCTATTATCTTCAAGGCATTGTGTGAAGTTTTTGATCTCTCTTTATTTTTTTTATTGTTGATATTCACTATGTGGTACTCCCTGTTTATGATCATTTCATGAGGAAATATCATGATGGCTAGTAGGCTGCAAGCTAGGGCATCGTGCATTGTTTATGAGCTCATTGTTTGAGCACCTCATGTCCCTATTTGATTGGTCGGTGCTCTATTTTTTATATTGATGCTATTAGATCAAATAGGGACATCAGTAATAAAATAATACACTTACTATTTTGAATTTGAGCTTTGACATCATGCAATGTTATTGTTGTCAAAACAGTAAGTGTATTAATGTATGATCTAATAGCAACAACCTCATTGATCATTACCTTTGACTCCTCGACCATTATAGAAGAGATAACTACCTACAACTATATTTCATAATTCCTCCTTTGAAGTCATAGGTGAGTTTAACTATTGGACAATGAGCTGATAGGAGTTTCGAATAGATTTGAATAAAAACTAAGAGTATTGAATAATATCATGCAATGTTATTGTTGTCATTGCATGCTTGCTGTTGTTGTGCACCATATATTATTTTATACACTGTTTATTTCATTGAGACTGTGAGCTATTGTAGTTGACTGTATTTTTTTTTGGTATGATCTATTGTAGTTGTTTCTTTTTTCTTTGAATCATTGTTTATAGTTACTTTTGATGCAATATTTGTGTGAAGAACAAGAATAAAATGGTGAACAAGTGTATTTGACAAAGATAAACACATGAAACATTTTGTTGGGCTGATTGGGTTGGCCTGGTACCATTTACATGGCCTGGCCAGATATTAAACAGTGAGCTCATGAACAATCATCCTACTACTTACACTGCAATTTCTATGTCCACTGCCATTAAAATATATCACTCCTGATGTTATATAGGCATCCTTCTCATTAAGTGTTGTCATTAAAATATATCACTCCTCCTATTATATAATGTATATGCATACTTGTTTAAAATGCCATAATTGTTGCTCTTAAATATTATTACCATTTCCCTCAAATTTACATGACATTAAAGCCAAGCCCAAAATGTATACATACACTAGTAAATTTTACCCTAAATTTCGATGAGAATTGGTCGAATTTTCTACAACAATTGGTCAAATAGATGACTAAAACTGTCGTCGATCTTTTTTCATCGAATTTTCTACATGGTGAATAATAGTCACAATTTCGACTAGACAAGTCATCGAATTATCCACTAAAACAATCCCTTCAAACTGGAAGAATAACACCATCACCTTGTCGAAGTCAATTGGTGTGAAGGTTGAAATATCGACCTTTATGCCCTCAAATTATCTACCCTCGTTCGTTGAAAGACCGTCGAATGTATAGCATTTTGGTCAAGAATAGTACTGTGTAAAGGTCGAAATTGCAACCAATCCACTGTTGAATATATAGCATTCTGGTCAAAAATAGTGCTGTGTAAAGGTCAAAATTGTGACCAATTCAAACTTTTGTTTAAAAAAAAAATGTGGTACACCATTTTCAATATATTCCTGCTTTTAGTTGAATATATTGGTTGTCTATAATTAGCATTGCAATGTCAAATGCAACATGAATGTTAGCATGGTTTCTTTCTTCTCAAAGCCATTTAAAATTTGTTGATATTGATATTTGATGAGGTTTGTTTGAACCATATATTTACAAACTTAAGTTCAAACAATAGTTGTTTATTTATCTCGATTATTAGATGGTTTTAATGAATGACTAGTACTGGTCTGAAAATTTGAAGTATTCCTGATTCAATCTATTTTGTTGTAGTTGTAATATAATCTAGTGAAACAAAATTTGATTAATATTTTGGGACTTACCTATTAGCATCAAAAAGTTTGCATTCAAGTCTTAGTTTAGTTTTCTAAACTGTGATGTCTCCATCATATCCATAAAACCAAACAAGCATAAAACACATGTTTTGGACCAGGTGAGGCAGACCTGGGACACTTTCAAGTTAGTTAGGAAGTAGAAGTATCAATTGTACATAGCATTAAATAGTTACAAATAGTTAGTCAATATTGAACGATGTTTAATGAACCATGTAAGTAATTGGCAACAAATATGAATCATAATAGCATCAAGGAAATCAAAGTTGAACTAATATCATATCTATGAAAGTCATCTTATTTATAAGACTTCACAATAAACAGCAAGATAGATCATTTGATATCAAGAGAAAAGATTGTATGCCATTGTTGATAAGAGTGAAAGAGTAAGCATGGTACCATTGACAACACCACTTTGATACATGAACGGTACATTAGAAAATCAAGTGATCAACTATGTCTTAAATATAAGTGCTACTCTTCTGTTCATGGGTTCAAGACTTGAATCAAAACAACTAAACCATGAATACAAAATAGTTATGAGATAACAAGCAGACAATCGTTGTGGCCTTCATTTTGATTGTTTCTCATTTATTATCTTCTCTTCTTTTTCTATGTGTCTTGAAAGGCACATATCACATGCAAAACACCTAATTAAAAGAGTTGGTATGCATCTATTTGAAAGATAGGCCATAGGAAATTTGAAATTGATAAATAATAAAAATAAGGAAGAAGATCAATCTAGTTCATTTTACTTAATGATCAACATAAAAAAAGTGAACATCACACCATTTGGGGACCACCCCGAGAAGTGATAAAGCATTTCTCACTCATAGAATCCCACAAAATTGTTAATTCATGAATCAAGACTATGAACTTTCAACCTAGGATCATTTGTGTGTCATTTAAAAGTGCATTAACATTAAACCAGGCCTATGTACATCCTATGTTGATCTATTCCAATACTTCTTTTCCTGATCTAAAATTTGATTGATCTCCATTGGTTAAGGCCTACTGGTTAATAGCATAAATTTTATGAGGGTCACTATATGCCCTTAAGTCAATGCATAATGACCTGGAGAAGTATTCATGTAGAATGTGACCACCTTTTGGTAAATGCCAAGAAGGGTGAGAAAGATGTTGCTTGGCATATGATGAGTTGGTAGTAGAGATAACCATTGAGCTTGAAAAAGTTAAAATGCTTGTAAATATTAGACCACCAAGAAGAGGTATAATTTTGTCACTTGTTCATTGTTCTTTCTTGGGATGATCTTAATTCATATGAATGTGATGCATTTTTCATTCAATCACATAACTGTCCAAGAGTTTGGCCTAGTCCAGTGTTCAAAATATTTCTAAAGATCTAAATGTTGACATAAATATTTGTATTTATTGTTCTTTGATCATGGAGGATATAAATATGTTCATGTTTTTTTACTATATATCACAACCATGACTATATCTTTTATTGTATCTTCTTTTACCTCATTATACTTTAGTGAGATGCCATGCTACTACCAACCCAAAAAATTAGAGATCCATCACTTCCATTGACTGCTTTTATATGTACTAATTACCATTGTCTTCACAGTATACCCTTTCACTTTGGTGACTATCTATCTCATTACCAAGACTGTCAACACATATCTATATTACCACTTTTTAGAATTAAGAACCACTAGTCTTCTTCACATCTGCAATGTTGTCTTTTAGAAATGAAAATCAATTTTGTTACTGTGGTTTGTGAGACTAACTCCCATGCATTTGATTGTAGCATCAATGCTTTGATTTATTAGTCCTCATACCCATGCGTTTATGACATGTCTTAATCTTCATAATTGTTACTTTGACATTTACCTTAATTACTGTCTTTGTGTAAAACCACTAATTATGTCTTTAGAAGCAAGTGTTTTAATCTTATAGTCTATATTCCTACTTCTTTAATGCTCATGATAACTACCTCCAAATATTTTTTGAACTAAATGCATTATCCCTGGTGTCCTTTAGATCTTTCACTGTCTTGGATTATCATATGATGCTCAACTGATAGCACCATTCTATGCACAATTTGATATCATTGGTATGACCACTTTGTAGTCTTTATTCATGGCTTTATCCACACCTTTCATGTCATTGTTGTACTTTTCACTATTAGATCGATGTATATTACTGCCCTAAGATTTCATCATAGTGATCGAGACTCATCTTGGATAGTTATAAATCCAAATTGTCCATGAGTTCATTGCTTAAACTGCTACATGACACATCCACTTCTACTCTTCACCATATCTACCCTTTCGAAAAATTTTATATGTTATATTTTCTACTATGTTTTTGATGCATTTTGATCACTCTTATGATCTACTATGTTTTTGATGCATTTTGATCACTCTTATAATCTCCATAATCACCGAACAAAGGAGAAGTTATTGAGTTAATCGCGTGCAAAAGATAAGATGATGAAACAATGCATTAAGCACCAATTAACATAAAAGGTGTGAATCATGATTGCCAAGAGTTAAATAATTAATTGCTAAGTGGTTTGATTTACTAAGGATTAGTGAAGAGTTGTAGTCTTTCATATTCACATCCTTTTGTAGCATATTAAAGAGACATCAATATCATTCCAAATGAAATCAACTCATTCAATTGGGCTATTTTATATACATTACAATTAGCATTGCAATGTCTATAACACGCTGCCAAATCAGTTTTATAGGTTAATCAAACTTTGGTTCATTGGTGATAACTTGTTCATCAATCCATGATAGTTATAGTAAGCATTTCAACAGGTCAACCATATTGAACTATCCTTGAACAATAGCTTTGGAAGGGTGAGTTATTTGAGTATTGAAGCCATGACTTGTCATTGTTGGGTGAGTGCTTGTTGCAACTCCAACTTTAAGAGTATTTCAACTTTAAAAGCAATTTTTTCTAATTCATAATCCGGTTGTTGTGAGTTGATGAGGTTTAAATCTGCAGGTCTTGTCTACTGCTTGTTCATTGAGGTAGTGTCTTATCTTTTGTGCTTGTGGAGAAGGGAATTTACCACCCTCAAGATTGAAATCTCAAAGACAAATCGGCCCAACACCACCTCACTTCTACTAGCACTTTGGTGAGCTAAGGTAATCAATGACACTAATAGACTAAATATAATTTAAGACTTACAGGAAATGCAATGCGGAATAAAGAAACTGAATTAACTAAGCTATGCTAACTGAATTGTATGTAGTGGAGTGCAGATTTGTTGGAAGAACCACAAAAGTTGGTTGTTTGTTGATGGAGACTAAGCCCGGATTGAGACACCAGTCATTATGAAAGCAATTTAATCCATGGAAGTGGAGATTTGGTGATGGAATGTGTATGGGGGGATCATTTATGAAGTTTTTGTGCTATTGTTTTAATTTGGGAGTGAGTTTAGAGGTCCTATTGAACAGGCCCTAGATTAGTGACCCTAGAACCAAGGGTTTGGTGGAAAATGAGTTGGGTGAAGGGTAGAACCTTGTAAGTTTGGAATCCATTATTTCTCAACCTTTAGAAAGATTTTTTTAGTATTTGGAGTCATGGGAGCAAGTGGAGTTAGGGGTTGCTTTGTAAAAGTGGAGAATTAGGCCTAGTGAGGATAGGCTAGGGGTATTGGATCTTGGGTATGGTCCAAAGGAGCATAGGCTAAAACTTTCAAAGGATTTAAAGATCCCAAAAGGGTATTGGAATCATGTATTAGTTTCCTTAGTTGTTTGGGGAAAGTTGGAGGAAAAGTCAAATTAATGACTGGTGAGGGCTACTAACTTCAAGGACTAATTGTGTGTGTTGGATAGAAGATGAGTGATCCAGACTTGATGGGTTGATGAAACATGGTAGATAGGCTATATGGAGGTGTTTCATGAAGTTAGAACAAAGGTTGGGGCTTTGGGTGAAGATATGGTGTCTAGGAGGAACTAGGTACACTTGGGAGACAAGTCATGGAGGGACATTGAGGTAAATAAGTTATTGCAAAGTGGAATGGATTTGCTATCTAATATGATGAAGATGGATACCGCACACCATCTTTGCATCAGAATGCTTCTTTACACTATAATAAAAAAAAAACTATTTCAAATCATGCATATTGAATCCTTTAATTGACTAGTATACATGGAAGCCTAATAATATTTAATTGATGATAGCTATTAAAATATGTTAAATGGTGATGAAATAATCAAATCCAAATTATAAAGAAGATAATTTATGCAAGACGATAAATAAATGTCTTTAGAAGAGTAAAGAAACATTGAATATTTTAGTTGATTAGTTACTCAAAATAGTACACAACTCACCAACATACTTTGTACAACAATAAGATTCAAGTGAGCCAAATTATTCATAATCTTTAGAATACCAGTTGCCACTTCTTCAAAATTGATAGGAAGCATATACGTTGCCTATAGCTTCAAATCAAATAATTAGAGTAACCCTAGTCACTTCAATAGGTGAACAAAAATTATCTATCTTGACTCAAATCTAAGCAAGATGCTTCCAAAAGTGTATATGCCTTGAATAGATAAATCATAACATCAAGTTCAACATCAAAATATTAAAATGTCAAATGATAAATCATAACATCAAGTTCAAGTAAAGGAAATAGAGCTTGTATAACCATATTTGTTTGTCATACCCTTTTTGCAAGGAACTCAAAAATTATTCAAATTAAACAAGTATGAACTGTAAGAGACAAAGAAAGAAGGAAAAGGTGTTACCTCACTAGGATGATAGTAATAATGAGACAAAGAACCATGAAGACTAAATCCAAGGAGACCAGATCTGAACATTTGGGTTCGATCAAATTCAAAAATTGGTTTGCCTCCATAGCATTGTCAAGTCAACAACATGAGCATTATTTTGTGTCTAGAGTGTCATTAATGTTTTTAAATGTAGAATGAAATGGTTGTAAGTATGCATTTCTGCCACATGCAAATGATTTTGAGATACAGACCTGTGCAATCCAATCTCCCAAGGAATAGACAACACCACTTATCGCCATCTTTTCCAAAACAAGATTTGTCATAAAGCGATGTTAGAATAGTTACTAAAATGGTCATAAATTATGTTCTTATAGTAAAAGAATACTTTGACTTAAGAAAAAAACTACACAATATTAAAACATTACATTGTGCTTTAAAAACTAAAAAGGTACTTGTAATGAAGAACTTCATTTCGACTTGCTAATTGGTTGTCACTATTAACTCTAAGCTTGTCTTTAAAGTTTGAGCTTCACTTGGTTTCGAGAATAGTTTAATATTCTCTACTAAACAAGGCCAACCACATGAAGGTGGAAGCTCATTTGGCCCCTTCCCCCCCCCCCCCCCCCCCCCCTAACATCACTCTAAATTCCCCATTAACATTTAATAACATTCATTCATTCATTCATTCATCCATTTTTGAAATATAACATTCAATCATTATAATCAAATGATAACATTCATCAACACATAAAATTCATTAACACACAACATTCATGAATAATTCATTAACACACAACATTCCATTAACACACAACATTCATGAAGAATTCATTAACACATCATTCATCAACATTACTAGTACAAAATTACATCCATTAAGACAACGTTCTTTCATTAGCAATATTACCCGTTGCTTTTGGTCTCCCATCAATGTACATTGCAAATCTTTTACTTTGATCATTTTCTTTCCATTGTATATAATTAGCTGATAGTGCATGCCTACGCATACTTTTTTTATATTGAACAATCCACATCCAATCATTGTAATTGTAACACGGACTGACATACTTGAACAATTCAACAACTTTGTTGTAACATACCTTTATCCCATCCATAGAAAATAGGCCCAAACCATGTAATGAGGATGGAGCAATGTGATATATCCTCTAATTAACACAAAAATTAGTGTTAATTGGAGGTAGCTCATTGGGTACCCATTCTTTCTCAATGTGTGTGTACCGAAAGGGCACCTTGATGTCGCCTTTGGTCTCATCATCATAAGAACATGACCCCCCATTAGCAAGAAAAAATTGCATGCGTTTATCAAATTTTTTTCTAATCTTTTGACCTCTAGTTGATCTCCCTATTTTAGCCGTACTACATGTAGAACTTTCATCTAGCATTCCCTCATTTCCGTCATTCGATGTAGATAGATTTGACAAGTACCTATTTGGTGGGTCCTGCAATCCATCAAATGA
Organism: Chamaecyparis obtusa; assembly: GCA_027943335.1. Lineage (NCBI taxonomy): Eukaryota > Viridiplantae > Streptophyta > Pinopsida > Cupressales > Cupressaceae > Chamaecyparis > Chamaecyparis obtusa. The sequence continues at coordinate 181,065 of BSBK01009334.1, read as the reverse complement.
GATATTGTCACGTCCCCACTTGAAATAGAATTTTGATAATATTTAAATAATATATATAGAATAATCAAGTTGTGACCCATACGTACAGTTCTTCTTTGTCTATACGTGAGAGGTATACAATGTACTAAGTTGAAAGTGATTATATATATATACATTATATGATTATATAATATGTCTATTTATAACATACATGCTCAATGATAAACAAGAAGAATATAAGAAAATTATGTCTATTTATTGACTTATACCTGCTGATCCATGTCACTATGCACGATCCATGCCAAAGGGGTTAAATTTCCTGCATATGTTAATCATTTATCTTAAGTTAGCTAAAAATTACATGATACGTATGCTACAAATAACTTAGAAGACAACATGAACAATATGCAACATCGTAAACATGAACAAATTTACCTTATATATGGAATGCAAGATCGTCAACAAAAGGGGGGACGATGTCTGTAGTTAATTGCCTGTTTGCAAAAAGGGTGATAATCAAACACAATATATACATGTATCAGCAACAATTAATTGAGCATCGTAAGTAAAACATTGGTAATTATAAATCACATATGTTGTAATCATTAGAATTGAACACAATAAATATGTAATCATTACAATTGAAAGTAGTAAATCATGTCAATCATTTCATTGATCATTTCAATTATGTCATTGATCATCATCATCATCATCATCATCATCATCATCATCATCATCATCATCATCGCCATCATCACCATCATCATCACCATCATCACCATCACCATCATCATCATCGCCATCATCACCATCACCATCACCATCATCATCATCATCAACATCATCTTGATCTTCATCATATGCTTCTTCATCATCTTCAATATCTTCTTCTTCCATAACATTATACTTTATCGGCCTTCCTCTTGGGTCATGTCTAACAAAAAATGACCAACCCTATTTATGTGGAACCTCTGAGTAAAACACTTGCTCACATTGGCTTGGAAGAACATAGGGCTCATCTCCAACTGGCTCAAATGACCTTGTATTAATCATTGTAAATCTATTATCATGTTGAATAACAGTTCTATCTGAATCATTTTGATTCAGTTGTAGCCTGTACCATTTGACGACGAATAGAACTTCTTTGAAGGAGTTAAAGTCGCACTCAATTATATCATCCAATATGCCATAGTATTGATTTTGAGATTGTTGAGGATGTATGTCATTTCTAGATGATATATTGGTGACCTCGAAAACTACAGTTATCCTAGAATCACAAGTTTTCTTTGTGTCATCCAACTTTTTTATGCGAAATTTGTGGCCATGATAGTAGATAGCTTTGTGGTGCTTGACCTGCAATTTTTCAAGCGTGTGTAAATTATTTGCATCATGAGTTGATATGAAACATATGAGTCATGATCAAAAATAATTTTGTATGTACCTCTCCACCTCTTAAACCATGTGCTAGATCAATTACCATTGGCATAACATTGGAATCTCCATTACGATGAGCTTCTCTAACTAATGAAGTAACACCTTCTCATGTTAATGAGAAATCATTTTGTTGACATCATTCAATCCATATCGTCATCCAATCAAGATTGTTCGCAATATACAAATGTATTACATCCCACTCTCGACCAATATTATAAAAAAAAATACACCAATTATAAATAACTTATATTGAAGATTTATAAGAATTAATTAACTATAATAACATCTTAGATTTACCTCTCACTTTCCTTAATCTACCTTTTCCCATCAAGTACTCCCCTTTGAATTTGTTAATAGATTTGGGATCCCAAATACAATCTACATGGATCTTTACTGCAAACTTAGGAAGATATTCACTAATGTACACCATGGTCTGGTATACCATATATCCCTCCACCATAGAACCCTCAGGATGTGCTCTCTATCGAACCAAGCCTTTCAAAAATTTCAAGTGCCTCTCAACCATCCACATTGACCTAGTTGGTACAGATCTACACAATTCAATCTCCTCAACTTGATGTATGAGGTAGTGTTCTTGTGCATTGAAAAAAGTTGAAGGTGGACACTTTTGCATTTCACACATAAGAAGAAGAATTTTTATCTTCCAATATTTTATATCTTCTTTATTGATTTTTTTAGATGACAACCACCTCATGTATTTTCTAAGATCATATATAACTTGTTTGACACTGTTGGCAAAGTGGTGTGGGAGAGAGAGAGAGGTAGAACGTACTGCAATATTTGTAAAATGATCTTGTCAATATTTTATAAAAAAATGCAATGAAAACTACATGTAGTATACAAATATATAGTGAATACAAAATAACATGAATTACCTTAATAAATGTATGCCAATCGTGTGTTTTCATCCGTGACCCAAATTCACTTTTCTTTGATATGAGATTGTTTATGTTCGCAGCAAATTCTGTGAGAAATCGTATTTTTTTTATGATTTCTTTTATAGCATTGCTCTGCTGCTCTGACAATAACCAACTAAGGGCACTTGTATCAATCTGGTCTCCATTGTTATTTGATCGAATGACATTTTTTATTGTATGGTTGGATTCTTCAATGTCACTACAAATTTTGACAATTTGGTCTTTGTCACACCTTCCATCCAAGATTTTCCATAGTGTCTCTGTTACATTCTTTCCAATATGCATAGGATCAAACAAATACACGATTGGGAGTTTCTTGTAGTACGACAACCTAGTAAATTGCGTAGGATAACTTTTTAGTCCTTTTGAAATTTAGTCATTGATGCCTTGACGACCTTCACAAGCATCAATTACATCATCAGTAAATAAAACACAATATCAAACTATAAATTTGAAACAAAAACCATCAAATGAAATGACATTACCTCGATGATTTATTTTATTGTATGTCGACTTCCATAGGCAAGGTGTCATTCTCCGTGGCTTTGATGTAGTCTCTTCTTTCCCATTGAAAAGATGTTTTTTGGTAATTCGGTACTTATGATTTCTGTGGAGAAAGTGTCTATTCTCATCGAACATCTGCTTTCTTAAACTTTTTGAATGACGAGATTTCATCTTTTGACCACAAACTGGACATGCAAATTTTCCCTTTGTCTGAAGACCTACAAGATCGTGTATAATTGGATTAAATATGTTAACTTTGTGTTAGCACTATAGCATACCAAAAAAGAGGTGTTAAGAAGAGAACATACCACAAAAATGTGTTAGCCCAAGGGCATCATGTATTGTCTATACAAGCATTGCATGGAATTGAAATTGTCTTTGTCCTATTGATCTAGAGATGTCATACATAGTGACCCAATTCCATAAAACCATCAACTCGTCGATAAAGGGCTCAATATATACATTGATATCTTTAACTTGGTACTTACCTAGTTGAATGAACAAAAATATTACATAATTATTATGACCATTTTGATGGATTATTAATAATAAATTAATTTAGATGACCATTAAATCAAAAAATACCTGGAACAATTAGTGCCAACATTATGTGCTCCCTCTTTATGGACAACCAAGGAGGAATGTTATTGTTGATAACAAAAATAGGCCACACCGAGTAAGTAGATCTCATCTCTCCAAACAGATTGACACCATCCATTGCCAATGAAAGCTTGAGATTACGAGGTTCTTCTTTAAAGTGTGGCCATTTTTCCTCTATTTCCTTAAATGTTGAACCATCTGCAAGCATTCACATAATGTCATCTTGAGTTCTATTACATGCATGGTAATCCATAAATTGTGCCAAGCTATTGTACTTGAATAATCGTTGTAGACATGGAATAATGGGAATATGCCGAAGAACCTTGCGAGGCACTTTTTTTGTTATTTGATCTGATTGATATCTACTAATATGACAAATAGGGCATTCTGTTGCAAATTCATGCTATTTATGATATATAATATGATCGTTCGGACATGAATGTATTATTTGATACTTCATTTGAATATCTTTCATAATGGCAAATAATTCTCAGTACGAGTGAGGTAGAATGTTTAATGGTGGTAACAAACACTCACCTATCAACCTACGACCAAAAATATAATTTGTTAATTTAAAAAATATTAATTGCTACATGATCCACCTAATGTTAATTGTAAGGGAATTACGACTAAAATAATAAAAAAAGATGACACACCTTAACATACATGTCATTGCTACATTGGATAAACCATTCATAACCTTCAAGTTCACCAACAACAATACGGCAGCAAGAAGAGTTATTTCAGAGCCTTCATATAGGGGCTTGTGTGCCTTCTCAAGTATAGGTACATCAAGCTCTGTGTCAACATCATCATCATCATCATCATCTTGATCATCATGATCTTCTTCATCATCGTGGTCTTCTTCCATGGTATCATTGCCTTCTACTTCTATATTCACACTGTTAGGTATTTTTCTCTATGTTCCTGAGCATGAAACATATTTCTATTTCTTCTTCCCCTCTTTGTCTGACCAAGCCTAGAAGTACTTGGAATACTTCTCCCAATCTATCCTCAGGAAGCTTATTTCTCTGAGACCTAGTACCTCTGTAACTCATCTTGTGAATGATTCCTAACCAGTACTGCAACAGAGATTGGTAGAGTCGCCACCCAAAATTTGGGAATTCTTCTTTAAAATATAGGCACCAATGGTAACCAGCTAGTTTGTATAGGGTAGGAGCCCTGGCTCAACTAAACCCTACAACTTAGAAAAATATTTCTTACAACTCCCCAGTAGAGTCGCCAGTCTGTTGGGTATTTTTCTTGTGGGTCAAACTTGGCAAGGACATTGGCTTGATTCTCAGTAAATAGATTTCCAAGTTTGCAAGAAAAGCCTAATTGATGAGGATTGGATAAGATCCTCCTTCTGCTTTGAGCTCCACATGACTCAGATGGGTATTGCCTACAAATAGGTTACTATCTTTCAAGTAAACTATGAAATGGTGGATTAGGTCTTCATTGTCATGCTATTGAATTCATTAGAGATACTTTTGTGGGAGATAATCTTGAAAACAACTGAGAACAACCTGTTGCAGGATATGACTAATGAAACTCCTAGTATGATAACATGAACAATGGCATAAGGGTGATGAGTCCTTCTTTTTATGAGTAAAACTCAAGGAAGGCTAACCTTTGATTCACTCTTCAAGGAATCAGCAACTATGGACTGTAAAACATCAGGGACAGTCCTATTTTTTAGGTACACGAACATGAAATGAAATGGTATTGGTAGTGATGGATTTTGTGTTTGATGACTGAAAGGTGTTTGATTGACAGAGATCAGATCAGTGCCTAATCCTTTGGGCAAAGAGTCTAACATAAATCAATAGAGGAATTTCTAGGAAATACAGTGATATGCCTTACAAACCACATACAATTTGGATAGAATGCCTTACAAACTATCTTCTCAATCTAGGTTTTCTACCATCAAGATCTTCCACAGATGTATCTATTCTCTAAAATTGCACACAAGGATTTAATTCTTTCCTTAAAAGAAACTCATGCAACAATTAGATCACTGCCTTACAACTAGTATGTTTCAAATGCCTTACAAATAGAGACATACAAGAATAAACAAAAAGCAAAGAGACAATAACAGAACCAAGGTAGAAATTGTATTGTATTTCATGGAAGGGTATCAATACATACAAATAAACTCTTTACTCAAGATCATAGGATCAACAACCTGCTCTGCAAAGTTTGTATTATCAGCATTCAACCATCAAGAATATGGAACCAGAGAATAGAATCCTTTGGATTGCCAAAGACTGGAACCAGGAACCAAAAGGATTGGAAAACCAGAAAGCTAGGAGACCCAAAAAGTTTCGGAACCATTACAAAATCTGGACTTTTACTACTTATACCACTAGCTATCTTGGGATCCAAAATAGGTTAGGATGCAACAAGCTTCGGATAGCTAGGGTTAAGGTTTCACCCACTAAACCAACTAATAAACGGTCACGAATTAATTCCAGGGGAGAAAACCAAGCAACCTGGACAAACAGACCCAAAATTGATCTTCAGCAATGAAAATCCTCTGATTTGTACCGAAGGTCACACAAACACCATGCCTTTTTAGTCTGTTTGTACACTTGCAACACACTTCAAGCTTTACCTATGTCCATTTTATGATGGTACAAGCATCTGCAAACAATCATCAAAGCCTCTGGACCACCCTACAATAGTCGGCACAATAACTTCATCAAATCCTACCACAAAAGCCATTAATTCTGGTCCTTTATGTCACTGAGAAACCCTTAGAAATTCAAATTTGAAAAACAACGGCTACATTAATGGCGCCTGCAGCTAATCGACAGTTGATATTTAAATATGAGCTATCTTTATATCATGACCGTTGGATCTCTTTATTTCTTGGGTTTTATGTCTTTAACTCAACCAGATACCCTGGGTTTACCTCCAGCGACCACGCAACAAGGCAAATCTTTATTTATGCAATGAAACACCTAACCCGGGCTCAACCTTGCAACTTAGTGAAAAAAGGGAAAATTTTAACTTTGGTCTCTTATTTGGCGAACTGGCGACAAAAGGTCTTCGCCAGTTCGCAGAACATTTTAAGTCATCACTAAAAATTTTAGCGATCATGCGGCCTTCCTTCACTGAATCACCAAACCTTGCAGAACTCCGCTACTTTTCCTCATGAATGAGCGAACAACTTTGAAACTTGTCAGAGCCACTAAGAATTTTGTCAGAGCCTCCAAGCCTTTGGCCCTCACCCGGGCCCGCTTTATGCCACCTGTCACCATGTTATTTGCTACTTATGCTCGGTCATCTCTGACATAGGACCCACATGCCAAAGCCTTTGAAAATGGATGGCAGGCATAAGATCTCATGGCTCTGACACCTTCCATGAGAACTTACACTGACCGTGGATTTTGTCCCCGTCACCGATCCTTCTGACAATGACCCCACTCTGTAGTATTCCTCGTCATCCTCCAGCTCATCCAATAAGAACATGACACCACAGTGACACATGGCAATCGGTCCCACTATCCCTGGCTAACCTTAACCTTCTATCAATTTTGTGAACACGCGACCAAAGAAACCCTTCACCCATTCACGAGAACTTTGAGAGCACCGCTAGAAAATTTAGCAATTCTGTGAACACTGTTCACCAAACCGCCAAGTCTTTAGACATTTCACCAAAATATCACGCGAACCAGCGAATAAAGCATATGTTTGTCAGAACTACCAAAAAGACTGACAAACTAACTGGGCCCGCATCAAGAAGATCAACGGTCGTCTGAAGATCACAAAGACATTCAAGATTCCATCAGATTACATGCTCATTGTTAGATCAAGAATCTTACCCTGGCCTGACAACTCTTTGACAGGAAATGAAATCAATGGGTGGCGCATAATCTAAAGCCTCTGACAAAACCTATCAGAACTTACGCCGTTCGTCGATTCTCTACAGATGTCAGGGCCCACTGACATGCTGAAAACCAAGTCCCACAGATAGCATATCTAGTCATTCACCTATGGACCAATCACAATTTTCCATATCATGCACACGTAGCAGTGGACCCGCCGAAAGAAACAATTACGTCACGAAGCAGAATCAACAGTTATCGTAAAACCGCAAAGCTTTGAAAAATCTCTTGCGCCTTTACGACAACCGTTGGATTGAGAATGTTGTCAGAGAGATGGGCCCAGGAAAGATTAAGCCGGGACATAAGAAAAATTAAGGCGCTAACTTAGGGAAAATTAACACCAAAAGACTTAGGAATATACCTTGCAGGGCGCATGAAAACTTAGGAAAATAAAGGCCGCTAGGGAATAAAATTTTACGCACATGCCTTTATAAAATTTTAAGTGGCCCAAAAAGTAACATGAAATTAGAATAGGGCCAAGGGTAATTAGGGTTTTTGAACACAACGGCTAGATTTTGAATTTCAAACAAGGGTTTTAGCCAGAAAATAGGGAAAAACTAGCTGCAGAGACCGGAAGAAAAAAAAAAGGGAGGGCCATGAAAATTTGCAGGTGCCAACACACACCTCCATGTTCCCTCATTTGGAAATCCACATTCTCCAGATTGTCATGGTCCATAACATGAAACTCAGGGACGTTGACCTATATGAAAATGATGACCTTATATTAACCGTGACCATGATGTCATCATCAAATCATGTCTTATGTATTTTATAAATTATTAAAATACATACCAATGGATGAAATTCATTTCCCCTTTCAATGTGACCATGTTGCCTACAATGTTCCTCAGTTGTTTTGATTAGATATCTTCGAGTCTTTAAGCCCTTACAAATTTTGCAAGGACAATAACATTTTCCATCACCTTTTCTTTTTAAGTTAGACCACAGTGTAGCAATTGTCTCCCTATTTTTTTGTGTGTTGATATCATCAGACATGGTCTTTCTTGAATGGAATGACTCGTTGGTGGAAGAAGGATGATTTGTTTGCAACCTGCAAATACAAATCATTACTAAACAACCATTTTCTCAACTATAATTTTCTCAATGCAAAGGGACATTTATCATACCAAATAAAAGTTTAGAAATGAACGGTTTTGATGCTTTGCCATTACAATAGCAATAGAGGGTGTATAGATAAAAAAATAGTTGTAAAGAGTAGATTTAAATAAATAAAATCAGGTAAATAACTAGGGAAACTGAATAACATTGTAGGACTCCTTACCTCCATATATAGGCTACTCTTAAGTAATGAAAACACAAAGAAACCTCTCCTAATCATATGAATACAAGCATGGATTTTTTTATTTCATTGTTAACTTGAGCACCCTATTTCAAATAGAACATTATCATAAAATCTCGTAGGCCTTAATTGTTTGTATTTTTTTAATGACATTAACATGGTAACTTTCCAAAGTTAAGCACCTCCAATAATACTCCCAAGACCATTCTTGTGGCTTTGAATTTGGTTTTGGACTTGGATTTGAATTTGGTTTTGGTTAAAAGAATTAGCCAGTAACTTGGCATTTAAAAAAATCCTGAATTAAAAATTTGATTTAAAGCTATTTCCTCTTTCTTTTCCATTATATTATTTATTTAAAGTGCTCAATATGTTTGACTAAGTTCCATATGTCATGTTACAACTATATTGGGACAGTCATCACACTATTCCCCTAAGCACACTATGGCTTTGCCTTCTCATCCACAAGAAACTCTAACATCATTCTAAACTCTTCTATACTCTGCCCATATCCATTCCAATCCATTCATACTTCTACACAAACAAATTAACTCACCAAAATGCTGTCATTCTGGGACTGTCATACCATGTCCATAAAACTGTACCAATAGTTGTAATAAAAGGAATGATTCATATGTTTCAAGGTAATAATGCAATAATTAGGGAAGAACATCTAAGTTATTTCATCAATACAACACATGAATATGAGACAGACAATGAGGATGCCATGATAAAATTGTTTGTGAATTCCTTAAAAGAAAGTGCCAAAGAATGGTACAAAAATATCCTAGACAGTAGTACTATTTCTTCATATTCATATTTCTTCATATTTCTTCTAAATAGTGTGATGACTGTCCCAACTAGAGAATCAGAACTTTATATTATAGGTTCTTCATGACACCTTTCAACTTGTCCAATTATGCAAACTGGCTTGCCTGGGGTAGTTGTATCTAGTTGTGAGATTTTCATATTTGATCTCTTAACATATTTACTAGAAGCCCTCATATTTCTCTCAGTAAGAATAGTTGTGGCATAGGATACTTCAACTGTTTGTGGACCCTTGGATTTGGACTTGGATTTGAATTTGGTATTGGTTAAAAGAATTAGCCAGTAACTTGGCATTTAAAAAAATACTGAATTGAAAATCTGATTTAAAGATATTTCCTCTTTCTTTTCCATTGTATTCTTTATTTAAAGTGCTCAATATGTTTGACTAAGTTCCATATGTCTTGTTATAGCTGTATTGGGACAGTCATCACACTATTCCCCTAAGCACACTATGGCTTTGCCTTCTCATCCACAAGAAACTCTAACATCATTCTAAACTCTTCTAAACTCTAACATATGAATCATTCCTATTTGTGCATCCTCATTGTCTGTCTCATATTCATGTGTAGTTGATTTAAACAATAGATTCGTCAGTACAATGATAAAGTTACCACCACACATCAAACATAAGGTGCATTTGATTGAAAGATTGGTCATTGTTTACAAGACAAAGGGTCAACAAATAGTTGAAGGATCCTATGCCACAACTATTCAACTTACTGAGAGAAATATGAGGGATTCTCTAGTTGGGACAGTAATCACACTATTCCCCTAAGAATTATGGCTTTTCCTTCTCATCCACAAGAAACTCTAACATCATTCTAAACTCTTCTATACTCTGCCCATATCCATTCCAATCCATTCATACTTCTACACAAACAAATTAACTCACCAAAATGTTGTCATTCTGGGACAGTCATACCATGTCCATAAAACTGTACCAATAGTTGAAATAAAAGGAATGATTCATATGTTTCAAGGTAATAATGGAGTAACTGGGGAAGAATATCTAAGTTATTTCATCAATACAACACATGAATATGAGACAGACAATGAGGATGACATGATAAAATTGTTTGTGAATTCCTTAAAAGAAAGTGCCAAAGAATGGTACAAAAATATCCTAGATAGTAGTACTATTTCTTGGGAGGAGTTTACGAGTGTTTTTAGATTACAATACAGGGATCTGATCAATATCAAGTTTTCTATACATGAAATTACCACTATCAAAAAGGGCATCTATGAGACAATAGTTGATTTAAACAATAGATTTGTCACTACAATGAGAAAGTTACCACAACACGTCAAACATAAGGTGCATTTGATTGAAAGATTGGTCATTATTTACAAGACAAAGGGTCCACAAATAGTTGAAGGATCCTATGCCACAACTATTCAGCTTATTGAGAGAAATATGAGGGATTCTCTAGTTGGGACAGTCATCACACTATTCCTCTAAGCACTATGGATTTGCCTTCTCATCCACAAGAAACTCTAACATCATCTAAACTCTTCTATACTCTTCCCATATCCATTCCAATCCATTGATCCAATCCATTCATACTTCTACACAAACAAATTAACTCACCAAAGTGTTGTCATTCTAGGACAGTCATACCATGTCCATAAAACTGTACCAATAGTTGAAATAAAAGGAATGATTCATATGTTTCAAGGTAATAATGGAGTAATTGGGGAAGAACATCTAAGTTATTTCATCAATACTACACATGAATATGAGACAGACAATGAGGATGCCATTAAAATTGTTTGTGAATTCCTTAAAAGAAAGTGCCAAAGAATGGTACAAAAATATCCTAGACAGTAGTAATATTTCTTGGGAGGATTTTACAAGTGTTTTTAGATTACAATATGGGGATCCGATCGATATCAAGTTTTCTATACATGAACTTACCACTATCAAAAATGGCCTCTATGAGACAATAATTGATTTAAACAATACATTCGTCACTACAATGAGAAAGTTACCACAACACGTGAAACATAAGGTGCATTTGATTGAAAGATTGGTCATTGTTTACAAGACAAAGGGTCAAAAAATAGTTGAAGGATCCTATGCCACAACTATTCAGCTTACTGAGAGAAATATGAGGGATTCTCTAGTTGGGACAGTCATCACACTATTCCCCTAAGCACTATGGCTTTTCCTTCTCATCCACAAGAAAATATAACATCATTCTAAACTCTTCTATACTCTGCCCATATACATTCCAATCCATTGATCCAATCCATTCATACTTCTACACAAACAAATTAACTCACCAAAATGCTATCATTCTGAGACAGTCATACCATGTCCATAAAACTATACCAATAGTTGAAATAAAAGGAATGATTCATATGTTTGAAGGTAGTAATGGAGTAATTGGGGAAGAACATCTAAGTTATTTCATCAATACTACACATGAATATGAGACAGACAATGAGGATGCCATGATAAAATTGTTTGTGAATTCCTTAAAAGAAAGTGCCAAAGAATGGTACAAAAATATCCTAGATAGTAGTACTATTTCTTGGGAGGAGTTTATGAGTGTTTTTAGATTACAATATGGGGATCTGATCAATATCAAGTTTTCTATACATGAACTTACCACTATCAAAAGGGGCATCTATGAGACAATAGTTGATTTAAACAATAGATTTGTCACTACAATGAGAAAGTTACCACAACACATCAAACATAATGTGCATTTGATTGAAATATTGGTCATTGTTTACAAGAAAAAGGGTCCACAAACAGTTGAAGGATCCTATGCCACAACTATTCAGATTGCTGAGAGAAATATGAGAGATTCTCTAGTTGGGACAGTCATCACACTATTCCCCTAAGCACTATGGCTTTGCCTTCTCATCCACAAGAAACTCTAACATCATTCTAAACTCTTCTATACTTTGCCCATATCCATTCCAATCCATTGATCCAATCCATTCATACTTCTACACAAACAAATTAACTCACCAAAATGTTGTCATTCTGGGACAGTCATACCATGTCCATAAAACTGTACCAATAGTTGAAATAAAAGGAATGATTCATATGTTTCAAGGTAATAATGGAGTAATTGGGGAAGAACATCTAAGTTATTTCATCAATACTACACATGAATATGAGACAGACAATGAGGATGCCATGATAAAATTGTTTGTGAATTCCCTAAAAGAAAGTGCCAAAGAATAGTACAAAAATATCCTAGATAGTAGTACTATTTCTTGGGAGGAGTTTACGAGTGTTTTTAGATTACAATATGGGGATCTGATTGATATCAAGTTTTCTATACATGAACTTACCACTATCAAAAAGGGCATCTATGAGACAATAGTTGATTTAAACAATACATTCATCACTACAATGAGAAAGTTACCACAACATGTCAAACATAAGGTGCATTTGATTGAAATATTGGTCATTGTTTACAAGACAAAGGGTCCACAAACAGTTGAAGGATCCTATGCCACAACTATTCTTATAGAGAGAAATATTAGCGCTTCTAGTAAATATGTTAAGAGATCAGCTATGAAAATCTCACAAGTAGATACAGCTGCCCCAGGCAAGCTAGTTTGCATAATTGGACAAGTTGAAAGGTGTCGTGAAGAACCTATAATATAAAGTTGTGATTCTCTAGTTGGGACAGTCATCACACTATTTAGAAGAAATATGAAGAAATAGTACTACTGTCTAGGATATTTTTGTACCATTCTTTGGCACTTTCTTTTAATCATGGCATCCTCATTGTCTGTCTCATATTCATGTGTAGTATTGATGAAATAACTTAGATGTTCTTCCCCAATTACTGCATTATTACCTTGAAACATATGAATCATTCCTTTTATTTCACCAGGGATTGTGTTTGGGTAATTAGAAATTCCAAAGAAATCCAATTCATGTCTATATATTTTTGCTCCTACAGGGTGTTTGAACTTTGAAAGAAACAAACCTTTGAGCTCGTATTCAAACTTGATGTCTAGGGTTTGGCACATTGCCAAACCATTGATTTCACTACTGAGTACTGAACTGCTACTAGCAATAGTTTTATGGAACTTGATCATTGTTATGGTTCTCGTGTTGTTGTTGATTTCTATTTTATTGTTTTTTATTTTCTCTCCCTTCAATAGGATGCATTGGATGTCTATTTTATCAGGAATCTTGTATATGCTCTTGTGACCTAGTAGGTGAAACATGATATGTGCGTTTGTGTTTAAGCATTCCAAAAAGTCTCTTACGTGCGTCCCTTAAATCTAAAAATGCATTGGTTATACCAGGTGTACAATGTCATGCTGCATCCTAAACAATGATGTGTGCGTTTGTGTTTAAGCATGCCAAAAATTCTCTTACGTGCATCCCTTAAATCTACAAATGCCTTAAATCTACAAATGCATTGGTTATACCAGATGTACAATGTCATGTTGCATCCTAAACCCTAGTTGTAGCCTTCATAATTCTCGGTCATAGCATTTACAAACCCTAGTCAAACCGTAGTCACCACTAAGAATACTCATTGATTCAATCACCTACCAGCATATTACTAATAGAGATGACAAGAAAATGACAATCCAATACGTAATGAAATATAGCAAACATGGAAGATACCTCAAACTCCACGGAAGATAAATGATGAAATGTGCTATTAACCTCGGGTGCAGGGCTCTTCACGACCTGGAATAAGCTCCACTCCTTAGCTTAGAAATGAAAATTCTGATTCGCGCGCTGCAACGGTAAAAATGAAAATGAGAATTGAAATATTTTTTTTTAAGTAATATGCCTGTGCTCGTCGAAATTTTGACCGACATGGTATTGGTGGAAATTTTGACCAACACGTGCATGGTTTAAAAAAAAAAAATTTCCTTCTATACCCCGACCAACCTAAACCATTTTCATTAATGGTTGATAATTTTCATAGAAAAATGATGTCAAATGTACTAGTGATACGTGTAAGTATAGGAGAAGCTGAATTCTACAACTATTGGAAAAAAAAAAAATTATACCAATAGCAGCTTACGAGAAACTATACTTGTGCTTACCACACCATACCTCAACATCATAATGCTTATCATTTTTAAACTTCAGCGAGGCTTTGTACCATGTAGCGTCTGCAGATTTGTATGCAACACTGATTTAGGCTGGAGGTAAACTACATGTGTCATGTAAACAACATGGTTGAATTCAATTTTTTTTGTGCATTTTCAAGAGTTTTCCCACCAATACAACCTAAATAACGCATTGAACGTAATCTACGAACACTGTGTGGTTTGAAATCTCGTTGTAGCTTGAAATATATCACTCCTCATGTTATTGTCAAAATTAAATTCAAATATTTCTCAAAATATTTATTCTTGTAGAATTAAGATATCATTATCTCAATAATAAAACAATCTTGCATAATAGCATTTGAATCACATTAACACACACCCATGTTCTATAGCATAGTTCACTTTAGAAGTGTATGGCTTGACTATGCACATGCATAATTGTAGATGAGGATCAGTAATAGGGTGCCAGACATTGCTTAGATAGTTTGGATCTAACCCCATCTTTTCCTTCCTTGTAGGTTTTGGACCATACAAGGGAATATTGGATTGAAGCATGGGTCAACACTTCATTACTTTAGGCAATGTTTGGTACCTTCATTATTTATGTTCATCCACTTATGTATATTTGCATTCATTCATATTTTTCTAAAAGTTAATTTTTATGAGCTCAAATTCAAAATAGTAAGTATATTGTTTTATTACTGATGTCCCTATTTTATTACTGATGTCCCTTATTTGATCTAATAGCATCAATATAACAAACAAAGCACCAACCAATCAAATAGGGACATGAGGTGCTCAAATAATGAGCTCATAAAATAATATATTTAATCTTAATAAAATCTTATAAAACAACATATATTGTGTGAAGTGTTTGATCTCTCTTTATTTATTTTGGTGTTGATATTCACTATGTGGTACACCCCGTTTATGATCATTTCATGAGGAAATATCTTGATGGCCCGTGGGCTGCAAGCTAGGGCATCATACATTGTTCATGAGCTCATTGTTTAATATTAGCATTGTTTACATCCTTTTATTTGGAATGCTTGATGACCCGCGAGCTTAAAGAGGTAGGGAATTATTTCTATTACCTTCAAGGCATTGTGTGAAGTGTTTGATCTCTCTTTATTTGTTTTGTTATTGATATTCACTATGTGGTACTCCCTGTTTATGATAATTTTATGAGGAAATGTCTTGATGGCTTGCGAGCTGCAAGCTAGGGCATCATGCATTATTTATGAGCTCACTATTTGAGCACGTCATGTCCCTATTTGATTGGCAGGTAATCAAACAGTGAGCTCATAAACAATGCATGATGCTTGAGCTCAAATTCAAAATAATAAGTGTATTATTTTATTAAGACTAAATATATTGTTTTATTAAGATTTTATTAAGACAAAGTATTTTGGGTTAGTTTTATGTTATTTTATAAGATTTTATTAAGATTAAATATATGATGTAAACTCATAATTATACTTGATATATATACTTCAAAGGAGGAATTATGAAATATAGTTGTAGGTAGTTATCTCTTCTATAATGATGGAGGAGTGAAAGGTAATGATCAATGAGGTTGTTGCTATTAGATCATACATTAACACACTTACTATTTTGAATTTGAGCTCAGACATCATGCAATGTTATTGTTGTCATTGCATGCTTGCTGTTGTTGTGCACCATATATTATTTTATACACTATTTATTTCATTGAGATTGTGAGGTTGGTTTTTCTTTCAGAAGTGTATGACTTGAATATGCACATGCATAATTGTAGATGAGGATCAATAATAGGATGTCATTCATTGCTTAAATATTTTTTATCTAACCCCCATCTCTTTTTTCTTTGCAGGTTCTGGATCACATAGGGGCACACTAGATTCATACTTGGGTCAAAAATTCATCACTTCAGGCAATGTCTGGCACCCTTATTATTTATGTTCATCCTCTTATGTATGCATGTACTCTTGCATTTTCTTCTGAAAGTTATTTTCCTTGTATAGTATATACAAGTTATTTTTCATATATATACATGTAATCTTTAGATGCAAAAATTTATTTTCCTTTACATATATCTTTACATGAAATGAACACAAATTAAAAAAGATCATCTAATAATGCAAATTAGGGTACTGTAGTCACTCATCTATTAATTAGTTCCCCAAACAATTACTAAAGATTGAACATAAGTCTAAGTCCCCAAATCTATTGTTCTATGTGTATAAAATAATATATGGTGCACAACAACAACAAGCATGCAATATCAACAATAACATTGCATGATGCCCGAGCTCAAATTCAAAACAGTAAGTGTATTAATGTATGATCTAATAAAAGCAACCTCATTGATCATTACCTTTCACTCCTCCACCATTATAGAAGAGATAACTACCTACAACTAGGGCATCATGCATTGTTTATGAGCTCACTATTTGAGCACCTCATGTCCTTATTTGATTGGCCAATTCTCAAACCGTGAGCTCATAAATTACGACACCCATTTGGTTATAAACAAAAAAAAAAGAAAAACAAAGTGTCATTTGTAATTTGTGAATTCGAAGAGCTTCCGCGAAGATGACACTGCACTTTTGTGTGGCGTGAAGAGGGAATTCGAGTTTGGTGTGCACAAAGAGGCCGACACCATGTGGGAAGAGGGTGCTGACACTTGAGGTAGGCATTCGAGCTTTATCTATTTGATCATAAATAGGGAGTACCTTATAGTGAATATCAACAAAAATAAAATAAAGAGAGATCAAACACTTCACACAATATATGTTTCTTTATAAAATTTTATTAAGACTAAATATATTATTTTATGAGCTCACTGTTTGAGCACCTCATGTTCCTATTTAATTGGTTGGTGCTCTATTTGTTATATTGATGTTATTAGATCAAATAGGGACATCAAATATGTACATCAGTAATAAAATAATACACTATGTGGTACTCCCCATTTATGATCATTTCATGAGGAAATGTCTTGGTGACTCGCGGGCTGCTGCAAGCTAGGGCATGATACATTGTTCATGAGCTCACTATTTAATACTGACATTGTTTACATCTTTTCATTTGGAATGCTTGATGATTTGCGAGCTTTGAGAGCTAGGGCATCATTTCTATTACCTTCAAGGCATTGTGTGAAGTGTTTGATCTCTCTTTATTTATTTTGGTGTTGATATTCACTATGTGGTACTCTTTGTTTATGATCATTTCATGAGGAAATGTCTTGATGGCTCACGGGCTGCAAGCTAGGGCATCATACATTGTTCATGAGCTCACTGTTTAATACTAGCATTTTTCATGAGCTCACTGTTTAATATCTGGCTAGGCCATGTAAATGGTACCAAGCCAACCCAATCAGCCCAATAAAATGTGTCATGTTTATCTTTGTCAAATACACTCATTCACTATTTTGTTCTTGTTCTTCACACAAATATTGCATCAAAAGTAATTGTAAACAATGATTCAAAGAAAAAAGAAATAACTATAATAGATTAGACCCCAAAAGAATATAGTCAACTACAATAGCTCACAGTCTTAATGAAATAAACAATGTATAAAATAATATATGGTACACAACAGCATCAAGTATGCAGTGACAGCAATAACATTGCATGATGCCCGAGCTCAAATTCAAAATAGTAAGTGTATTAATGTATGATCTAATAGCAGCAACCTCATTGATCATTACCTTTCACTCCTCCATCATTATAGAAGAGATAACTACCTAGAACTAGAGCATCATGCATTGTTTATGAGCTTATTGTTTGAGAACCTCATGTCCCTATTTGATTGGTTGGTGTTTAAACAGTGAACTCATGAATAATGCATGATGCCCTAGCTTGTAGCCCGTAAGCCATCAAGACATTTCCTCATGAAATGATCATAAATGGGGAGTACCACATAGTGAATATCAATAACAAAACAAATAAAAAAAGATCAAACACTTCACACAATATATGTTGTTTTATAAGATTTTATTAAGATTAAATATATTATTTTATGAGCTCACTATTTGAGCACCTCATGTCCCTATTTGATTGGTCGGTGCTTTGTTTGTTATATTGATGCTATTAGATCAAATAGGGACATCAGTAATAAAATAATGCACTTACTGTTTTGATTTGAGCTCATAAAGATCAAGATATCCTACTATTTTGAATTTCTATGTGCTTTGAGCCAATGAAATTTTTATCATCATGATGAAGTAATAATGCATTAAATATCTTACTTAAGTCCCTATTCAGTTTTAATTTTATAGTGAATTCATGATTTATAATTCGGTTGTAGCAGCTCAATGTGTTTGAACTCAAGAATACCCCTTACTTGGTTTCCTACAAAATTTTTGGTGAAATCTGTTAGATAATACAAGGGAATTCCATCAAAATAAAGAGACAATCGCTAGATTATTTTCTAACTTTCAAAAAGAAGGTGATGACAAATGTTATTGTCCATGCAAGAGTTGTAACGGCTTAAAGACAAGAAGAATCAAAATCAAAACAACAAAGAGACATTGTAAGGAGAATGGTCACATGGAAGGGGGTTTGATTATAATCTAGTGGTAAGTTGTTTGTTATATTATTTTCACAATTAATATACATATGAACCATGGAAGGAGGTTTGATTATCATCATTTTTATATAGGTCGATCTCCCCATTGGGAACATAGAGGATGATCCCATGGAAGATGACGATCATGTGCCAGAAAACATATTTGAAGATGATGGTATGAATGCATTGATCGTTGACACATTTGGTACTAGTGCTACTAATGCTACTGCTATTGATGATGATGGTGATTATGATGAGGATGAAATTGACGACGTCCATGATATGCCTCTACTTGAGAAGGTGGACACGACCTTTTACGAAGGCTTCCAATCTACTCTTCTCTCTGATGTATTGTTGTTGGTGAATTTGAAGGTTATGAATGATTTATCTAACATAGCGATGTCACGTATGCTAAGGTTTGTCATATATATCATTATAGTCTATAAAAGGTGAAACATGTACCATTAAGATTGTTTATAGTAATGACTTATATTATTTATTGCAGATTGATAGGTGACTTTCTGTTACCACCATCAAATGTTCTCCCTCACTCGTACCAAAAATTATGTGCCACTATGAAACATATTGGAATGGAGTATCAAACAATAGATGTTTGTCCTGAAAATCATATTATTTATTATAAAAAATATGAAAATGCAATAGAATGCCTTGAATGCCATACAAGAAAATATCAAGATGATCAAGTGACAAAAAGGTGCCTCGTAAGGTTCTTCATCACATCCTCATTATTCTACGTTTGAAATGATTATTAAGGTGCAATCACTTGGCACAATTTATGGATTACCATAAACACGGCAGGAGTCAAGATGACATTATTTGAATGCCTACAGATGGTTCATCATTTATGGACATAGAGGGAAAGTGGCCACACTTTAAAGATGAACCACAAAATCTCAAGCTTTCTCTAGAAGTAGATGGTGTCAATCCACATGGAGAGATGAGATCCGCTTGCTCGGTGTGGCCTATTTTTGTTATAAACAATAACTTTCCTCCATGGATGTCAATAAAGAGGGAGCACATTATGTTGGCAATGATTGTTCTAGGTATCTTATTATTTTATAGTTATCTACATATAATTATAAGTCTTGGAGTGAAATGACCACAATAATTATCTGATGTTGTTGTTAATTCAACTAGGTAAGTACCAAGTGAAAGATATGAATATATATATTGCACCTCTTATCTATGAGTTGTTGGTGTTATAAAATAGTTTCACTATGTATGACATCTCTCGGCCAATTGGACAAAGAGAATTTTAATTCCATGCAATGCTTGTGTGGACATTTCATGATGCTCTAGGGTTGACACATTTCTGTGGTATGTTATGGAGAATTCTAGTTGTATGCGATAATTAAAATTTTGCAAAAATATACATATTTAATCTAATTTTATCATTATCTTGTAGGTCTTCAAACAAAGAAAAAATTTGCATGTCCAATGTGTGGTCCAAAGATGAAATCCTGTCATTCCAAAAGTTTAAGAAAATAGGTGTTTGATGAGTATGGGCAGTTCCTCCCCAAAAATCATAAGTATCGAAGTGCAGAAAGTCATCTTTTCAATGGGAAAGAAGAGACTACATCAAAGCCCCGAAGAATGACACCTCACCTATGGCAGTTGGAATATAATAGAATTCAAGGTAATATCGTTCCACGTAATGGTCGATGTTTGAAAATTATATATTTTGATTGTGTTTTGTTGGCTAATTATGTAGTTGATGATCTTGAAGGTCATGAAGGTATCACCGACTAGCTTCCAAAAGGACTAAAATGTTATCCTAGAGAATTTAGTAGTCTGCCCTACTATGAGCATCTAAAAATTATGCATTTGTTTGATACTATGCATATTGGAAAGAATGTAATAGAAAAATTATAGAAAATATTGGATGGAAGGCGTGACAAAGAAAAACTTGACAAAATTTATACTGACATTCATGATTCCAATCATGCAATAAAAAATATCATTGAATCAAATAGCAATGGAGACCGGATTAATGCAAGTCTTTCTTGGTTATTAACAGAGCAACACAGTAATGTCATAAAAGAAGTGATTTGAAAAATTCTATTTCCTATAGGATTTGTTGTGGATATAAACAATCTCATATCAGAGAAAAATGATTTTGGGTCACGGATGAAAATGCATGATTGGCATACCTTCATCAAGGTAAGTCATAGTCTTTTATCTTTACAATATATTTGTGTAATTACATTCAATTTTCATTGTATGAAATGATCAGTTGACAATTGTTGCAGTATTTGCTACCCCTATCTCTCCCAGAGAACTTTGACAATAATATCAAACAAGTGATATATGATTTTAGAAAATATATGAGGTAAGCAGTGATATTTGTTCAATATATCAAACAATAATATCAAACAAGTAATATATTGTAAAGTCTCGTATTTATATATTTATGTCTTAAATCCCTTGTAGGTGGTTATCATCTAAAAAAATTTATAAAGAAGATATAAAATATTGGAAGAAAAGAATTTGTCGATTAATGTGTAAAATGCAAAAGTGTTTACCTCCAGCTTTTTTCAATGCACAAGAACACTACCTCATACACCAAGTTGAAAACATTGAATTATGTGGACCTTTATATGCTAGGTTAATGTGGATGGTGTGTGCTAAAATATTGTCACACTTCTATGAATCATTGCATGGAAGGAAACTCAAGAATGAACCCTCACAAATTGATCCATAGCTCTTTATGCATGAAGTTGCAAGATTTGTAAAATTACTCTCAGCTAGAGCTATAAACTCATGACCTTGCTAGTCAACCACACAATGAGAGATTCCAAATCAAAGACAAGGGCAACAATGCCAATATCTCCAATAAAATCAATATGGATGCAATATAATGCAAACTAATATATGAGAATGAAAGATGCAAGCTATGCTATGAAAAGAAAATATAAGTGTTACAAATCCTCCTATTAAGCTATGTGAGATTAATCTATTGTATAAAGAAAATCTATACTAAAAATGTCATGATTATGCAACTATGATACAAGAAAATAAGCTAAATAAAATATAACAACAATGTCTTCAAAGCTTGAATGCAAGAATGTCTTCAAAGAGCTCCAAATGACTTATAAAATTTGCAGCATAATATTAGCATAAAAACCTAGGATATGAAAATGAAGGAGAGAGCTCTCCTTTTATAAGAAATGAGATGAAAATGGACCATTGAGATTAAAAGACAAAAGTCTTAATCAAGGGTGGAGAAAAATGGAAGCTTGATCCTTGTGCACAAATATCTTCCAATAGAAAAATAAGAGTTGACTTTTGTGTCCCACACAAGACAAAAAGTACTTTTTCTCGTTTTATAAAATAAGAATAATGCTTTATTTGTGCAACATAAGATAAAAAGAAAAGTGGAGATTTTTTATTTAAATAAAAGGGGAGAAAATTTTTTTTAATTAA
This sequence comes from Chamaecyparis obtusa, assembly GCA_027943335.1. Lineage (NCBI taxonomy): Eukaryota > Viridiplantae > Streptophyta > Pinopsida > Cupressales > Cupressaceae > Chamaecyparis > Chamaecyparis obtusa. Next base: position 158,551 of record BSBK01009334.1, on the reverse strand, counting down.
ATAAAAGCTTAGGATAAAGTGATTTTATTATTTAATTAAAAAAGATTTTTAATTAATTAAAAGGGAGCATATTCTCTTAATTAAATAAGATTTTAATTTTTTTTCTCTTTTAAATTAAATAAGGCTCAAACTTTAAAAAATATTGAATTGATTATGATTTGATCAAGAAAATTGATATAATTGATATTGTTGATATTTGAAAATATTGATTCAGGGATTTGATAAATTACAAAAATGGGGCCCAAAGTCTAGGCGACCATTTTAGGGTGCATACATTTGCCCCTCTTTGACTAATGTGTGATCATTTCGGGAACACATGTGGTCAAAGAAGAATTGAAATGTGAGATCGATTTGGGATCGCAAAATAACTCAGATGTGTGTTCGACGGATGGGAACACATCAGAACAAGCATAAGCATAAGCTGAAAGACAAGACCAACACCGTTGCTGCTAGGTGCAAATCAAGCTTAGATAAAACTATCATCATCGCTGCTAGGCAATAATCAAGTCTGAAAAATAGGAGATAAAAATTGAAATACAAAATCACCACCATCGCTGCTAGGTGATAATCAAGTCTAAAAATAAGAATCTCAAGCTGAGTTAAATGATAAAGCTGAATCAAAGATTAAAGCTGATAGGTACTGCCCCCTCAGAATCAAAATCAAAATCAAATAGAGGAAAACAACAAATTGATAAACCTGATCAAGTCACAATAAATCATAATCAAAGGATGGAGCATGATAGGATAACCATCAAACAGTGAAGATGCCCCAGGTTGACGAGGTTTGACTAAAAAGATATAGGATAAAAATTAAGTCAAACCTCAAAGAGAGGAAGCAAAAGGGGTGAATAAAAGACTAGAAGTTTGGAAAACATGAAAAGGAATAAATTCTATTAAAGATTGAAGAATTATGCCTCAAAAGGTCAGTCAACTGCATAGAAGAATGAGAAAACTTGGAAATGCAACTCAGATTTTGATTTTGAGTTCGAAAATAGATAGAAAATGATGTGATATGAAAGACCAAAAATGAAAGATATGATAAAAAAAAAATCAAAAAATGAGCACAGTTGACCAACTAGTCCATAGATGATAAAAATGAGAGCTCTCTCCATATGCAAGATGCAAAAACTAAACTATGATGAACCTAAGAATGCAAGCTACTATGAAAGTGGTTGACTTGCAAGGTCACAACACTTATAAACATCTAATTATCATCATCGAGCGTTATTGGTAGCGTCGTAAGATCATACAATGCACACTAGCATAACTATGTGAATATGAATATTATCTTTATCAGATAGAAATGTGGAAATCCCACCTAGACATCAAAGACATGGAGGTCAAGATGACTAATGCAATGAGATTACTTAAGTTTGATATGGTGAGATTATGCTTGTATCAAGACATATGAAAGTCAGGATAACTAGAAGCATGCACTCGCAAAATAGTCAAGGATAATACCTTGTCAATCTATAGTGTCAAGTAAGACCAGCATAAATGCTCATGACAATTAGGACCAACAAAATATACCCACAAATAGATAAAGAAATAAAACATGTTCTCATACCCTCAATCTTCTAGCTATGCATCATCAAAAACTTCTTAGGGAGAGACCACTCATCAAAGAAATCTTCATAGACAGTACACAAAGAAAAATTAAGTTAACATATCTCAACGAGTTGATTGTTTAAGTGCGTGTGTGTTGGTCATAGAGTCAAACTTTGAGTATCACATTTGCAAATGAGAAATATCACATCATACTAGACTGTTGGGTAAGACAACTGATAAGTGTTAAGAAACACTCGACGCAAGGGTAGTGTTGAGAAACACTATTTAGGGTGGTGTTGAAAAACACTGGTTTGTGAAATGCCCCAAGAGACAAATGCACCTAAAGGACCTGTGCTAACAGGTATGCCCCCTAGACAAAAATAAAAACCAATTCCAGACCGAAGCAACAAAGTTAAGTTATGATGAAGAATGGCTAAGTGTTGAGGCTGCATGCTAAAATACAAGGGTGCAAAAAGCGTCAAATAGTACCTGTTTCCAGGTTTTCACCACTTGGAGATTTTTTTTTATTTTTTTTTTTATTTTATTTTTTTGTATTTTTGCTACCAAGGCACCTATTTCCAAATTTTCACCAGAGCACTTTTTCTATTTTTTTTAATTTTTTGCTTTTTTTTATATTATTTCAAGACTTTATATATTTTTTAATATTTTTTCAGCATCATATATGAATTTTTTATGGTATTTTTTCAAGACCAATAAGATATATACAAAGGATGCCCCTAGATAGAACGAACATCAAACTCATGAGCAAGATCGCATCGTGTAATTCCAAAATGTGGCAAGGTGGGTAACAAGAGGGATTAGCAAGCTGGTGACTAAGATGGAGGAAAGGAGAATGAAGGTAAATGGAGGGAAGAAATCCTCAAGGTCAAACTCCTCAAGAGTACCCAAGCCAGGTAAAAATTATCATGCAAAGCACATTTGGATAAGCAATGAAAGGCTAGCATAAGATAAGTCACAAAAGCGTAATGCAAAAGAAGGAAATGATGCAGTCCAAAGAGGGTAGACATGTCAAGAGACTTCATAGCATCGTATTTTACTCTTTTTATTAGATCAAAACCAAGGGGGAAAATGATAGTGAAAGACTAGAATGAATGAAAAAAAAAAAATATGAAGGCTAAACATGAATGGAATGAAAGCAAGATCATCGTAAGATAGCTCACAAGATAGCCAAATGTTCGTGTATAGGTCAACATTGTTAAGATCAAAAAGAGAAGATGAAATGGATAAAATATGTAGAAGAACTACGCATGATGCCTGATTGCCAGGTTTTCATCATGGTATTTATCCAAGGTGCCACAAGAGAGTGGTTTTCACCATAGGAAAAATTTATTTCTCTTTACTTTTGTTACCAAGGCACCCGTTTCCATGTTTTCACCAAGGCACATTTTCAATTTTTATTTTTTTTTGTCTTTTTGAATTTTTTTCTATTTTTTTTTTAAAAAAAATAATTTGGAAGAAGGAAAGCTTTTTAGATAATGCTCCTTGAAAGGATAAACCATGATATGCTAATGATTCAAAATGATATGCTCAAAGATGCTGATAGGAAAGGGAAGATGGAAGAGAAAAATAGAAGATAAAGTTTTATGTAAAGCGAGTGAGGTTGGAAGATAGGAGAAATAGGCAAATGAGGAAAAATGATAGAAGGTAGAAGGATAATGACTGGAAAGATTATGAAAGGGTAGATGGAAAGGAAGGCAAGATCAACATCAACACACACTTTGAAGGGTGGTAAGAGGATGGAGTAAATGTGAATGAAGGAACATGTGAAGGAATATGGTGAATGGATAGCAGAGGTTGTAGTTTAGGTGCATAGAATGGAAGAATGTTTTTGGAAGAAGATGAAGTGGAAGCCTTTGGAAGCTTGAATGTCAACTTCACTTGTTGTTCAACATGAGACTGTCTTAAGAGAGACTTTAGAATCCATATAGCTGTAGGATTTTCATTTCTTTTTGATGATTTAGAGAGAATATCTTCAATGATAGATTTTGGAACCCATACTTGTCTTGTAGTTTTCTTCTTAGATATCTCTTTTGACTTTATGCCCTGTGAGCAAGGCTTTTGAGGATCTTGTATCTGTTTTGAAAGGCTCAAATCAATCAAACATTAAGAGTTTAATCTAGCATACAATCAAAATAAAAACAAGAAAACTCTAGGCTAAGCCACCTCAGATTGAGCTAAAAACAGGTGCACCCAAGCACTGTTTGATTTGCTTTGATAAGAGGGATGTGGGTGTGCTCTCTAAGCACTTGGAGCATACTCTAATGCATTCTAAGATGGTTTGAGACTCATGAAAACTCCAAAAAATGACACAATAATGGGTAGAACACCCAAGATTGCCCCTAAGGCCTCAAGAACTCAAACTATGATGCTTAAATGGAGATTCAATGCAAGTGTGATTATGCTAAGATTGATTTTAGACCAAATAGAGATGTGATATGATGCTATGCTATGCAAAACAACAATAAAAACTATGTTAATCCATTATTACTAAGCTATGATGAGCTAAAATGCTTGAAAGTAAACTAAATTAGAATGATTTGTGCTAAGTCTAGAAATAAAAGGGCATGATAACAATGCATGAGAATGAAAGTTAAGCTAATTGATTTGCTCTTGAAAGGAGGGGTATTTATAGGATTTGGGAAGGAGGAATGAGTGGCCAGGATCAAAATCCTTAAGAGAGGCCAAGATTCATTCAAAGGGGAGCACATGGATTGTGCTAGTTCAGGGTCACCTCCTTGTGACAAGTGTCACAAGGGCATTGGGTTGAAAGATAGGAGGAATGTGCACAATTTGAAAAATGTGCCTAAGGTCAAAGGGTGTAAGAAAGGGGTGAGGGGCTTCTTAAATGCATGATAAATGCATGTAAGAGGGATAAGGAGGCCTTAAATGCACTTAATGCATGTAAGAGAAGTTTATAGAAGTTTGTTGACTTTGGGTCAAGCTTAAGAGTTGGCTAACTTTTTTTAGGGAATGTGACAAGGTTAGGGGGAGGATTAAGATTAGGATTAGGGGATTTTAGGATTAGGATGGGTGAAGAGGTTGGGTTGAGAAGTTTCTAGAAGAGTCTAGAGTTTTCTTAAGTTTTATGGAATAAATGTTTATTCATTCCAAAGGCTTTAGTTTTGGGAATATTTATTAAAATATATTTAATAAATATGAAAATAAATATTTAATCTTAATTAAATATTTTGAGTTGGGATTAGGGTTAGGAAATGATGGGATTAGCCTTTAATCGAAAGTAAAGAAGGATTAGAAGATTCTAGAAGAGGTTAGTGGTCTTTAAGAAATTGGCAAGGTTTTGGGCAAAAAATAAATAAATTATTTATTTTGAGATTTTTGGTCAATTTATTAATTAAATAATTAATAAATAGGGGAATAATGTTTAAATAAGATTTAAATATTTTTGGGAGGGATTTCTTAATTAAATATTTTTAATTAAGATAAAATGATTTAATGACATAAAAATAAATTAATTAATTAAATAAATAATTAATTAATAAATGATGATGTCATTAGGGATTTTCAGAAAATAAAAATACTTTATTTTCTAAAAGATTTTTAGGTGTCTACATTTTGCCCCTCTTTGATACGATGCCGCAAGTGGCATGGCTTCAAAGACAAGAAAATAAGATGCCCAAGACTAGAATTTAGAGGAATGAGGGGTTGTGCCCCCTCAAGAAAATAATGCAAGGAGTAAATGTTGTGGAATTTTCTCGAAAAGAAACAAAGAAGGAAGGGCCTAGGAAGAAGGAGAGATAAATAACCAAGCTTCCAAGAGCAAAGATGAGTGAATGCAAGATGAGATGGAATGCAAAATGCAGGATGCAGCTATATGAGGATGCAAGATTAATCTATATGATGCAGGATGCAGGGTAGATGGGGAAGCTCCAAGTGAAAATGTGGAGAGCACAACCTAGTTTAATATAGCAATGCTAGAGACCTGCCAAGGATACTGGGATCACGAGGCCTTGTCACCAGCGTTGCATACGACTGACGCGAAAAAGACACGCAGGGTTGCCCCAGCATCACACATGAAACCCGAAGGAGGCATGGTGGAAACGATGCTGAAGAAACCACAAACACACGAATGACTCACAGGCAGAAGCAAAAGATCAAAAGACCTTGCCCCAGATTATCCTCATTCGCAGCACGCCATGATATAAAGGATCGTGGTGACGTTGAGTAGAGAACAATGAGAAGCTGTAAAAGATTAACAAGACCCAAAGGACAAAATCCAAGGTCAAAATGATAACTCCAAAAAGATATCCTTTGCCAAGGAGAGAGATTTGATTTGACTGATTCGATGGGGGGAAGATGAGGTCTGACAGGAGGAAGGATACATCCTCAAGGACCCGCTGATTGATGAGAGAATGAGTGTTGTTGTTCGCTGGCAAATGATGAAGTCAAAGAATTAATCACAGTGATCAAAAATAGTCGACAATTGATGTTGTTGAAGTACAAGGCTAGGTAGGACAAAGTGTTCTAATCAAAATGTTGCTGCAGGACTTGACAAGGACTGATGTACAATGGACAGGAAAAGATATACAATGGATATGTACAAAAGCTCAAGATTGGGGATAGGAAGATCTCGCTATACAGGACAGAGTACAAGATATACAGGATATGATACAAGATATGGTACAAGGGTAGAGTACAAGATATATTACAAGAAGGATAGCGCTATACAAGAGATACAGGATATGGGACAAGATAGGGAACAAGATATGTGCCGGTGGGAATGGTGGATTTGTGTGAGGATTGTGAAAAAAAAGGAGTGCTGGGGATGGTGAATGGGGATGGGGATGGGAGAAAAAGGACTGAGATGGTGGGATGGGGGATGGGAGTTTGATAGATAATGACTCGGTCCACTATGTATGGTGCCTGTTTGCTAAGTTTTCACCAACATACTTGTCCAAGGCACTTGAATTGCCAAGTTTTCACCATTGGACGATTATTTTATTTTCTTCTTTTTTTGCTTTTTTTGATTTTTTGATTTTTTTGTATTTTGCTGCTTTTTTCTAATTTTTATGGATTTTCTGAATATGTAGGATTTGGTTCAGGCATAGAATCTCTTCAGGTGTATGATGTTGATTGGATCATTCAAAGGCTCACCTTCTGGTGTAGATAGCTGATAAGCTCTGGAGCTGAAGCATGATGTGACAACATAGGGGCCCAGCCAAGTAGGCTCAAACTTGCCTTTCTTTTCTCGATTTGCTTGGACCTTCTGATTTTCTTTGAGAACACTGTCACCGACCTGGAACTGTCTAGGATGGACCTTCTTGTTATAACTCCTTTTGAGTCGATTCTGGTATGCCACCAGGTGATCATATGCTTGCTGTCTCTTTTCATCTAATAGGTCTAGCTGTGTGAGACGAGCTACATGATAGTCTTCATCAGTGGTGTAGTTTTTCATGGAGACTCGCAATGATGGGAGCTCGACCTCGATCGGTAGAACAGCTTCAGCACCATATACAAGGGAATATGGGGTGGTGCCTGTGGGAGTGCGATAAGAAGTACGATAGGCCCAAAGGGTAGGATTAATTTGGAGGTGCCAGTCACGACCAAAATCATTGACAACCTTCTTGAGGATTTTCAAGATAGTTTTATTGGTTTCCTTAGCTTGGCCATTTCCTTGGGAGAAATATGGACTGAAGAAATGGTGATGGATGTGGAGTCTGGCACATAGATCATCCACATGCTAGTTTTCAAAAGGTGTGCCATGGTCTGTGAAGATGGTAGATGGTATGCCAAAGTGGCAAATGATGTGGTAAAGGATGAACTTGGATATTTGGATGCCAGTAGTTAGGGTGAGTGGAATCGTTTCAACCCATTTGGTGAAGTATTCTGTGGTAGTTATTATGTACTTGTGTCCATCCAAGGAGAGGGGAGTGATTAAGCTGACAAGGTCAAAGCCCCAACATGAGAATGGCCAAGGTGGCGCAATGGGCTGTAGGTCTTGTGCTGGTGCATGAATCAAATTTTCATGCTACTGACATGGTAAACATTTTTTGACAAATTCGCAAGCATCATGTTCCATGGTTGGCCAATAATACCCAACTCGAAGCAACTGCTTAGCTAGAACCATGCCACTCATGTGGGCACCGCAAATTCCAGCGTGAACCTCTTGTAAAGCCAGGATGACCTCGTTTGAATCTAAACACCTAGAGAGGATATTGTGATACCCTCGGTGATAAAGGGTGTTGGCTACAAGAGTGTAGTGGGAAGCTCTGCGGATAAGGTTTTGGCGTTAGTTATTGGTGAGATGGGGAGATATGATACCATTCTTTAGATATGCATGGATGTCGTGGTACCACGGGGACTAGGGACCAACCAAGACACACACCATTTCTACATCGGCGTTCTCATAAGCTGGTGTATGTAGCTGCTCGACTAGGAATTCATACTGTGATGCGTCATGTGGGATTTCTAACAAGGACCCAATAGTTGCCATTGTGTCTGCTGCTTTGTTCTGAAGTCTAGGTATCTGTGTGAATTGTAGATTCAGGAAATGCTCTTTCAATCTATCCACAAGTTCTTTGTAAGGTAGCAGCTTGTCGTCCTTTGTTTGATATTCATCTAGTACTTGCTTGATAATCAGCTGTGAATCGCCGAACACTTGCAGTTCTATGATATTCCATTGAATGGCTATTTTGAGACCTAAGATGAGTGCCTCATATTTTGCAATGTTGTTGGTACATGAAAATCCCAATTTGAATGACTTTGGGATGTAGTCACCTTGAGGTGTGATGAATAGGATTCCTTCCCCTGATCCATGTGATGTGTAGGAGCCATCAAAGTATAGTTTCCACATGGGCTGCTCTTCAATCATACATAAGTGTTCATCAGGGAATTCCATGATTAGTGGATAAGCATCCACCAGTGGTGCTTCTACTAACTAATCGGCAATGACTTGCCCTTTAATTGCTTTTAGATCTATGTACTGGATGTCAAACTCGCTGAGTATCATGACCCATTTTTCCATACGGCCTGTGAGAGTTGTCTTTGATAGTAGATATTTGAGGGGGTCCACCTTTGAAATGAGCTTGATTGTGTGACTGAGCATGTAATGTCTAAGCTTTTGAGTGGCGAAAACCACTGCAAGGCATGCTTTTTCCATGGGTGAGTAATTAAGCTCATAGCCGACAAGAGTTCGACTAATGTAGTAGATGGCTCTCTCTTTGTTTTCGTCATCATGCTGAGCTAGGAGTGCCCCCAGTGTTGTAGTGGTTGATGAGATGTAGAGTATGAGAGGGCATCCTGGAACTGGTGGTACTAGGATTGGAGAATTGGCTAGATACTCCTTGAGCTTATCAAAGCTTCTCTAACATATGGGATCCCATTTGAAGCTTGTGTCTTTGCATAAAAGATGCGTGAAAGGTTGGCACTTATCTGCCAGTTGAGAAATGAACCGACGTACTGATTGAAGCTTTCCTTGTAGGCTTCTGAGCTGTCTAAGTGTTCTTGGGGGAGGCATTTCTGTTATTGCTTTGACCTTTTTAGGGTCAATCTCTATGCCTCGTCATGATACTATGAAACCTAGGAGCTTTCCAGATGTAACACCAAAGACACATTTCTTTGGATTGAGCTGTAACCCATCGTGCTGCAGGCGATCAAACACACTCTCAAGAATGTCAAGGTGTTCATGGCGTGTCTTTGATTTTGCAAGAATATCATCCACATAGTCCTCTAGGATCTTGTGGATCATGTCATGGAAGATTGCTGTCATCGCTCTCTGATATGTGGCTCCTGCATTCTTTAGACCAAAGGGCATCATGTTATAGCAAAAGGTACCCCATGGAGTGGTGAATGCTATTTTGTGTTGGTCTTCTGCTGCTATATGAATCTAATTGTATCTAGAGAAACCATCCATTAGTGACAACATTTCATGGCCCGCTGTAAGATCTACGATCATGTCTATGTTAGGTAGCGGGAAATCATCTTTAGGACATGCCTTGTTTAGGTCCCTAAAATCTGTACAAATTTGGATGTTGTCGGAAGGCTTTGTGATAGGTACCATGTTGGAGATCCAATCTGAGTAATCTAGAGCTCTGATAATCTTTGCATCCAGGAGCTTTTCTAGTTCTGATTTTACCAATAGAGCTACTTTGGGATGCATTTTGCGTAGCTTCTGCTTTACTGGCTTAACATTGGGGTCTACGACTAGATGATGAACAACAAGTTTAGGATCAAGTCCAGGCATGTGTGCGTATGACCATGCAAAGTTCGTAGCAGCTTCTTGAAGGAGCGCAGTGAAAGCCATTTCTTCACCTTCTGTCATGTTGGCTGCAATGTAGGTGATCCTCAGACATTCCTCTGTACCTAAGTTGACTGGCTTGGTTTCTTCTATGATGATAGGTGATTGCTTAGGTCTGTAATCCTGGATGGGAGGAAGAGGCAAGTCTTCATCTTCTAGCGCTTGAATTGCCAAGTTTTCACTAGAAGATACGCTCTTTATTTTTACTTTTTTGGAATCAGAATGTGCCCTAGAGGGGTTTTCACATAAGGACTCATGTTTTACTCTTTCTATTTCTCTTTTGTAACTAAAGCTTGCCTCCTCTCTGAAGTATCTTCTGGGTCAAGCTTGTAGATGTGCGCTGACTCTGAATCCTGAATTGAGTGTGGGCCTGATGCCCCCATGAATTCTAGGAGTGCTTCTGTGCTTTGGAACTCATCGATGTGTGTAATGCTTGGTTGGTCCCAGTCTATGAGTTCAGGGTGGGTGAGGGGAAGTTCTATGAGATTGATGGCAAGTTGTTGGAGGACAGAAGTCCCTAGGAGGGTGTCATCATCAAAGATATCATCGTAGGATCTGATTTCTTTCTCTTCAAGGATGTCTTCGATCTCTATGAGGTCATCCTGGCTATTTAAGAGGGGAACGCTAGTCATGTTGGTGCCCCCAGTTGCGGTATTGGGCCGTTGTATATGCAGGTGAGGGTTATTAAAACCAAGACCCTGATGTTCAGGATTCTTTGATGGTGTGATGGGATATTGGTTGCCACCTTCTTGTGGCCCTAGACCACCGCCTTGATAGTGCCATTGTTCAGTGGTATATTTATATTGTTTTGGATATTTATCTTTGAAATAGCCAAGAAGTTGAGTTCAGGTGATGGGGGATCTTTATACAACCACCTATTTATGTCAGGATCCATCTCTTGACTGTTTATGTTGCCATGGGATTCAAAAGTCATAGATCCAATTTTCTTGATTTCATGATGCTCTTCAATAGGCTTTCTTTGGTGATCTGGGTGCCCTTGAGTATGTGGATCAAGCGGGAGGGCCCCTATGGCAAATGCATCATGTAGGCTATATTCACCACAACCCTGGTTATTGATCTTGATGGAAGATAGGGTGGAGGTGAGAATGGTTTCTGGATCGCAATGGGATTAGGATGAGCTGGCAATAGAAGTACCAATGTCAGTTCCAGGACAATGAGTGGAGTGAGGGAATGATGCTTCCATCGCACAACAGTATGCGAAGGGTTGGGGATCAGCATGGATGGTAACCTCAGTGCCTTGATGTGGAAATTTGATGCATTGATGGTAAGTAGATGGTAGAGCCTTAATGGAATGAATCTATGGCCGGCTTAGGAGGATATTAAATGGTAGGTCAAGATCAACAACATGGCAAATAGTATCTTGTGTTGCTAGGCCTAGTTGAATGGGAAAAGTAATGGTACCTTCAGAGGTACACTCCAAGTTGTCATAGGCTTTGATAGTGATCACTTCATGTGTTATATCGGCCTAGGTGAACCCAATCTGCTGAATGAATTTCAAAGTACACAAGTTCAGGGCTGAGCCATTATCTATTAAGACTTATTTGATGGAAAAGTCTCTGACCATGATGGTGATGCGGAGAGGGAGAGTATGGTTAGGTGCAATGGCTGGCATGTCAGATGGTTTGAAGGATAAAGCACAGGCTGCAGATAGATGTCCCACAAGGGTCTCAAACTAGGTGGTGTTAATGTCTGTGGGGACATGTCCTTCTTTGAGAGCTCGGTCGAGGATCTCCTAATGGAGAGGTGAAGTGCGGAGAAGGTCCAAGATGGATATTTGGGCTGGTGTATTCCCAAGATGTTCTATGAGGTTGTACTGTGCATTGTGTGCATTTTGTACTGGCCTTGGATGGGCACTAGCAATAGTTATCCGACCCCTACGGGTGGTAACAGCACATTGACTGTCTACTCCTTTGACATGGATGGTATTGACTGTGGGCTCAACTTGGGTTATACATCCAACAAATTTATCATAATTGATGTAGGTAGTAGTGTGATCTTCTTGCTTGCCTTTACCATGATTTTGGGGATGATTGGTATTAGCTTGATTCTTCCCAGCATTGTGTTGTGGGAACACATTCTGATAGATTTGTAAATTGGCATTTGGTGAGGCTTGAGCAGGTGTATCTACTTGAATCTCTTTTTGATCAATGAGATCTTGGATATAGTTTTTGAGTCTCATACACTTTAGGGTAGTGTGTCCTTTGACACGATGATAATCACAGTACTCATGATCTTTGTACCAATCAGGCTTGGGAGTGGTATCATCCACTGGCTAAATTGGTGGATATGTAATCAAGTTGGCCTTGGCCATCCGATGAAAGATAACATCCAGAGGTTCACCCAGTGGTGTGAAGGTCTTCTTTGGATAATTTTGAGCTCTGGGTTTGTTTTGCTTGGGAGCAATATTGATGGCATTGACTTGATTGTTTGGGTTACCTTGATAAGCTTGATGGGCTTGCTGCTGATTATTCTGAGAATGATAATGTTGCATGGGTTGTTGATGGACTTGAGGAGGTTGCTGATGGATGGGCGCTTGTTGTTTTTGGTATGCAGGAGTTGATGGAGGACTAGCTACAACAAATTGGACATGCTTGGTATCAGTGGCTCCATCAGTAACAACATTCTTGTTACGATTCCAGTAACAGGATTTATCATTGCTGGGTTTTTGGGCATCATTTTTGAAGTGTCGGATTGTGCCTTCATCTAGGAGGGCCTTTTCAATACCTATCCCCTTGCTCTTGATATCTTGATAGGTTTGGAGACAATTCATTCTCATGAAGTGGGATAACTTAGGATGCAGATTATCAATAAAGATTTTGGTCAAATGCTTTTCAGGTGGCTGGTATGATAACCTGGTAGTAAGGTTCTGCCATCGTTGCAAGTATTCTGCTAGGCTTTCTCCATCTTTCTATTTTGAGTTACAGAGATCTAACAAGGTCAACTCATTCTCAACATTGTGGGCATAGTGGGCAATGAACTTCTCAGAAAGTTCAGCAAAGGTTGTGATAGTCCCACATGGTATTTTGTAGAACCATTCAACAGCAGTTCCTCCCAAGCTTTTGGGGAATAGGCATAGGAGATAGTTATCACTATAAGCCACTTCTTGGCATGCCATATAGAATTCTTTAATATGATTGACTGAATCTCCTTTTCCCTAATATTTATCAAATTTAGGTGTCTCAAAAGTGCTTGGGGAAAGGTATAGCGGCAATGGATCGATCAAATGAATAAGGACACACCTCCTCAAACTTGTAGGTTTTGCTATCGATACCGATTTGAAGCTCTTTAAGAGTGTTCTTCATGGCTTCCCATTCAGCATTGATTGGTGTTTGAGTAGGTACTCCCATTTGAGGTGGATATTGTGGAGTGGGATATGGAGATGGCCCAATGGGATAGGTAGATTGGAGTGGATCTTGGAGTGATGCTTGTTGGGGAGGATACTGCTGATGTGGCATAGGGAGATATTGTGGTGGTGGATATGGGACTGCTTGCTGGTGTTGTGGAATGGCAGGATTTGTTATTGCGCCTGGTAGGAGGAAGCTTGATGTTGCTGGGGAATGATAGGAGTTTGTTGCTGTGACTAGAAGTGGGGTTGTTGTGGGGGAGGTTGGTGGAATGATGCCGCTTGCTGGTAAGATGGTCCTTGCTGGACCTGGCTCTGTTTTTTACCAATGTAGGTCAGGTGCATTCCCACATTGCTTAAGGGTGGAATTGATGTGGGGAAGCTTGAAGCAAAGGGTGGATGGGCAAGATAACTTGCGAAATGGGATGAACTTTGCTGCTCAGGTGGAGGAATTTGTTGAAAAGCACTAGGTGCTGGGAATGGATAGCTTGTGAATGATGAAACTGACGGAGGCTATGATGGTTGTTGTTGTGCTGCTTTTGAGAAGGTGGCTTGTTGATTCTCAAACATGGACATAGAAGAATGGGTTGGTATGCCCCAAGCTTTCATTTCTTCTTGAGTGAGGCCCCAACAAGAGCCAGTGTGCGGTGGGAATTGTGTTGCAGTGGACGTTGGGAAGGTAGATGTGATGGGAATTTGGGACATGAAAGGTGGATTGGAAAAAGCCATGGAAGGCATTCCTGTGGTGAAGGCAGTTTGTTGGGCTTGTGCCTGGGTGGATGCTTGCTGGGGAGGAAAGGAAGGGAACGTTTGTGCTCCCCATGAAAAGGGTGATGTTGATGTGGAAGCTTGTTGAGTAGGAAAGGGGAGCGGTTGTGCTGCCCCCGAAATAAATGATGCTGATGTTTGCAAGGTGAAGGAGGGAAATGATTGCGTTGACCCTGGAAAAGATGGTATGGATGCTGAGGCTTGTGGAGTGAAAGGAAAGGGTGTTTTCATCCCTCATGGCATGAAAGGTGTGGATGTGGAAGCTTGTGAAGTGAAGGGGGAGGATGACTGCATCCCTCCTGGAAAGAATGGTGTTGCTTGGTTTATGGAAGGTGGTGGAACTACTTGCGTAAAGATTTGTGTGAGAGCCTGGGTGGCCATGGCGGATGATGAAGTACCTGTGATAGGGAATGGAGTAGATGGTGTTATAGCTTGTGCTACAGGACTGGCAAAGCTTCCTTGTAAAAGAAGGGGAATGGCGGAGGTTTCTTGGGATGTTTGCAAGATTGGATCAGGGAATTGTTGGATGAATGGAGAGTATACTTGTGCTGGGATTTGGATAGTGCTTATGGGAATACGAGGATGGAGATATGGCGGAATGGGAGTATGCCTTTGTGCAAAATTAGTGAACATGCTCTGCTGGTTTTGGGCTATGAGTGTATTGACTGCTGGTGGATTCTCTGGGTGATTCACAAATGTTTCTATTGCCAGAGGAGCTGAGGGGATATTGGGATCATCCCATGTATTTCCAGTTTGTATTTGGGGATCATAGGCTACCATTGTGGTAGTAAAAATGTTGGGATCAGATGAGCTGGTGATTGGATAAGGATTCATGTGCCTTCACTTCCTAGATCCAGATCTTGTCTCGACAGGCATGGAGATGCAGATGCTAGATGGATGCAAGATGTTTCCTAAAGAACTCTAAAGGATGGTGGATGCAAGCTTAAGGAACTTCTAAGGATGATGAATTTATAGAATGCGATGCAAGGATTGATGAACTTCTCAGATTTGGATCAAGGATGGTGGAAGATTGATGGGAGATGGTGGCAAATTGGTAAAAAAGCTTGGTGATGATGGAGGCTTGGTGGGATGCTCTGATTTGGGTCAAGATTGGGTGGAGGATTGGTGGGATGTTGGTGGAAGATTACTAAGTGTCAACAATGAGCTGCTATTTTTCCCGATGGAGGATCAGTGATAGGATTTGGCCAACTTAGGATAGACTAATGATCTTCGGTCAACTAGATTTTATCAATACAAGCCAATCTCTTGCTCAAGATGATGAGGCTATGCAAGGACAAGTTGGATTTCCTTTAGACAATGCTCTGTCACAAAGGGGATGATTTCTGATTTAGGATAAGGGATGGAAACAACTCAAAGGTTTTGGACACTAAGTACTTGTGGATTTGGATCTCTGGATTTGGTACAAAAGATGGTGGTTTCTAATTTAGGTGATGGATGCTGGATTTGGATGAAGGATATGGGATTCTGATGGTGGATTACTGATGAAAAGATGGTGGAGGATGATGGAACAATGCTCTTTCTAAAAGGATGATGCAGATGCGACTGGGATGGATGATCTATGATGTTGCTAGGAGGATGATGGTGCATGCAACTAAGAAGGACTCTAGGATGTAACTAAGGTTTGGTGATGATGCAGGGATGAAACTAGGATGAAGCTAGGATGAGGGACTGTCGAGATAGGATTTTTAGATCTGAAGGTAGAATGGACATGTGATGGATCCTATCTAATCTTCTCTTTCAAGGCTGATGTAGCAATGGTTCACTTGAAATTGGTAGGCAAACTATTTGACTCTTGCATTATAGCCAATATTATCAAGCTTTTCTTGATATTTTTCTTCTGCTTGGGTTGCTTGGATAGAGGATTGATGGTTCTTGAGGTTTCTTTCTACAACTTTCTTCTCTTGATAATCTTTTGATTTGGGCAACTTGGCTTTTGGATGTTTGATCAAATTGGGCATATCTTTGGGAAAATTCTGATAAGTTTGGTTTGAGACAAAAGGCTTCTTGGATATCTGATTTCTGCAAGACTTTCTGAGTATCAAGTTTTGATTCAATGTTTTCCAATGGCAAAGGATAGGTAAAAAAAGACTTTTAGAAAAGCAATCTCTGCAAGGGACAAAGCAACCTTGTGAGATACAAGCAGGATGACTGACTCTGATAAAGCTCTGAAAGTGTATGTTCCAACAATGTTTTCACGAAGTTTTGACTGTCAAGCACTTCAAGCAGATCTACCTAAGGAAGGTGAGTATCAAAATCACTTGCCCACAGCTTGGTACCCCTAGAAGGGAATACAAATGGTGAGTAATCTTGAGGCGACCCGATAAACCCCTTGGAATCGGTCCTTGCACAAGGATTTTGATACTTTCAGATATAGATAGGGTAGCCTCTATTTTATCAGGTTTTTAATATTTCCGTGGAGTCTCCATACCTGGTTATGCTGACCACCTATGACTCACTTAAGAGCCTAACCAACAACGTTGGGGGAGGAATATTTACCTTTCCCTAGACATTTGCGTTTGGCACAAGACACCCGTGGATTAGGAGATATAAGCGAGTACTTTTTGCCTTCACTTTATTTATATACCGGCCGGGGGGGATACCGGTTTGAGGTCGTTCTCTGAGGAGGAAGCACTTTTCTCCCTGGACAGGCCTCGCTAAAAGTAGAACAAGTGAACTTGTCCGAGTCCAAATGTTCTACTTTGCTTACTTTAACAAGGATTTTGCAAGAAGATAAAGCTCCTAGATGCACATCAAGCAAGTTTGTTCATTTTCCCAAATTGATTAAGTTTGTCTGAACTTTGAATTTGAAGACACAAGTGCTTAAGGTTTGATTTGTTCTTTCTCCAAAAGGTAAATGATTTGAGCGCTTGCAAGTTTTTTCCTTTTGGGCATTCAAGATTGAGATTTGCGAATTGATTTAAGAACTTTGAAAAGAGCTTTGTTTTATCCTTAGATCATTCAAGATTTTGTTTAAACTGAAATTCAAAGAAGAAGGAATAGGGATGCTTATTCTTTCCAAATTAGATCATTCAAGATTGTGTTTGATTTTCAAAATAAAAATGACTTTTAGGACCTAAGTTCTTTTCCCTTAATTTCATTCGAGATTTGTTTGACCTTTGCTGTTATGAATCTGAGAATAAATTAAGACAAAAAACACAGTCATAGTGACATTGTCCAGCTTATACGCGACACTGGAAAATGCAGAAGCGACACCAAAAAACTAATAGGTGGCATTTAAATATGCCTAAGCGTGACCAAAATATGCATATGCGTGATCTTTTTATGTATACGTGTAATTTCTTTTTGCAAAGGCGTGATTTCTTTTTGCAGAAGTGTGATTTCATTTTGCAAATGCGTGATTTCTTTCTACAAAAGCATGATTTATTTCTGCAAACGCGTGATTTCTTTCTGCAAACGCGTGATTTCTTTTTTCATATGCGTGATTTCTTTTTGCAAACGCGTGATTTCTTTTTACAAATGCGTGATTTATTTTTGCAAACACGTGATTCCTTTATATAGAGGTGTGATTTCTTTATATAGAGGCATAATTTCTTTATGCGGAGGTGACAAAATAAGAAATAAGATAG
Source organism: Chamaecyparis obtusa (assembly GCA_027943335.1). Taxonomy (NCBI): domain Eukaryota; kingdom Viridiplantae; phylum Streptophyta; class Pinopsida; order Cupressales; family Cupressaceae; genus Chamaecyparis; species Chamaecyparis obtusa. The sequence continues at coordinate 140,988 of BSBK01009334.1, read as the reverse complement.
AAAAAAAATTGTTGATGGCGAAAAACTGTCAGTTTGTAGGCATCGTTTTAGAGCTCATAGGCATGATTTGACTGCTTGTAGGTGTGACTAGAATGGCTGGAGGCGTGACTTGATTTCTTGTAGGCAACATTTCTTTCATTTTCTGTGACACCGAGAGTGAAAAAGTGTGATTTGATCAAGCTGATTGTGGTTTGAGTCCCACTGGGCGTGCCAGAATGTGAGAAAGGCTTTTGAGGATCCTGTATCTATTTTGAAAGGCTCAAATCAATCAAACGTTAAGAGTTTAATCTAGCATACAATCAAAACAAAAACAAAGAAACTCTAGGCTAAGCCACCTCAGATTGAGCTAAAAACAGGTGCACCCAAGCACTATTTGATTTGCTCTGATAAGAGGGATGTGGGTGTGCTCTCTAAGCACTTGGAGCATACTCTAATGCATTCTAAGATGGTTTGAGACTCATGAAAACTCCAAAAAATGGCACAATAATGGGTAGAACATCCAAAATTTCCCATAAGGCCTCAAGAACTCAAACTATGATGCTTAAATGGAGATTCAATGCAAGTGTGATTATGCTAAGATTGATTTTAGACCAAATAGAGATGTGATATGATGCTATGCTATGCAAAACAACAATAAAAACTATGTTAATCCATTATTACTAAGCTATGATGAGCTAAAATGCTTGAAAGTAAACTAAATTAGAATGATTTGTGCTAAGTCTAGAAATAAAAGGGCATGATAACAATGCATGAGAATGAAAGTTAAGCTAATTGATTTGCTCTTGAAAGGAGGGGTATTTATAGGATTTGGGAAGGAGGAATGAGTGGCCAGGATCAAAATCCTTAAGAGAGGTCAAGATTCATTCAAAGGGGAGCACATGGATTGTGCTAGTTCAGGGCCACCTCCTTGTGACAAGTGTCACAAGGGCATTGAGTTGAAAGATGGGAGGAATGTGCACAATTTGAAAAATGTGCCTAAGGTCAAAGGGTGTAAGAAAGGGGTGAGGGGCTTCTTAAATGCATGATAAATGCATGTAAGAGGGATAAGGAGGCCTTAAATGCACTTAATGCATATAAGAGAAGTTTATAGAAGTTTGTTGACTTTGGGTCAAGTTTAGAAGTTGGCTGACCTTTTTTAGGGAATGTGACAAGGTTAGAGGGAGGATTAGGATTAGGATTAGGGGATTTTAGGATTAGGATGGGTGAAGAGGTTGGGTTGAGAAGTTTCTAGAAGAGTCTAGAGTTTTCTTAGGTTTTATGGAATAAATGTTAATTCATTCCAAAGGCTTTAGTTTTGGGAATATTTATTAAAATATATTTAATAAATATGAAAATAAATATTTAATCTTAATTAAATATTTTAAGTTGGGATTAGGGTTAGGAAATGATGGGATTAGCCTTTAATCGAAATTAAAAAAAGATTAGAAGATTCTGGAAGAGGTTAGTGGTTAATTTATTAATTAAATAATTAATAAATAGGGAAATAATGTTTAAATAAGATTTAAACATTTTCTGGAGGGATTTCTTAATTAAATATCTTTAATTAAAATAAAGAGATTTAATGACATAAAAATAAATTAATTAATTAAATAATTAATTAATTAATAAATGATGATGTCATCAGAGATTTTTAGAAAATAAAAATATTTTATTTTCTAAAATATTTTTAGGTGTCTACATGCCCCATGTCGATTAGAGTAGACATGGTGATCTTATTTTTTTGATGGAGTCTTGTATTGCTTTTTCTTATATTGAACATTCAAGTTACTTCCAAAAGACTTGGGACTTATGGAAGAAGGAGGATATGACTGGTTTAGATGGGTGGATGGATGGAAAGGATTCAAGGGTATGCATCTATGTTGATCTTGAGGAAAGATAAGAGATGGAGGGACATAAGGACCCAAGATGGATGACGAATTAAGAGATTTAGGAGGGGGAAGTGAAGGGACATAAGGGCCCAAGATGGAAGGAAGATGTGAAGCCCTTAGTATTGGTGGAGGAGGTCCAAGGATGGACGTGGAATATGCAAAAGGATAATCAATAAGTTCATCAGTATCTATATGAAAACCAAGGACATCAGCATCTCTAGAGTGAGCATTAAGATTTTCAATAGTATCATGAACATCTTGAATAGGAGAAACTTCTTTGATAGAATTGTTTAGAGCTTACAAAGACTCAGGAAGAGTAGAAAGCGAAAGCGAACATGGAATGGTAGAACAAGAAGATGGAAGACTTTGATCTTGACAAGTTGCTTTGGATAGCGTAAGTGTATCATTTTGCTTTGGATTTTCAATAGGCTTAACATTGGAAGTAATAACACCATTTTTAATAACCTTAATGGAAGTATCATCTTTTGAAAGCGCAAGTGTAGTAAGGTTATTTTGTTTATCAATAAGCTCAATGGTGTGAGTAGTAGCTTGATCTTGCTTAGGAGTAAATGAGGAAGGGCGTAAAAGATCAAAAGAACCATGAAATGAATGAGAGATATTTTGAACAGGATCAGATGACATGGAGAGTTCTTGATCTTGATCTTTTTTTATGCTCTTTTCTTTATCATTTTTAGAGTCCTCTTGACATGGAGACACTTCTAAGGACAAGGAAACAGGTTGGGATTGTATGGAAGACTTTGGAAGAGATGATGAAGGACTAACTGAAGTAGGCATTAAACGTATGAAGACTTAGGCTCTTCAAGTTTAGCATTATTGAAAGTATTCACAGCCAAGTGAAGGTTAGCTTGAGTTTCTTTAAGTAGATGTATGGGTATTGGATGAAGTAGGGGATGGAAGGGAACCATCACAAGACAAAGGTTTAGCATTAACATGATCTTGCTTGAGAGTGCAATTTTTATTTTCAGCATGAGAGTTCCTAGAGGAAGGATTCTTATAATATTTACATTTCAAATCAACATGGTGCATTTTATATTCCTCAACAGTAGTAGCTGGATTATAATCAAGGTATTGTTCACAAAATTCATCAAAATTTCTTTCAAAATCTAAATCATACGGATCACCATCACGATCTTTCCAATATGAGGACCCATTTCCAGTAAGCACAAGGACATGACTAGGAGGACTCTTAAGAATAGAGGTGTCATAGGTATCACTACATTGTCCATCATCATAGTCATCATAGGTGGGTGCATCACTCTTCATGAAAGAGGTATCATAAGGACTATCATGTTGCTCATTATGGTATGTCTTGTGAAGAGAAGTTAGACTCTTTGAAGAAGTAGAAGAAGAATGAGATCATGAAGAATAGGAAATTGAAGACTTAGTGTAGGAAGAGGACGTGGATAATGAGGAATTCAAATAATGTTTAGAAGAGTCATGATAAGATTTGGAAGATGAAGAATGTGAATAGTGTTTAGAAAAATTGTGATAAGATTTAGAAGATGAAAAATGTGAAGTGTTTAGAAGAATCGTGATAAGATTTAGAATGTGAGGAATGATGAGAAGATTTAGAAAATGAAGAATATTTGGATAAGATCATGAGTATGATTCTAGCAAAGGCATCTGATTTAATCAATTTTTCTTTTATTTTTGTCATAAATTCATCACTCATGAGAATTTTGGAGGAACAACACTTTTCAAATATGTCAATGAGCTCAAGATCATCTATTCTTAATAAAGGTTTTAAAATTAGATATTTGAGATTCATGGTTCTAGAAGAAGAAGAATCAAGCATAGGAGCAACATAAGAGATAAAATAGAAGAAAATAGACTAGATAATAAGAGGAAAAGAATAAAAAAGAAGAGGAAGAAGAATTTCCCATGGGAATAGAATACTTCAGAAGAACATGGAAAATGGAGAAGAAAGAAGAAGACTAAGATTCATCTTATGCAATTGATACCATAATGTTCATTGAGATGTTGAGCAACATGACAGCACCTAAGATCTGACCTAGACTGACCAAGGAAGACCAAGCTTCTAAGGAGAACTCACTATAGCAAGACGGAACTTAGTTTCAATATTTCAATTAGATCTTTCAAAAGATTTCACAATGATGATCAAGCACATAGAACAACTAGGAAGTTTAAGAAAACAGTCTTCAAGCAATGGGCAAGGGACAAAGCAACCTTGCGTATGAATAGAGATAGTGACTTAGTATTCTACTCCTTAAAGATTCTACTTGTGTATGTTCTTAAAAATATTTTAGCAGGCACATAGAACACAACACCTTAACAAGCTATCTACAAAGATACACATGGGTTTCTAAGAGGATTCTTCGATATACACAAGGTACGTAAGGCCCAAATCTATAGATGAGAAGAATCCAAAATCACATAACCAGGGGGAGACGGTAACCCAAATCTCCTTGTTCACTTCTCAAAGGTATAAAGTTCTTTGAGGCTTAGCCAAGAGTGATATCAAACTCAATTCCCAAGAGAGGTGTCTTTCGATTCACCACCCGCTATTTATACTCCACCGAAACATGGGAGTTAAGGTCATCCCTTGAGGTGGTGTCCCCAAGCAAGCCTTCTAAAAATAAAATTAAGTAATTTACTATCAAAAGTATTTAAAGCACTAAAGGTAGAACACTTAACTCTTCAAGTAAATATGAAGTGAGTCTAAAAGTGGAACATTTAACTCTTCAAGTGAATGTGAAGCGAGTCCAAAAGTGAAACATTTAACTCTTCAAGTGAATGTGAAGTGAATCCAAAAGTGGAACATTTAACTATTCAAGTGAATGTGAAGTGAGTCCATAAGGTGGAACATTTAACTCCTCACACAAACTCAAAGTGAGTCCAAAAGTGGAACATTTAACTCCTCACACAAACTCAAAGTGAGTCCAAAAGTGGAACATTTAACTCATCACACAAACTCAAAGTGAGTCCAAAAGTGCAACATTTAACTCCTCACACAAACTCAAAGTGAGTCCACACCTTAGAAAACTAATGAGATCAAGAAAGCATAAACAGGGGGAAACTTTGTGGAACATTTAACACTCTTTTCAAGTAGACCCCTCCCTTATGTATGAATGCTGACCTTGCATCCAAAGAGCAGTAATGAGGAGAGATTAGAAATAAGCGAGTTCAACACCCAATTTAGCTAACAAGATCAATCAAAAATACTCTAAAATTTCTTATCAATACTACTCACAAATGCAAAATGGTTTGAACCATAGAATATTTAACTTTTTAAGTAAACATGAAGTGAGTCCACAAAGTGGTGCATTTAACTCTTCATGTAAACAAAGAATGAATCGATGCCCTCAATCATTCAATAAGATATTTGATATTGGAACCAAGAATTACTTAAAGTTTAAACACAAGCATTCACTTATATAAACTTGTAAAAACAAATCTATGTTCTTTTATTTCTCATTAAGAGCATCAATTAAAATGTGTTCTATGAAAGCATGTAAACACTCAAGCCAAATACATGAGAGGTTTAATTTTAATCTCAAAATCTAAATGTTGTAGAGATGGAACAAAGTTCCTCAAGTCCAACGCTTTATTTTAAGCATTTTCTATGAAAGCAAGAGCACCTTCAAATGAACAAGACAAGAAAACAAGCAAATAAGATATGCAATGTATATCCAACTTATGCAAACCCTAGGGTTAGATCTGAAAATCAATTTTTAGGAGCAATAATAGCCAGCAAATAATCTAAATGATAACTCATATCATGCATTGAACAATGAAAAATAAGTGCATACCCATCACAAATTTTATTTTTTTTGCATTTGACCTAGTCAACAAGATCTGATTTTTTTGATATGATTTCGGCCAAAAAAATAGAAATAAAAAATAAAGACCCCTACTAAAAAATAAAGAGCTTTCCAAAAATGTAAAATTTTTAGAAAAATCTCTTCATTTGTGCTTTAAAGACCCATTTTACCAAAATAGACTAGTTTTTATAAATCAATTATTTGAGCCACTATATTGCACCCAAATTGAAAACATAAAGAATGGACCCCTTGTATAATTTGAAGAGATTTTTAAAAATGTAAAAATTTCTTAAAAATATTCTATTTTGCGCCAAAAATTAATTTTTTATGAAAAATCAAGAAAACATTATAAAAAATTGAAAATACTTCAAAAAAATTTAAATTTTTTATTGGAGCTTCTCTGATATGTCGCCAACCTGTAAAAAAAATTTTAGACCAAAACACTAAGCTGTTTGAGAGATATGATCAAATCTTTCAAAATCTAAGGTTTTCCATCTCCAAACAAATCTGCACAAGGGTTAGCTCCAAAAATAATAAAAAATCAGCATGTAAAAGTGGGTTGCCCCATGGTGGGCACAAAAAATGTACACACAAAAATAGTGCACTTCTATGAATCCTTACATGCAAGAAAACTCAAGAATGAGCCCTCACAAATCGATCCATAGCTCTTTATGTATGGAGTTGCAAGATTGTAAAATTGCTCTCAACTAGAGCTATGAAGCAAATGACCTTACTAGTCAACCACACAATGAGAGATTCAAGTGAAGACTGGAAAGAGTGCCAATATCCCCAAAGAATCAAATAAACTACAAATGTATGCAATGCAATGCAAGTAAGCTAAGAATGAGAATGCAATCTAGTCTATGGAAATGAAAGTACAATCCAACTAATCTATGAAAGGAAAGAACAAATGTGACCAATCCTTCCTATTTAGACTATGTGAGATTAATCTATTGCATAAAGAAAATCTATACTAAAAATGCCATGATTATGCAATTATTATGTAAGAAAACAAGCTAAATGAAATGCAACAACAATGTCTTCAAAGCTTGAATGCAAGAATGTCTTCAAAAAGCTCCAAATGACCTAGAAAACCTGCAGCATAACATTAGCATAAAAACCTAAGATATGAAAATGAAAGAGAGAGCTCTCCTTTTATAAGAAATGAGATGAAAATGGACCATTGAGATTAAGAGGCAAAAGTCTTAATTAAGGGTGGAGAAAAATGGAAGTTTGATCCTTGTGCACAAATATCCTCTAATAGGAAAATAAGAGTTTACTTTTGTGTCCCACATAAGACAAAAAATATTTTTTCTCTTTTTATAAAATAAGAATAATGCTTTATTTGTGCAACATAGAATAAGAAGAAAAGTGAAGATTTTTTATTTAAATAAAAAGGGAGGAAATTTCTTTTAATTAAATAAAGGCTTAGGATAAAGTGATTTTATTATTTAATTAAAAGAAATTTTTAATTAATTAGAAATGAGCATGTTCTCTTAATTAAATAAAAATTTTATTTTTTTCTCTTTTAAATTAAATAAAGCTCAAACTTTAGGAAATATTGAATTGATTATGATTTGATCAAAGAAATAGATATAATTGATATTGTTGATATTTGAAAATATTGATTCAGGGATTTGATAAATTGCAGAAATGGGGCCCAAAGTATAGGCGACCATTTTAGGGTGCATACAGATGGTTGAGAAACACTTGAAATTTTTTAAGGGTTTGGTATGACAAAGAGCACATCTCGAGGGTTCTATAGTTGAGGGATATATGGTATACTAGATGATGGTGTACGTTACTCAATATCTTCCTAATCTTGCAATACAGACCCATATGAATTACATTTGGGATCTCAACTCAATTAAAAAATTTGAAGGGGAGTACTTGGTGGGAAATGGTAGATTTAGGAAACTAAAAGGTAATAAATTATGAGATGTTATTGTAGTAGATTAATTCTTAATCTTCAAAATAAATCTGTTGTAAGTCATCTATTTACTTTTGTACAACTGCTAAAGAGTGGGATGCAATATATTTATATATTGCAAACAATCAAAATTGGATGACGGTATGGATTGAATAATGTCAACATGATGGTCATAGATTAACATGGGAATCCATGTCTTCATTGGTTAAACAAGCTCATCGCAATAGAGATTCTAATATTACACAAAAGTAAATAGATTTAACATATGGTTTAAGAGATCACCAAGTACTTATAAATTTGTTAATTAATCAATCGTATATTTTTCAACTCGTGATGCAATAATTTATACATGTTTGACATTATTGCAAGTGAAACACCACAAGACTATGTTTTGCAATAGTTATAAATTTTGCATCAAAAAGTTGGATGACACGAAAAGAACTTGTGATTCTGGGATAAGTACAGTGTTCCAGGTGACTAATATTTCATCTAGAAATGACTTACATCCTCGAGAGTCACAAAATCGATACTATGATATTTTGGTTGATATACTTGACTGTGACTTGAATTCCTTCAAATTAGTTCTCTTCATTGTGAAATGGTATAGACTACGACTCAATAAAAATGATCCTGATAGAACTGTTATTGAACATGACAATGGATTTCCAATTATTAATACAAGGTTGTTTGAGCTAGTTGGAGAAGAGCCCTATGTTATTCCAAGCCAATGTGAGTAGGTATTTTACTCAGAGATTCCACATAAACCAAGTTGGTCATTTTTTGTTATACATGATCCAAGAGGAAGACTGATAAAGTATAATGCGATGGAAGAAGATATTGAGGAAGATGAAGAAGTGGAAGATCATGTAGAACCGGATCATGATCGAGAGCTAGTCAAAGAAGAATATGAAGAAGATGATGATAATGATGCTGCTACTGATGAGGATGATGCTGCTACTGATGCTACTACTAATGATGATGATGATGATGATGATGATGTTGATGTTGATGCTGATGGTGATGATGACAATGACGACAATAGTGGTGGTGATGATGTCATCAATGATGATGATCTTGATTATGAGATGGATGAAGAAGAATATCAATGATATGAATGAACTGTACAATTATGCTGAATGTTTGGCATGTTCTAATAATTTTTTTATATGTACTACTCTTAGTCACCTTGTTTTAAATGTCCTACTTATATATATTTGATCTTTTTTTAAGAGAAATTTCATTCTAAAAGAGTGCATTTAATCTCTATATGCTTAAACAACTTCACTAGTTAAGATTGTTCTCATTTGTGGTGGGCATGACAAGAATCAAATCACTTAAAAGACACCAGTATTTAGACATGCACAAATTAGTGATGTGATTAAGAAAATTACCTTTTCTGTAAAATTGCATGGTTGTCTTTGGTTTGTCATTTTGTTTTGAGTGTCTAGTGATTTAAACCAAAGACTTTGACTTAGCCAAAAAATGTACAAGTCTACATCAGTATGTTTCTTTTTATTGTAATTATAATTAGTATGAATGAACAAAATAATGACAATGCAATATTTGTCGAAATAGCATCGATGACTGCGGTCAATGTGCCTATGTGTCAATGTGGTGTTGGCCCGTGCATGCTGAAGATGTCACGCACAACAAGTAATCCTAGGCATCAATTTTGGGTTTGCCCAAATAGGAAAAAGGTCTGGATATGTAATTATATTTTATGTTTAAAAATAATGTGACAACTAATCATTTTATGAAGAACTGATGTACATTTGGTATTGTCAGGGAAATGTTGGATGTCAATACTTTCGGTGGGTCGATCAAACCACATTTACATCTACCCCATCTACATCTATACCTGATGTAGGAAATGAGTGCAACTTGTGCAAGGCTCGAGAGGCAGCTAGTGCCGCCAAGATTGCTTCAATGGCAAAAGCATAAATCATATTTCTGTGATGCCTTCTTTGTGCAGTTTGTGCACTACTTTGTTGGGACCATATGCGTAAATGTGGTTAACAGAGGGCTATTGTAGATACTATTTTTTTAAAGAATTTTTAGTAGATACAGATAAAGAACATGCACATAAACATGAAAAATGAGAAACATAAATCTAGATATCACAACAGCTGACAAGCATAAATGTAGGCATCATAATCACAATTTTTTGGAGACACAACATAATTGAATGATATACCCAGATGATGCAACACAACTATATATCACTCCTCTAGTTCCACGTTTACACTATGGTAAACAAAATCCATAGATAAAAAATAAATTTAGATAGCGGAGGAGAGCAAGAACAACCAAAGTAATATAGGTCCCTATATTATTTTGGTCATTATCGCTCTCCTCCTGAGCTCTCTAAATTTATTCTTTATCTTTGGGTTTTTTTTATGTAGTGTATACATGGAACTGGAGGAGTAGTTGCGTTGCATCATCTGGGTATACCACTCAATTATGTTGTGTTTCCAAAAAATTGTGACCATGATGCCTACATTTATGTTTCTCAGTTGTTGTGTCTCAGGACTCCTTATGACCCTTTATGACCCTTTACGATCCCTAAGAATACATCTTAAAGATCTTAAAATATCGTAAAGGGTCATAAGAGGCTCCTAGGAGGGGTCAGATGAGCTTCCACCTTCACGTGGTTGGCCCTGTTAAGTAGAGAATGTTAAACTATTCTCAAAATAAAGAGAAGCTCAATAATTTAAGATCTCAATCCACGTATGACAAATATATATCGATCCATCTCAATGGCTACCAAATCAATAGATCTTTGTCAAGAACCTAGTCGTAAAGAAACACCATAGACCGCACCATGAACCCATTGTGAAGATTCATTCAATGTCTCATAAGTCGCATCAAACAATCCACTTTCTGTAATCTAAGTCTTTCAACTCGGTTCACAAAGAAGAAGACTTCTCCCAAGTCATCACAGACACCATAGTGATCTATGAATCTCCAATGTGCAAGTTCTGCACATCGCTCTCTCGACATCACACCTAACTCATTCAAAACTATGGAAAAATGGTAGATGATCCCAATGATCCATCACAACTCGATCTCAATAATAATGCAAAGAGTAGCTTGATTCTGTCTTCAAGCCGATCAATGCACAGTCTACTCAAACTCCAATTCAAGTCACTGCTACACTTGATAGGAACAAAGCACATCAAATTTAGACCAAAGAAGTCAAGAAGTCACTCAAATCAGATCATAATGCAATTAGGTCTGCATATATCCCATGAACACATTAGGAAGAATTCATCTCTGATCGCCGCACTAGCTTCTTGTGCTGGAGCAGTCACTGCCACAAGTCTTGATTTGATAGGATCAATTTGAAATCCAAGTCTCTAGACTCAACTCAATAATCCACAAGCTACTACCGAATCAACTACAAAGTTATCTCTGAATGATCCATAACCAAATAATGACTAGGAACCAGATCTGCAAGAACACAGTTATGAATCAAAAAATATATATATTTTTTTAAAAAAACTAATTGTTGTCATAACTATGACGGCCCCACAATAGTGACGGTTAGCCATCGCAAACATCTAACATCTAGATGTCGTATTAGCAGCATCACTGTAAAAAAAACCATAAATGATGGATATCTGTCGTAAATGTCCAATGCATGTCCATCACATGTACAACATAGTCATCATTACAAACCATAAACAATGGATAGCCATCATAAAATTCCAACGGATATTTGTTGCACTAATAGCATTTCCATCGAAAAACAAGTTACAAACGATGGCTACCCGTCAGAATATTCTCACGGGTCATCGTAGTTTGTATTTGTTGTGACGGATAGGCGTCCCAATTTTGACGGCCACAAATAGGTCTGACGACAGGTTCACTTTGTTGGCACCCTTTTTTTGTGACGACTATGGTTGTCGTAATTACAACGTCTAACAAAACTGTCAGTTTTTCCAACTGCAAAACTGCGACGTCGGGTGGTGTTGCTTAATCGACAGTATACTATGTAAATTCAGATGTTCGACCATCGGAAAAAAGGTCTCAAATGTACTAGTGGGAAAATCAGTTTCCAAGTAACCAGTAGAGAAATATTGATGACATTGAAATGGGATACCCCCATAATCCACTGCTTAAGTCCATGGCCGGTCCTCCACCATGAGAACCACATCACCATGGAGAGCATTAGAGATGTCACTATACCCCAAAATATGTGCAAAGGTACGGAGACCCATATAAGTTGTAGTCTCATCCACCTTTATGAAACAACCAACAGAGTTGTCAATGGCCTAATAAAAAGAGTTCTCCCAAAAGTGAATGGTAAGATTGCAGAGATGAATGCACACTAAATGGTTTAATAAGAGGATTAAAGAAAATTGTCCAAGGTTTGGCCGAAAGAGAGTGATTCCCCTAAACCCATAGCTTTCCTAGAACCAAATCTTGTTCTTCAAAAGAAGTAAAAAGAGCAACAAAAAACCCCTCAGTGTAGAGGAGAAGCTCAATATTACCAGGAACCAAGGGTCTCCATGAATTTTTCACCCAATGATGAAGGTCTGGAAGAGAAGGCCAAAAACCAACGAATCTAAAAACTTGCACTGTCATAAAAATTTAGTAACCATAATTGGATTCTCTATTAGGCCCCGTTTTGGTGATTTTGAGATATGATGTCCATAATTATTGATCCCAAAAACCTGATCCTTCTTTTCCTACATCTACCATATCATCACAACACCCAATTCAAATTTAGCCCCATTCTGTTAGGTTCAAAACTTTTTAAATATTTTATTCTCGCCTATTTTATCTCAAACTTGGCTTAGAGCCTTGTGTCGGTGCTTTGGTGGGGACTTAGGTCTCGTGGTCAGCCTGGCTTAATTTTGAATTCCAAAGTGTTTGAGAGGTATATAAGCACCCTACCTCTCCATTTTTTGGTAACCAAAAATAAGGATTATGATCAATTACAGGCAATCAAGCATTCAAGGTGGATACAAGATTTGAAGGCAAGCATCCAAGATCTAGCCTTTCTTCAAGTATCCAAAGAAAATTGAAGGCAAAATTCTCCATTGTGTTTAGGGGTGAAATGGAATAAAATGAATCTAACAATATAAACTATGTGAGATGAGTTCATTAATTAACCATTCCAACACTAAAAATTTGAAATACAAGAGAAAAAGGGGCTTCCAAACATAACTCTCAATATAACCAAAGTTAGATTAACAAAACCCACGAAAATGAAGGGATTCCAATGCTAAACCCAAATTATATCAAGGAAGTACGCAAGCAAGTCCTCTTTCATGCAATGCAGGATTTTATTAAATATGCGTAAATGCAAATGTGAAATTGAGCAAATTGATTGAATGAGAAAAGTAAGATAGATCTAGATGCTAAGCATATGCAATTGACCCAATTAAGATATGAAAAGAGGTATAGAATAAGAAATGAAATGAATGATAGAGTACTTACCTTGAAATGTGTAGAGGAATATTTATTTTTTCTCTTAAAACTGTAGATTTGAACCTGTGATAGAACTTTCGACTACAGATTCATGATCACAACAGAAAACCCATAAATGATGTTTTTCTCAGACCTCCAGGAACAAGTTGACCTGGTGGTACATGTTTCATAAAATTTTCCACAAAGTCATTGTGTTCCCTAGACATTGTAGAAAAGTCGACCTAAATTATTTGAAAATGTCCTAGCAAGTAGTTTCTAGATCTGTGGTTGTAATTCTGATATCCTTCTCCTGCACACAGAAGAGCTTTGTTTTGGGTTTGGGTGGATGAAGGCTTTCCTGGTCAAGACCTAAATTGAGGAATCAACCTTGAAATTAAGATATAAATGTAATGATAAATAAAATTCTAACACGTAGTAGGATTGAATATATTGAATGAAAGATACAATTACCTTTGTAGATGCAATTGAATTTGATATGTGGTCAAGTATGTAAATGTAATAGCCTTGACTCAAAGAAACCAAAAGGAAATAAAAGAAGTCAAAACCTCATGTATAAGAATGTATGTGACATGCCATGATGAAGGATGGAATAAATTGAATGATTTGGAATGAAGGATCTCCTCCTTAGAATCCAAACTCCACTACCACCTTGAAGGAAGAAGCTTGATGCAAGAAGGAAATGCTTGAATTTGATTAATGTTTAAAGATGCTTGCTTGAAATCTCATGAATGCGTGTATGCTTTCTTTTGATTTCTTGTAGAATGATGATGGTGTAGCTTGATCGGGATGAAAATGAAATTCCCAATCCTTCTTATATACTAATTTTTGGGATTGAAAACAAAGCAGGCCGACCCGAGAGCAAAAGAAATCAATTGGAAAACCCGAGGCACTTCGGGCCCCGGATTTAAATTTCCTCAAGGAAGAGGTCGAATTAGGTCAACCTCTTCCTATAACAGGTAAACCTATTATATAATAAGTTGGCCAATTTGACCTATTCCCAAGGGGGGTCTTAGAGAGGGGTTACAATGGCCTCGGAGAAGGTTCATAAAGAATTAGGGGATGATGAAATTGTCGGAAGATATGGCCAAGAAGGTGATAAAATAAAACCTAAAGGACCATGCTAGAATATTAGAAAGAGACCAAAACCATGCTAAGGAGGTCTAAAAGGTGTCAAAATAAAGTTAATCCATTTTAAGATAGTACATTTATCCCCAACTTTAGCGGGAGTATGAGGCAAGTCATACTCTCGGTAAAGGAAGAAGGAGAAGAGAGACAATGTCACAACGAGATAGAACATCACCAAGTTTAAGGACATTAGCCCCCAAAACCTAGGATCCTAACTCCATTCCCATGCATAAGAGCATGAAAACAAAGAAAAAGAAAACAAAGGAAAAATAGAGCCAAACAAAAACAAAATCAAAAGACTCAAAATGGGTTAGTACTAAAACCCCAAATCAACTAGTGAAAGAGACCTCAGATGAAGAAATGTCTCACCCACCAATATCATATTTGGGAGGCTATTGTTAGGAATAAGGTGTCTCAACCTTGGACAATTCCTATTCTTATTATTTGTTTTGTAAATGTATTTTTTGCAAATAATGTAATTAAGTGTGAGTGTACATGTCTAGTTGGCATGTTGATGTGTCACTCTACTTGATGTGTCGGCATCTTGTGCGTAAGGAGATCATGACTGAAACGGTCATGACGGATTTCTATGATGCGTAAGAACTATTTAAAGAATGTGCTATGACAAGTGTAAGAGCATCTTATGACTTGGGCCTATTTGGGTGCCCAAGAAGAAGTGGTTGGTGTGTGTAAGAGAATATGCCAAAAATAGGTTGGTATGACAGATTCTCTTACACTTCTCTTGTGACCATTATTTTTGGCAGATTCTATGACAAGCTGTCATAGTCTATTCTAGGGATGGATGCCTATTCTTGGGATTGCATGTAACAACTGTGTACATGTGGCTTTGTGCATGGGTCTTGGTCGTTGTGCCTATTTTTGGGTCTAGAGGAGTCTATATATATGATGTTGCTCCTGTGGGAGAGATATAACAGAAATTTAAGTCTTGTTGGCTTTGTCTCTCATTTCCTGAAAGAACTTGCATTGTAAGTGTATTGTAATCTTTGTGTTGAAGATAATACATTGTGCAGGTTTTGGAGTGCTGGGGTTTTTTACCGAAAGGTTTTCTCCAGGGTATATCATTGTGTCATTCTCCATTTTCTCTGTCTGTATGGTATGTGGTTGCAATATCTTTGTTAAAGTAGTTAACGAATCTAAAATTGTAAGGATTTATAAGAATTTGCACAATACTCTCCTATAGAGATTAGCGTAGGAAGCTATTTTTCACACCTGAGTTTCCTTACAAGTGGTATCAGAGCTTGATCAACTTTTGATCCTAGTTGTTGGGTAGGGTTTTTTGAGCTGATCTCAAGTTTGAGTGGGAATTTTTTGCAGAGCATTCTGAATCTTATTTGCAGATTGAGATGGCAAGTTCATCATATGGAAGAATGGAGGTGGAGAAATTTAATGGCACTAATTTTGAGTTGTGAAAACTCAAGATGGAAGACATGTTGGAAGATCGTGACCTATGGGAAGCGACTTCAAATGCTACAAGACTAGCAACTATAGCTCAAGCAGATTGGGATATCAAAGACCATAAAGCTAAGGGTCTCATAAGACTCTGTTTAACCGATGCAGTTCTTCTGAATGTTCTAGATGAGAAAACCGCAAATAGTTTGTGGGAAAGACTTGCGGTCGTGTATCAGGCCAAATCTCTGGTGAACAAGTTGTTCCTGAGGAAGAACTTGTACTCTCTGCGAATGGAGGAAGGTGGATCCTTAACGGATCATTTAAATGCATTTAATCTGCTGGCTGCACAATTGACATCAACTGGTGTCAAGTTAGAGGAGGAGGATCGTTGCTACACACTTTTGTGTTCTTTACCGGATTCATGGGACCATCTTGTGATGGCTCTCAGAAGCACTTTAGTCACCTTCAAAATGGATGATGTGGTGTCTTCGCTGCTATCAGAGGAGATGCGGAGAAAGGCTTCCATTTCAAAAAAAGAAGCCCTTGTTGTTCATGGGAGATCCACTAAAAGAGGGAAGAAAAATGACAATAAGTCTGACAATAAGGGTAGATCCAAATCCCATGGGAAGTCAAAGACTTCCAATAAGTCCAAGGCAAAATGTTGGAACTGTGATAAATCTGGGCACTTCCGTAAAGACTGCAAAGAGCTAAAGAAGAAGAAGAAAGGTTCAGATTCAGCTTCAGCTTCAGAAAGATCTCAAGAAGATGGCGATGCATTCATCGCAGCTTTGGTAGCCCATGCATCTGATGATGTGTGGTTGGTTGACTCGGGTGCATCTTTTCACATGACCTCTCATCGAAACTGGTTCTCAAAATATGAAGAATTTGATGGTGGAAAGGTGTACTTGGGTGATGATTCTCACCTAAAGATAGTTGGACGTGGAAGGGTCACTATCAAATTTCCTGATGGACGAGTAAAGGGAATCAACAGAGTTATGCACATTCTGGGTTTGGCACGAAATCTATTATCTGTAAGTATGCTAAATGATGTAGGTGTGCAAGTTGTTTTTTCAAAAGAAGGATGCAAGATGATAAGAGGATCGATAGTGCTTGCAAGGGGTACTAGGAGAGGTACCTTATTTCAGCTAGATGCATGTATTACTCTGTGTAATAGTTCTTTATCCTCACCATCTGAACAAGCAGTGAAGAAGTCTGTGGCTATTGGTTCCGATGGTAGTGCAAATACTTTGGAAGGTAAGCTTCCTGCAGAAAAGACAATGTTGTGGCATATGAGATTTGGCCACATTGGTGAAAAGGGTCTCAGAACCCTGAAAAATAGAAATCTCATTGAGGGGTTAAATGATTGCAATCTTGAGTTTGACTTCTGTGAATATTATGTCTATGGTAAACAAAATCATGTTCAATTTTACTCTAGTTCTCACAAATCTTCTGATGTTTTGGATCTTATTCATTCTGATGTATTTGGTCCTGTAAAAGTTCCTTCAATCTCCAAGTCTGTATTTTTTTTATCTTTCATAGATGATTATAGTAGAAGGACGTGGATTTATTTCCTTAAAAGTAAGACACAAGTCTTTAGTCGGTTCAAGGAATTTAAAGCTCTTGTAGAGAATCAGACTAGTAAGAAGATTAAGTGTGTGAGAACTGACAATGGTGGTGAGTTTTGCTTAGCAAAGTTTGAACAGTTCTGTAAAGAACAAGGTATCGAGAGGCATAAGATAACTCCTTATACCCCACAGCAAAATGGAGTTGCAGAGAGAATGAACAGGACACTGATGGAGAAGGCTAGGAGTATGCTTAGTGGAGCTAGTTTAGAACAAAGGTTTTGGGCCGAAGCTGTGGCCACTGCTTGCTATTTGGTTAACAGATCTCCTACATCAGCCCTTGTTGGTAAGACACCCATGGAGGTGTGGTCTAGTAAGAAGCCTTCAATTAGACATCTTCATATTTTTGGTTGTGAAGCTTATGCACATGTTCCAAAGGAGAAAAGATCTAAGTTGGAAAACAAAGCTGTTAAATGTATTTTCATCGGATACAGTGCTGGTGTGAAAGGATACAAGCTTTGGGATCCCGTGACTAGTAAGGTGTTGTATAGTAGAAATGTTATTTTCAGAGAGCTAACATCTTCTCCTATTGTGCTACAACCAAATAAAAAAGAAAAGGAAAAAGATGTTGTTCAGTTGCCTCCTACCCCTGAGAAGACTGAACAGAGAGACCATGTTGGGTCTAATGATGAGGAGAGCTCTAGCAGCTCTGATAGTTCAGAAGAAGAGGAAGAACAACCTCAACCTCGGCCCTTGAGGAGATCCACAAGAGAAAGAAAGCAACCAGAAAGGTTTGGTTATTCTATGTTAGATTCCAGTTGTGCCTTTGCTTTGATTAGTAACACTGATGAGCCTAGATCTGTGAAAGAGGCTTTGGGCATGGAAGATGCAGGTTCCTGGATTGAGGCTATGGATGATGAGATGGCTTCACTGGAGAAAAACAAAACTTGGGACCTTGTACCTTTGCCTAAAGGGAGAAAATTTGTTGGCTGTAAATGGGTGTTCAAGAAGAAATTCTGTGCAGATGGTAGTGTTGAAAGGTACAAAGCTAGATTGGTTGCAAAGGGGTATTCACAGGTAGAGGGAATAGATTATGGTGAAATATTCTCTCCTGTTGCAAAGTTGACATCCATTAGATTTCTGTTATCTCTTGCTGCATCATATGATTTAGAGATAGAATAGATGGATGTGAAGACAACTTTCCTTCATGGTGATTTGGAGGAAGAGATTTATATGTCACAGCCTGAGCACTACATTGTTAAAGGTAAAGAATCCTTAGTTTGCAGATTAAAGAAATCTCTATATGGTTTGAAGCAATCTCCTAGGATGTGGTACCTTAAGTTTGATGCCTTTGTGTTGTCAATTGGATTTGTAAGATCAAAATTAGATCATTGTGTTTATTTCAGAGTTGAAAATGATCGCCTTCTTATTGTTGCATTATATGTTGATGATATGTTGCTGTTTGGGAAGGGTAAGGGTATGATTTTTGATTTTAAATCTCAGTTGTCAGCACAGTTTGAGATAAAAGATCTTGGGGTAGCTAGGTACATCTTGGGTATGGAAATCAGTAGAGATAGGTCTAACATAAAACTTTGGTTGAGTCAGAGTAAGTATGTGAAGTCTGTGTTGGACAGGTTCAGCATGGCAGATTGTAGACCACTATGTGTTCCTATTTCTGTGGGAACAAAGTTATCTGTAGATGATTGTCCAAAATCTCCTAGTGAGGTGGAGGACATGAGTAGAGTACCTTATGCTAGTGCAGTTGGCAGTCTTATGTATGCTATGGTCTGTACTAGACCAGACATTGCCCAAGCAGTGGGAGTCCTGAGTCAGTTTATGGCTAACCTTGGACGGGTACATTGGGATGCAATTAAGCGAGTATTCAGATATTTGAGGGGTACATCAGATTACTCCATATATTACCATGGTAACTCTTCTGGATCTCCACATTCAGTTTGTATTCGTGGGTTTGTGGATTCAGATTGGGCAGGTGATATTGACAGTAGGAGATCCACCAGTGCTTGTGTGTTCACTATGTTTGGTGGTGCCATCAGTTGGATGAGTAAGCGACAACCTGTGGTTGCTTTGTCCACTACAGAAGCTAAGTACATGGCTACTACTCATGCTTGTAAAGAAGCCATTTGGCTTAGAAGATTGTGTTCTGATGTTGCTGTTGATGCAGAATAGATTACTATTTGGTGTGACAATCAGAGCGCTATTTGCCTTGCAAAGAATCCAACTTTCCATGCCAGAACGAAGCATATTGATGTGCAGTTTCACTTTGTGAGAGATATGGTGGAAGATGGAAAGGTAAATTTGGAGAAGGTAGATACTGTGAAGAATGTTGTAGATGCATTAACGAAACCAGTGGGCACTGAGAAGTTCAGATGGTGTTCGGAGTCTATGGGCCTTTTGGCCTATAGCGATTAAAGTTCCTGTTATGTTCCTGTTGCTCTTACAAGGTGTTTGACAAGTGGGAGAATGTTAGGAATAAGGTGTCTCAACCTTGGATAATTCCTATTCTTATTATTTGTTTTGTAAATGTATTTTTTGCAAATAATGTAATTAAGTGTGAGTGTACATGTCTAGTTGGCATGTTGATGTGTCACTCCACTTGATGTGTCGACATCTTGTGCGTAAGGAGATCATGACTGAAATGGTCATGACAGATTCCTATGACACGTAAGAATTATTTAAGGAATGTGCTATGACAGGTGTAAGAGCATCTTATGACTTGGGCCTATTTGGGTGCCCAAGAAGAAGTGGTTGGTGTGTGTAAGAGAATATGCCAAAAATAGGTTGGTATGACAAATTCTCTTACACTTCTCTTGTGACCGTTATTTTTGGCAAATTCTATGACAAGCTGTCATAGTCTATTCTAGGGATGGACGCCTATTCTTGGGATTGCATGTAAAAAATGTGTACATGTGGCTTTGTGCATGGGTCTTGGTGGTTGTGCCTATTTTTGGGTCCAGAGGAGTCTATATATATGATGCTGCTCATGTGGGAGAGATATAACAGAAATTTAAGTCTTGTTGGCTTTGTCTCTCATTTCCTGAAAGAACTTGCATTGCAAGTGTATTGTAATCTTTGTGTTGAAGATAATACATTGTGCAGGTTTTGGAGTGCTGGGGGTTTTTACCGAAAGGTTTTCTCCAGGGTATATCGTTGTGTCATTCTCCATTTTCTCTGTATGTATGGTATGTGGTTGCAATATCTTTGTTAAAGTAGTTAACAAATCTGAAATTGTAAGGATTTATAAGAATTTGCACAATACTCTCCTATAGAGATTAGCGTAGGAAGCTATTTTCCGCACCTAAGTTTCCTTACAGCTATCACAAAGCATAAGGGATCACATAGGAAAGGAAAGAGCACAACAAAGGATTACATCCCTCATGATTCTATCCTACTACATGAAATCATAAAAAGAGAGAGAGTGTAATTATCTTACCTAGTAAGGTTTGTGTGCATTACTGTGAATCACAAAAAAGAAAAGAAAAGAAAAAGGTAGGATCAAATGGTCTAGCAAGTTTGTGTGCCCGATATTCAATCATGTTCACCCATCGACGAATTATTCATGCATGTGTATGTCTGTCCACTCGTGGATCAATTACTTGGTATCACCATAGAGTGTAAATATGTATGTGCTCTCTGTGGATGGACAAGAGTCCGCTATCCATAGAGAAAATGTGTGTGTGCATTTCCTTGGGATGGAGAAGTATCACTGATACCCGTTAGGGAGTGGCATGTAAAAAAAATGAAAATGTGTTTTCCTGGGATGGAGAAGTGTCACTAATACCCGCTAGGGAGTGGCATGTTTTAATGTAAAAGTAAAAGTGCATAAAAAAAGTAAACTATAGTACAAAGAGGGTGTATTTATGGCCCCCTCCTTACGATGAATATGTAGCCATAGAAATAATAAGGAATAGAATCAAGGATAACTACTTCTAGCAACAAGGAGATATCCTTTAACAAAAATGTATGCAATAAACTTAGCGAAGAGTGTTGACTCTTGTTGACTAAGAAAATAGATCAATTATGAAAGGATGTGTCGCTTATGAGAAGAAACCCTTGAAAGGAAGAGATCTTGTTAGCAAAGCATCTACCTTCTAGAGGAGTGTCATGAACAAAGATAACAACTTCAAGACAAAATAAGGGGAGAGGAATCAAGAATGCACCTATTCAGCCCCCATGTGCATAGGTGGAATAGGAATCCTTGGATGAAGGATGAAAAAAATTAAATTACATAGTAAGGGAAAATGTTTATAATGAACATAGTTTTGAAAATGAAGAAGAGGTGATGATCACATACATGCACCTCTTGTATGTTAGAGAGATTCATGATTTCAATTCATTTTCAAGGTTGATTCCTTAACATGGGTTTGATGAAGGCGAACCCCTTTCCACAAACTTTTTCCCCATTTTTTTGTGTGTGGGAATAGGTGATACAACTGTTGAAACTTTTGTGGAAAAACTGGTATCTAATAGAGAAAACCTGTAATTTTCAGCAAAACACACCAGGTACATAATGAAAAATATTTTTTACCCTATATTTTCTACTAAAATTTATACTACATGTCAATTTCACTATCCTAATCCTAATTCCGGTCATTTCAATTTTCCAGTGGTTATTTATTAGTCTATATTTTCCTAATTTGTTTGTTTAGTCTTCTATATATTACATTATCATATCATTTTCCCTCTCCCCATTTCACATTTACATATTCAAAAAATGATCATTGTCTCATTCAATGCTTAGGAACTACTTGAGCCTATTGGGACATCTTCCTTCCAAATGTGCAAGTTTGAAAAGGAGGAGTAATCTACCCCTTTGCATTGCTTCGCTTTTCTTAATGTACACATTTGGTGAACCCGACCTATGACATTTCTATTCCAATTTTTGTGTTATATTCCCTTTGTACATTAGAACTCATATTTGATTTAATAGTTATATTTTCTCTTCATTATTTTCATGTGTCATTGTGCTTAATTCATTTTGCATAAAATTGATGAATGTTTACATATCTCCTTTCCAAGTTCATATTTACATTTCTTAGATTTATCTCTCTTTAATTTTCTTGTGCATGAGTGTTATAACATTGATTCCTACCTGTAGAATTATGGTTAGAAGAATTTGTAGACTTATGGGTTTTTTTGGTCCCAATTCCTTTTTGTTTCCTAGGAATCATGATGAGACAAACATGATTTGTAATGACAATCCTACTATAGTTGAGAACAAATCTTTGGACTCCTATCATGATGAATATGATACCTTAAGAGTTCCTCCTATGCAAGTGCAAAATCTTTCCCGTGACTTTGAAAATTTTGAGAAATGGTTAGGACAAGAAAACTCCAATCGCAAGGCCATCTCCTTAGTTGAGGGCTTGAGAAAATTAATTCAAACTGATGTGTAGATCTCTATAGTTTTTTTGACCATTAGTGTTTCACACTTAGTCATATATCTAGGAAATGATGGTTGGTCATCACTGCGACCGAGTCATTTTGTAAAGGCCGAGTCTTGTATTGTATACTTACCAAGTAAAG
Source organism: Chamaecyparis obtusa (assembly GCA_027943335.1). Taxonomy (NCBI): domain Eukaryota; kingdom Viridiplantae; phylum Streptophyta; class Pinopsida; order Cupressales; family Cupressaceae; genus Chamaecyparis; species Chamaecyparis obtusa. The sequence continues at coordinate 118,310 of BSBK01009334.1, read as the reverse complement.
TCTTGGTCACTATATGTTTGTAATATGACGAGAGTATAGTTGTTTTCAAGTTACATATATCAATGATTACCGAGTGACAGAGAAGTTCAACCGATGCCGAGTACAGTTAATGCCAAGTGCCAGGAATAACTTTTGCCGAGTTAGCTAGGAATGACATACAAGTTTGGATGGCACAATGATCGAGGTAAACCATTTTTGGTGATAATGATGTTTTTTATTTTGTCTAATGAGGTAATTATGGAGGTGATTACGCATCCATATTATTATCATTGATCCCTATGTGATACCTAGAGCCAATCAGAAAATTACATAGTTTAGGCGGCAATAGAAAGAAATCTAAACCGTAGATCTTGAAATGGTAAAATGTTTTTGTTGTTATATAAGGGCAAGATCTAAACCAAAGAGAACTATGTGAATCAGAGAGATAAGAGATACTGAGATTGAATGAGTATGAGAATGATCAAAGAAGTATATTCAGAATAGTTAAGTATTTAGACAGAGTCTACTAACCGAGCTAAGCAGTGAAAGGACAGAATCAAGAAAGATCAGATAGAAGAGATCAAAATATAAAGTAAAGAGGAGATCTATAATCTGCATACAAGTGCAAACTGAAAGATCAGGTACTGAGACATTTTGACCAGTGTATCAGGGTAAATCTCTTAATCGAGTAGTCTTAACAGACTTTATGTAAATCTCTTTACCGAGTGCTTACTTTGTTGTAAGTTTATAAATCCTTTAATAAGGTAGACTATACAAGTCTTTTAGCTTTTGACAGAGAAAACCTTTCACAGGGTAGATCATGATTTGATCACATTTTGTAAGCCTTAACAAGCAAAACTTATTACTGCAGTAGTGAAGGTTTGTGGGTGTCATCCCCACCCCAATTTTACCTTTCAAGGGTTTTTGGGTTACCAAAATCATGGTGTTATGAGTGAATTCATTTATGCTACTTAATATGTTTAGTTGCTTACAATGATCAAGTTTTGTTTATGTCATACATAAAGTTTTATCAGATTAAAAGGATAAAAGTAGGTAATATCTGATTCACCCCCCCCCCCTCTTAGTATTACTTTCCCACTTATACTTCCAACAATTGAGCATGGTGTTTGTAGCTTGTGTAGTATCTCTCATCTTATTGATAACAATGTCAAACCTATTAGAGATTGTTCCCAAGAACTTGGTTTCACTCCGCCTCCTACTAGTGTTGAAACTTTCATTCCTATTCCTACCTCAATACCTAGTGTCTCTACTTATCCTCCACCTCTCATGAATACATCCATTCAAAACACCAATCCTACACATGTTATCATTCCTAATCATATTTTTCCTCCTCTTCCAAGTGTTTCATGTGTTTCACACGCTTTATCCATGTCTACCTAAAATAATGTTTGATGTAGTCAAGGGAGGAGAAATCCCTAATGGAGATGTCCAACCTTGCAGCTAGAGATTACATAATAGAAATGAAAAAACTAAGAAATAATCAACACCAACAAATAAGGAACAATTCTCTTCAATTATCATCAAGTTATCCTACAAATGCAGATTATAGATTTTTCAATAGACATGCCTTATTACTAAGGACATAAGCCTTATTTCCAATCTTCACTATCAGATATATTGGCTATCCTCATTACCAATCTACTACCCTGCTTATATACAAGATCATCAACCAAAAGTTGGCCTATGCGATCACTAATCTCCAAGATAAAGGAAACATATTACAACATATAGGTCAGGACCTAAATCCATAAGAACACCCCCAAATAGATATATCATGACATGAAAACATGCAAGGAGGTGGGCCACATGTATAAGAACATAGAATGATGTGCCATGAAGCTTCGCATAATGTGAATCCCCATCACAAGCCAAATCTCGCTAACCTAACTGTTAGAATAGGAAAACAATATAGGAACGAACCTATCATAAGATAAATACATCTAGAAACTCTAGATCGAGCTACGTAGCTAGACATAGTATCTCCATGATGTCTAGATCACAACATAAGGATTGTATAAGATAACGAGCCAACTAGAATGATCACTACCTGAAACACAAAAAATTGCCCAACTGGAATAGAATAACAAACAAACTAAAAGAAATCTTTTTGGGTGATGTAAGATTGCCAACGACCCAAGGATGCTTTTGCATCAATATTCCATTTTCATATTCCACTTTTCCTTTCATTTCTTAGAATGGTCCTGTTGGAATGAAAAAATGCAACATGGATTTTTGAGTACCATGTTAAAACGCTTGCTAAAGTGCTCCTTTTGGTCCAAAATGCACATGTGAAAAGGGTGTTTTCGGGTCTTGTAGTGAGTAAAGAATGATTTGACACCTTGTTTATGTCTCTTTGATTCAAATTGAGCTTTCATTTTATAGTTTGAAATGGGTTTTCATCAGTTCGTTTCTAGGAGGTCTCTAAGTCAGAAAATTGCTAAGTGTGAAATTCACCGGGAAGGGCCAATTGAGGGTTGAATAACTTGAATTCTAATGAGTGTCATGCAAATCCAAGAGTGGGGGCAATTTTAGTAGTTCTGGTAGTGTGCATAGACAACGTTTCAAAGTGGCTATGTTTGATTGGAAAAGTATTTTTGCTCGCAATTTTTCATGGTTTTTCCTTTGGCGGATGTGTTGATGTATCAGAGGTGAACTTGTTCCTCGGATGGCATTTTCCTGTGAGGCTTTTCAGTCAATTTTTGAGATTGCTTCCTGAGGCCTGTTGTGTTAGTTGGAAATCCTATAGAGATCCTTTCTCTCCTTGTAGTGATGCTCTTTGAATTAGAGGAAATAAATGGTGGTGCTGTCAATAAACAAATATTGGTTGAGAAACTCACTTATTCGAATAACTCACAGCAGAATATTGAGGCATTATCACACTGGTTTCTTTTCGTCGAGAAGAAGCAAAAAAAATTGTGGAAACATGGGATTCCAAGTCTAAGATCCCTTTTTATTTGTTACCATGATTGGACAATTGTCTTCATGCTACACAAACTAGAAGTCACTTGTTGCATTCACATTTGCTTGTGACAACTTCTATACACATATATCTTTTTGTGCACTACAAATATGGTGTCAAAAATGGATATGGACTTGTGAATGCCTATGCCTTCTTGAGGTCTCAATGGTGAAAATGTAGGATTCATTAAGGCCATTCGGTTTGATGTTGGAAGCCTGTTTTGATTTGAAGACATGCATGTTAGTGAAAAAGGCCTGCACAATTCAGTATGAGGCCACCAGCATGGAGGTGCCAGCAAGACAAAATAAATAAGTGCCTGATGAAAGAAAGGAACTAGTGACATGGTAATCTCCTCTCTAGTGAAACAAAGCATTGAGGAAGACAACACTAGTGAAGAAGCCAATGCATATACAAGCTGGAGATTGCCCAGCGCAAATGGAAGATGGGACCTGTGAAATAAATGATGGAGGCAATGCCAACGCAAAGACTGCCCTTTCTCTCACAGTGATCGCATGATTGCATGGGCCATTTCTAGCCCATGTGATCATGTGACAAGTTAGAAATGTGATGATGAGCGCATGTAATATGGATACCAACGCATGAGAGTGGAGTTTGCATCAAAACATGGTAAGGGGCTGGCAGTGCATGGCACTAAATTTGCAAAAAGGAGCCCCATGGAGTTGAAACAATGCTTGCTCAATGTGGATTTGGGCAGATCACATAAGACACAAAAGAGACCATAACAAAGCTAGGGAATGCAATGATGAAAGAGGAGCTCATGCTTTTGAAAAGTGTAAATAGCCATTATCCCACATTCGGTGGGTGGCTGTGTTTTTTTGAGTTTACATGCTCTGACACTCTCCAGCATTGTAAAGTAGAAATTGAGGTGCTACTTGGCATGCCTGTGAAATGAGGGTGCAACGTGTCAAGTGGGCCCCTAATTTTGGCTTGAAAATGTATGAAGGTTTTAAAACTAGCAAAATCTAATATCCCACATTCATCCGGAATGGGGAAGAGCTAATGTTTATTACCAAGTGCACAAATAATAGAGGTAAATAGAAATCCTAGAAGCTCTCTCCACGCATGCATGTGCGACACCTGCCTCGGTTTCCATGTCAGTGGGCCCAGGAAAGAAATTTTACAAATGGAGTGACTGGTCAAAGATGGCCACGTGTCAAGTGGTCACATGATCGCAAGGGCCAACTTCAGCCCTTGCGACAGGCTGACATGTGGCAGCCCAATGCGGTAGCGACAGTTGTGTGGAAGAGTGGTTGCATGATCGCATGGGCCATTTCTGGCCCATGCGATCATGCGACAAGGTGACACGTAGCGGGTTCTCGTGAGTTCACTGAATGGTTAGCCGGCAGAAGAAAATATCTAGTGAATTGGAGAATAAGTTGCAGTCGCGTGTTCGCTAAGTAGTTTACAGTTAAGGCCAAGCATTCCGCGATTTGGAGATGTTGCAGTCGTGTGTTCGCCGAATAGTTGGCGATCAAGGTAAAACATCTAGTGACTTAGAGAACTACTTAGTCGCCTATTCTCTGAATTCTCGGCGGTTAAGGTGGAGATGAGGTGGGCCAATAATTTTGGGCAAAGTGTTGAGAGATGCGTGCCACAGATCAACGGTGGTCGCATGATCTCATGGGCCATTTCTAGCCCATGCGATCATGCAACCAGGCCGCCATGTGGCGATGTGATGACATGGCGAGAATGTCTAGGTGGAGACACAGACCAACCAAACAGTGCTAAGTGGGAAAGGTGAAACATGGCATCCAAGTGGAGATGAGGTGGTAGGTCGACCAAATCAAATTGTGCCATGTGGCACATGTGGGACCCACCCGTTTAAAATCAATGTGCAAGTTTTTAGACAAATTCATAAAGTCCAAACTTCATGTTATTTTTGAAATTTTGAATGTAACAAATTGGCTTGGGAGTTGGAATTTAAAAATGACCCTGAGGACTCATTTTTTGTCCAAATATGCAAGTGTAGTATACCGTTGGAAACACCGCGAGACGACAGTTAGATTGGCGCCATCAGAAGTCAGTTTTGGGCAAGTAGAAAGGAGTAGTAATTGATTTTGTTTCCAAGATCAGTTTTGGTGGGAAATGAAGTAGTTTGCAAATATCAAATCAGCTTGGGAATCGGTGGCAGATGAGATGAGAGGAAGGTTGTAGATATTTTGGGGATAGACAGGTGTCGGTGATTGGAGTTTTTCTTCCATTCTCCTATATCTTGATTTTCTTTGGATTGTAACAGGATGTTGAAAAGATACTGTACAGAGAGGCTTGGCTCCATTATTGAATTTCTTGGGAATGATTGTCAGTTTTGAAATATGTTGATACAGTGAAATTCTACCTAAATACAATGGAATTCCCTTGCATGATTTTGGTTGTCTTCCTGTTTTAATTCTAAAGCTTTTGTGTCTTGAATCTGTAAGGCTGTTCTTAGGACACCATTTATAAGGTATTTGTGAGTTTAGTCTTTAGTTCCTTTCAAGGAAAGGGTTAAATCTTTAGATTAACTTCTGAAAGCTTAGGATTGCTATAAGAATTTGATGATTAAATGTGTTTAAGAAAGGGTGATTTGTAAGGCATTTCACCTGGGTTCTGTTTCTATTTCATTTAGAAGATCTCTGTAGACGTATGTTTTTCTATTTGACTCTCTGCCCTAGGATAAGGCACTGGTCTATCCTCGACTTGCAGGGGTTTCATCATCAATCAAATTTAAATAACAATTTACTTTTCATGTATGTTCGAAAGGACTGAGAAGATAATGTTTGTATCAAGATATGAACTAATGTTATGATCCTTTGAAGAAGGGAATGAAATAGGTACACCCGCCTGTAGCCTAGAGCTCAAAGTGAAGAAGGACTTGGTCCTTGTTAATTAGTCTTTTTCTTGTGTGAGTCAGGAATCTAGGAATGAGAGAGTTCTATCTAAGCACTCAGGGCTGTGCATCAAGACTCATGTAAGAAAATGCACTAACAGGTCCAAACCTTTCACACATATCTCTTACCACTCTTACTACTAAATCTACTATTAATAACTTGGCTTAAATTGTGTCATCCTTGCAACAACAAATTGCTTCCATGAATCAATCTAAGTTCAAAATTCCTACTTGTAACATTGATTGTCCTTTTTCCTTAGACATCATCCATGTCATTATTCCTCAATACATGGAAATTCCTCATTTGGAGACTTACAATGCTCAAGGTGATCCCTTGACTCACGTTAAAACCTTTCAAACATTGTGTAGTGATTTCTCTCATGATCATAGGTTCATGGCTAAATTGTTTATTAGAACCTTTCAAGATAAAACCTTGCGATGGTATTATTCTCTACTTCCTTATTACATTGATTCCTTTCAAGAACTTTATAATTCTTTTAATCAATAGTTTAAAAATAAGATTAGTCCTAAGGTTTCTTCGATTGATTGATGCATTGTAAACAAGGTGTTTAAAAAAAGTGACTGATTTCATTAGTAGATTTAAGCATTTTCATGCTCACATTTGTTTTCCTGATATTGATATTGATGTGCAATTTATTTTCATTGATAATTATTAGAGTGATATAATAATTATGAAGTGCTGGACACATGTTTTAAAACCAACTTAAGTGACTCCCAAAAAGTAATGAAGAAATATAAAAAACAAGGGATACTTAGGTTTAAAAAAAAGAAAATAATTAGGGCTTGGACCAAATAACACCTAGGGCTTATATGAACAAGATTTCAAACACAACTTAATACAGAGGTCCAAAATTTTTTTTTAGTCCTAACAGAAGGAAAAATGATGCTTGACACTTGTAATCAAGAACCTGATTCTATCACTAATAAGATCCTCCAAGTCTATGTAGCTTTCATCTATGCACATGGTTTGTACCAGAAGTAAATCTCACTCTTCCAATTTCAGTGCTTCTTTGCTACCTCTTGTTTTGTGTAATAGGACCAACATGGCAATGATTTTTTAAAGTTGTTTAATGTTAATGTTTTAACAATTCCTCCCATTAAACCAATTGACGCATCCAAAATTTTCCTAAATCCTTTGACCACAAATATTTTTGTCAATACTATTGTCAACTTGGCCATTTTATTAAGTGTATCCATTTGAAATATGTTATCCAATACCTCATTGATTCCAGTGTTATACCTATTGAGGGTGTTAATGATCAAGGAAACAAGTTTGTTGCACCTCCCAACCAAAACTTGCAAATCTATACCAATACTTTTCCTTCCTTTTCAAACCAATACTATTGATTCCTCTCAATTTGTACCTTCTTCTATGCCCATGTTGTTAACTATGGTGTTGAGTGTACTAAAGCCAACAATGTTCTCAACCTAATTGACCAATTTGAGCCTAAACCCAAACCCAAACCTAAACTTGAGATTTGAACTACATAATTTGATCCTAAAGAGATGATTAAAGCACCTGATGGTCCTCTTTATATTGTAGAAAAAGGTTAATGGTCTTCTTTCTTGTGGTGTCCTTATAGATCCTACTTGCACGGTGAAAGTTATAACTGGAGAATATATTTACAATAGGTAGTTTCAATGAGATTTCTATGTCAAATATGATGTGATGATTAAAAATTCCAATTATTTCACTTATCCTACCCATGGTTCCATTACTTTTCTTGTAGAAGTTGGTGGTAAAACCTTAGATGTCACCTTTGTTGTCATCCCAACTTTCGATCAATTTCAAGTTATACTTGGTCTTACTTGGCTCACCTCTATGAAAGCTATAATCTCTCCTATCCATAAGTGTTTGAAATTTACCCATTATGGAGAAATCATCACAATTGTATTGTCCTAAATTGTAAGCACCTAATTTGTATATAATTTAATGATTAATTTGTGCCCACTTTAGTGTATTTTTCTATAGAAGGACCTCATATGACACTTAAAGGATACCCAAATTCAAATATGGGTCCTCTATCCTTTTAATATTGTTCAAAATTAATGTTAGCCCTTATTTATAGGTGTGTTCCTATCATTTTCCTCCAATCAGATATTTACTTCATCACTTAGGTCCTATTATACTTATTTGAGGCTTTTATGACCTGTCCTAACTCTGAAATGAGTTGTACTAAAAAATCTGGCACATACCCTATATTCCTTACACCTAGATCAAATATGGTCTTATTCTCTCATGTACATGTTTCCATTTGCAACATGTCCCCAAGGAATGGGGCCCAAATTCAGCTTGGAGGTCCATGCTAGGGTTTTGGGGGGAAATCCAGTCCTATGGTCAACCTACTTAATTCTTAACCCCAAAAATAATGTGAGATGTATATAAACACCCTATCTCTCCTCATTTTGGCATCCATTATCTACTATCTATTAACCATTATTGTCAAAATATTCCAATAATCAATCAATCAAGCTATCAAGTGCAAGTAAGCAAGTCAAGCATTCAAGAGCCATCAAGTCTAAGCTTTCAAGCATTCATTCTTCTCAAGTGTTAAAGGTGTTTTATTCCATAAATATAGCTTCTTTTCTCATTTGAGGCAAAGAAAATGAGTTTTCTATCAAGGAAGGAGACCCACATCTACCTGCTTTCATTCAATCCTTTTATCTCTTCTCATCAATCAAACATTATGGAAATTATAACATCTATTCCATAACATCTAGTCTTTGCTACATGACAACACACTTTTCTTTATTTAATTTCATTTCAAGGTCGATTCCTAAATAGGGGTTTGATTGAGTAAAATCCCTCCATTTAACCTTGTTTTTTGTTTTCTATGTGTAGGAATAGGTTACAAAGTCGTCAAACAAGATTTGGGCAGATCAGGAATAATCAGATGATTTATGAAAAGATCAGTTGAAAAAACTAGGGACAAGTCACTATTCTCTTCATATAACAGGTACATGTTTCCATTGCTATCATGTAACCTACATTTTAAGTCCAAATTTCAGCCACAAGTCAGATCCACTTTTTGGTTTCTATTTTTGTGAATTTTCAATCAATATCTATTTGTGATAGTCTCTTTTTACTAGATTTTTCAGTAACTTGTGTATTTCATCATTCACATTACACCAACTTTTCATTTTCACCTTTCTACCTACATAAATCACATATTTAGTGAAGGATCATTGTCCCCATTTAGTGCTCAAGTCTCCTCTTGGGCCTATTGGGGACATCTTCTTTCCGACGGTGCAATTGTGAAAATGAGAGGTGATTTTCCTTATTTGCATTGCTTCCCTTTTTCCCTGTGTACAATGATTAATCATACTTTCTATCAGCCTTTAAAACATTGAGGAAAATTTGAACTTGACTTCTTTTTTCCTTCCATGCCTTAACCAATCCAACCTCGCAAAGTCCATCTCCTTTCCTCAGACTTGGACTTCTTCCTACACCTTCCACACCTCCCATTTATGCTTATGTTCCTTCTCTTATATCTTATAAACATTCTACATATGTTATCACTTAACCTAGTGTGGTGCCTTCCATTTTTCCTTGTAAAGAAGAAAAGGACCCGATGTTGATTTATCCTACACCATCTCAAATTTCAAGAAAATCCAAACATAACTATCATGCTTGTGATCATTGTTGTAAACATTGTGCTAGAGCCCGCAAGTGTGTTTCCTAAAACCTTTCCTCCCCTAAGATACATATTGATTCTTTGATTCACTTTGATTAACCTATGCATAGCCCAAGGGAGGATGTAAATCTCAAAAGGATCAAAATGAACAAACAGGATGATTCTATTTGGATTAGAGATCCTATTTTTATTAATTTGGACAAAGAAGATATTGTTGATGATGATTATTTCAATATTCCTAATGCAAATGATGATGTTCATGCTAGCGATTCTAATGATACGTATGAGCTTATTGATGTTAATTATGACTTACCAGCTAGATTTGTAAAATAATTATCTTTTAATCCTAGTGAGAAACAAATCAACTCATCCTTAGAGAATGGTTCTTGTTTTGAACTGGCTATAGTTCCATCTGTCATGCTTGATGTTTCTCCTCTTGTATGTTTCCCACCTTCCCTAAATAATATAGACTTAGATAGGGGGGGGGGGGGGGGGGGGGGTAGGCGATATGATTGATTACTCCTCTTGTGTGGTGGATCCTTTGTATTTGCTTGTTATAATGTGCTTCCCTCGTGATGTGCTACTTGCTATATGTTTTGTTTAAATTTGTTTAGATGGCCCTTGTCACTTCATTGGTGCAAGGTGATAAAGGAATCGACCTTTTATGACATTCCTTTATTTGTATCTCATTTCTTCTATATGTCATATACATGTTATATCGTGTATGTTCCACTATTTGTAAATTTTCCTTTTTATTGTTTGATTGAAGATGATGAAAAAAGGTAGCTACTATTCTTTGTGTTCTTCGTAATGTCGAACCAAAAAAAACTTCTTTGTACCTCTTGTGTGTCATTCTTCCATTATGCTTGTAGTTCTATTACCTTTAGGGAATAATGGCAATTCATTTTGATATAATTCTTGATATACATGAGTTATCATATGATCATACTGACCCCAAAGTTAGTAGATCCCTTTCATGATCTCTTTTGTCATGTGTTCATTTCCCTTGGTTTGTCCTTGCTTGGGGGCATCTCATAGTGGAAATGTCTCTTGTGGGTGTATGTATGCGTTGTTAAAGCCATTGCTCCTGTTAAGGAGTTTGCAATCACTTTAATGTGGGGGCATACACTCCACTCCTTGTTCCATATTTGCACACACACACACACACACACAATGATTTGATGCAATCTCTCTTTTGTGGATGGATAAGGAGACAATGCATTCCTTATGTTCATCTTTACATTATCATGCCCCTGTGCATTATTTTATGGATCCTTAGACTGGTCCTTCCTTCCTTAATTTGGTCCTTTGACTGACCATTTTTATGGATTCCTTAATAGAGATGATGCTTTCCTTAAGGACTAATCCTACTTTTTAGATCCCTTTAGAGACAATGATTTCCTTAGAAATGATCTTCTTTTCTCGATCCATCAATGGAGACAATGCTTTCCTTAAGGACTGATCTACTTTGTTTTGATGGGTTGACTAGCATAACACAGCTTGCTAGACTATCAATATTATCTTTTGCAGCAATGATTTTTCTTTACATGATCCACAATAAGATAGTACCTTACTAGGCTAGTGGTCATGTCTCTCTACTTCTCTTTATTTGGAGCGATGCCTCTTTTATCTTGGTTTTGGATTTGATGAGGACTTAAGTTACTTAGGGGCTCGATGTTTCCTTGTCTCCTTGACCTTGATAAGATTTTTCCTATGCATTATTCTTTTACATACATTCCTTTATGAAAGTTTAGTTCATTTTCAAGGTTGATTCTTAAATAAGGGTTTGACCAAGGAAAACCCCTTTCCAAAACCTTTTTCCCCATTTCTCTATGTGTAAGAACATGTGATGCAACTATCATAATTTTATGGATAGATTGAGATTTGATAGAGAAGACCTATAATTTTTAGTCAGAAACACTAGGTAGATAATAAAAATGTTTTATACCTAGGTACATAACAAAAAATGTTTTGTACACTACATTTTTTTGAAACTTATACCACATATTAGTTTCACTATTTGGATCTTGATTCAGGTCATTTAACGTTTCCAGAGGTTATTTATCACTTTGTAGTTTCTCGATTTGTCTATAGTTGTCTATTTAGCCAATATTGCATTATCATATTTGTTTTCCCTCTTCCCATTTCACATTTACATATTTAATGAAGGATCATTGTCCCATTTAGTGCCTAAAATGTACTTGAGCTTATTGGGATATTTTCCTTCCAAATATGCAAGTTTGAAAAGGAAGAGTAATCTACCTGTTTGCATTGCTTCTATTTTTCCATGTACAAAACCAACCCACAATGTTGGTAGAAATCCATAATTTTCACTGCATCCAGACCACACACCACCACAAGGGATGTCTTGGCATAGGGAATATGTCAAGATTTCTCCTTTGGAGGTGCAAATTTGATGATATGAGAAAAACTCCTTCCACCAGTAGAAATAATTACATAGCTAGGTCTCTAAGTAGGGTTCATAGTAGACACCATTCTAATAGAAACCCTCCCCCTAGCAATGTCAAGAATACCCCCCCTCCCACACTAAAGCTTGGAAATCACCCACAACACCTAACTCCAGAAGCCTCGAGGCAGGGTGAGTAGAACCAATGATTTGTAAACTAGGGGTGACCACTAAGATTCTAGCCTCCATCATAACACCAACCTCCACCATAGGAAGGAGAGACATAGTAGATTTTTAGGCAGAGAGAGCAATCAGTACAAGAGAAAATATTTTTGGTGCAGTCGTAGGGGCCTCACCCATGCATGCACACTTCATTTTCAAAATATGTTGTCACTTTGTTAGAAAGTATCACTATCTTTAAATTTTTTTTAACCTTTTTTGTAAGCTCTCCATGCAAGAAGCCCCACTACTTGACTAAGGGTCAAAGTCAACAACTCTCCATTAAGAACCACAGTAGAGAGCGACCCTGTGGAGACTTGACCCCTTGGTTGTAGGCAGTATAGGAAAGAAGCCCCACCATTTCACCAAAGGGTTAAGCCCCCAAAAAATTGAACCTTGTTTGTAAGCTCTACAGACAAGAATCCCCACTATTTCAACAAGGGTCACCTAGACTATTAGCCCCTTTTGCTAAATCATCAATTGTTTATTCTTGATCAAATCCTAGTTCTATCATTTATTCAATTAGTTTCTATGGGCTAACCATCTTATCCTAAGTTTTTATTTATTTAAAAGGAATTCCCTCCCCTTTTAATAAATAAAAAGCCCCCACTTTTCCTCTTATCCTAAGTTGCACAAATAAAGCATTATTCTTATTTTATAAAAAGGGAAAAAGCACTTTTTGTCTCATATGAACACAAAAGTCAACTCTTATTTTCTCATTGGAGGATATGTGTGCACATGGATTGCTCCTTTTTCAAGCTCCACCGTTGATTAAATCTTTTGCCTCTTAATCTCCATGGTCCATTTCTCCTCATTTCCTATAAAAGAAGAGCTCTCTTCTTCATTCTAGATCCCCAACTTTTTATGCTATTGTTATGCTACAGGTTTTCTAGGTCATCTTGGAGCTTTTGGAGATATTCTTGCATCTAGGGTTTGAAGATTTGGAGCATTGTTGGCATTCATCTTGGATCTTCATCAACACTCTATCTTCTTGTCTTCATTCTTGCATCATCATGGCTTTCTTGCTTCATAGTTAGATTTCATTTCTTGCATAGTAGCTTCATTTTCATGGCATTCTTAGCTTAGATTTCCTTTATGTTTTAGATTAATTCATCTAGTTTAACTAGGAGGCTTTGTAATACTTGCATCTTTCATTTTCATAGTTTAGCTTGCATTTCCATTCTTAATCTAGCTTGCATTGCATTTCATTCTTGATTCTTGAGGATATTGGCATTCTTGCCCTTGTCTTCATTGAATCTCCCATTGCATGGTTTACTAGCAAGGTTATAGGCTAAATAGCTCTAGCTGAGAGCATTCTTAAAAGCCCTTGCACTCCATGCCTAGGGAGCTATGGATCGATTTGTGAGGGCTCATTCTTGAGTTTCCTTGCATGTAATGATCCATAGAAGTGTGACACAATTATAGCACACATTTTTGGCGCCCACCGTGGGGCAGAGTAGATAGACTTTGTCCTTTAAATTTTGTAGTTTTGTCATTTTCCGTCAATTTTTTGGCAAGTTTTCAGCTTAATTTTTCATCTCTATTTTTTTGTCTCAGATTGTCGTGCGATACTTTCCAAAAGTATTGCGCGATATACCTCTGTATGTGCGCGCGATACTTCGCCTGTCATAAGAAGTATCGCACGATATACCTCTGTATGTGCGTGCGATACTTCACCTGTCAGAAGTATCGCCTGGCTATAGTAGAGAATATCGCCTGGTGTCGGATGAAGTATCGCCTGGTATAAGGCGAAATATCGCGTAGACTAAAAGTATCGCCTGGTGTCAAGTGAAGTATCGCGTGATACTGTGTTTGTACCTGGCAGTGAGCTATTTTTGGGCTATTTTATCTATCTTGCAAGTTTCGGGTTCTTAGCTATCTTTTTGAAATTTTCTGAAATTTTTAGCGTTTTCAAATCCGTGCCACCCTGGAAAATGGGTGCCCATTTTTTTTGAAATTTTGCAAATGGTATCAAAAGTTTAAGTGTGATATATTGTTGGAAAGGTCTTTCCGAGCCTAATCCAACCATGATGGTTTCATTTTCAGATTTTATCATTTGATCAGTTATTTTTGCAGATTATCTGATTTTTCATGTACTAATCATTGTTGGATTTTGGATTTTGATTCTCCTAACTCTTGTTGGTCTAACAAGTTGTGGTTGTAGGTGCTTCTTGCTTGAAATTTGCTAAAATCGCATGTCAAAGAGGGCTACTAATGGTTTTTGCAGGGCTGCCCTAAGCATAAAAAACCAAATCAAGTGCTTGTTTAATTGCTTTCTTTATTAAGTGCGGCATATACTAGTTGTTTCCTTTCATAGGCACTTAATACCTTGTTGTAAAAATTTTGAGGTGGTAGGAGAGTATGCTCTTCACCCTTGTGGTGAAACAGAAATCTTGACCCATCTTGAGATTTTGAAAGCAAGGGGGTAATTGAATCTTTGCTTGGCGTGTTTGGGAGAGATTCTTGAGATAGGGGAGTATGCTCTTCACCCTTGTGGTGAACCAAAAACCTTGAACCTCAAGAATTAATCCACTCTTTGTTTAGCTTAGGATCCTTTAGCGGGCCTGCTCTTGAGCAATCAAGAGGAACGACCCAAGTGGGGACAACCTTGTCATCATTTTCCTTGGTGACGAGTGATTCCAACTCACTATAATCTCAAGGCTATCGAGGACACAAAACCTTGGTAGACATAGTACTTATCTTCGCTTGATGTGAGTAACTTGTGGGATTGTGACCATGAGGAAAGCATTAAGCAAGAATGCTTAAGGTACTCTTGAGGCTGCGAGGTCCTAGTCCTTTATGAGGAGCAAGAGGGGTGCTATGAACGGAAACCCTTACTATGAACCATTAGATAGAGGCCACCTTCTTTTAGCCGCTTAGCTTCTTGGTGCAAGGATTGATCCAAGTGGACTTACCCGGATCACCCCAAGACACTCACCATATGTGTTCCTTTGGTTGTGTTTTTGACACTTCCATGACAACGCCAATATCTCTTGTGGGCAACCACTTGGTGTGAGGCAAGGGAGCATCAAGTTGTGGGCCACGTTGCTAAGTAATGAGCCTTGTCCTTCTAGGTAGTAATTGCTTGAATTGTCTTCGATTGTGCTATACCAATGTAAACGTTCTCAACATTCAAACAAATGGTAGCATTCATAAGGTTCCCTATTTTGATATCACAAGTGCTTGTCTTGGCAAGGTTGCTTTTGCCCTTGTTTCAAGTGTTCTATGACATGTTTGATCCCATACTGTTTGCAAACCTATCTTTTATCTGTTGCTACTGCTTGTCAAACTGAGAAATTACACTGTTCAATCTATAAATTTGGTCCAAGCACTTCAAAACTGAGTTTTTCACGTTCACTGGTCAAGAGTCATATGATATTGAAGTATCCTTGCATACCCTCAACCAAGAATCCTGAGTCATTTCTACTGTCCTGTCATTGCTACAATTCAGAGTTGCTAAACTTGCACTTTAACCTGGCGTAGAGTGTCTTTTTCTGTTCTTACCTGAAACTGGTCTGTTATCTACATGCTTAGATTTGTTCTAGACTGAAACAAATGAGTTAAAACTATTGGATTTGAGTTTAACGAATGCTACTCTTGATCACTTGTCGCATCACGGTTACCTCTCTAGCTACTTGCTTATTGAGCTTCTTTCTCGTTGCTCGGCTTTAGTCAATTGATTGTTGTAAGTGCTTGAGCACTTTTGACGAGCCATCTCTCTATTGTTCTACTTTGACAAGTGATCTTTATTAGCTTTTCTTATCTCAAATCTAAGAAACTTTGTCTCATTCTATTAGTCAACCAACATCTCTTTTCATGCTGGTTACAACTCGGTCTCAATTTGAGCAGGAGAGTCATCCTCCGTTCAATTATACACAGTTACCTTCTCCAACTAGACGTTCAAAAGCACCCATTAGCAACAACAGTTCTAGTTCTGACTAATCTGAGAATTCTAAGGCTACACCGTGGTATAAAGGAGGTTTCCTCTTTTTCGCATTCAAGACCCCCAAAAACACAGACAGTGTCTCACTCACTTTGACTGAACAAGAAAAGTTTCAACTCTTGCAAGAACACTTTGAGCGTAAGGATAATCAAGCGCGCTTAGAAAAAGAACACAATCAACAAAGGATGGATGCTACTAGGCGCATGGCTTATAGAGGGACATTTCATGAGCAACCTGAGACTAGTAATCATGAGCATAGACCTCTTTTTAACAATGGCAACAATGGCAACAACACGCCACCAAGATCTCCTCCAAGAACCAATTTTGGTATGCCTTCTTCACCTCCTAGACCTCCTCCCTCTCAACATGAGGCAGAGGCTAATGATGAGATTTCTAGTGAGGATCTTATGAGATGTGAACAAGATGTGGATTTCCAACGAATGATGCATAAGCTTTTAGAGGGTAATGGCGATCAATATTTTCAATATATGACTTCTAGAGGATACAAGCTTCCTCCCGGCTATGATGTCAGACAAATTGTCCAACAAAGAGTACCAACTGAATTGGAAGTCCTTCAAGAAGAATTATGTCAGACAAATCAACGCCTTACCCAAATGGCATTAGAAAGAGAGCCTCCAAAGGTCTCTTTTGTGGAATCAATTTGTGCTCTTCCTTTTGATAAAGATCTATACATGGTCCCGTTTCCTAAGGATATTGAGGTTCCTAAATATGACAAGTATGATGGAAATGGTGACCCTCATGACCATGTGCGTCATTTTTATGCTCTTAGTATGGACTTTCTTCATGAAGACACATATCTTCTATGCTTATTCCCTCGAAGCTTAAGAGGCCAAGCTTTGGAATGGTTTGCGAAATTGACACCACCGCTTAAGACTTTTGATGAGTTAGCTCAGCGATTTACCCAGCAGTACTCTTACAACATCCAACAACCTGTCACTGTGATAGATCTTGGTAATCTAAGACAACATCAAGGTGAGCCATTTGCAACTTACTTACAACGTTGGAGATCATTGTATTCTCGATATCCTCACCAGCTACCCGAAAGAGAAAAGATTGACATTTTCATCAACACACTTGTGCCTGAGCTATTTTATGATCTAAGGAAGCAACTGTTCTCCTCCTTCCATGACATGGTTGAAAGTGCATATCGGATTGAGGATGTAGCTATAAGAAAAGGGGATATTGTTATTAATAAAGATGCTAAAGGCAATGGTAAAGACAAGAACAAACCTTGGAATAAGAACAAGTATGTTGTTAATGATGGGGTTGTTGATGCTCCTAAAGTTAAAGAGCCTGCTTTCAATCTCTCCAATGCTATCTATGCAGCAAAACAACAAGAAGCTGGCAACGCTCACAATGCTCCTAAACCTCAATATGCAGATAAGCCTAAGAAGTCATTTCGAAAGCGAGTCTATACCAAGTTGGTAGAACCTTACGATGTGATCCTTAAGACTTTGGTTGACAATGGATATCTTACGCTTCCTGATAAACCTGGTAACTGGGATCCGATAAATAAGCCTGATTGGTGGAGGGAGGATCATTACTGCCATTATCACATAAACAAGGGACATCCAACAGACAATTGTTTTAGGCTTAAGGATGATATTCAGGATCTTATTGAGAACGGCACAATCTCCACTGATGGCTTAACTAAAAATTCTGATCACATAGCTTTCAAAGATCCTCTACCTAAGCATGATAAGGGGGAAACCTCTCAAACACATAAGAAGAATCATGATGCAAAGATCAATTACACGTATCCTTCTAATACGCTTGTGATTAACATGGTAGAGCCCGTTGAGAGAGTTCTAATGATGAGGTCTCAAGATGATAATAACACCAATCATGGTAAGCCAAAGTTAGTCTTGCAAACACGTGGTAGTTCATCTTCCCGAAGTGAGACACTGAATGCTGTTACTAGGGGGCAAGCCAAGATTGTCCTTAAAACTGCGCAAGATCCCAAGCAAGCTTTGCCTTCCAAACAAGTGGCTCCTTCAGCCACCCCTAGCTATGATCTTGTCCAACATTTACAAAAGACACCAGCACAAATATCTATCCTTGAGTTGCTTCGATTATCCCCTTCGCATAGAGAGATTCTTGATAAAGCTCTACGTACAACATGTGTTCCCAATGACATTGATCCAGATCAATTTCAGGCTATGGTCAACCACATTTCATCTCCGCTATCTCTCTCCTTTTCTGCAGAAGATGACATATCTATTGCTCACCCACATAATCTAGCTTTACACATTGAAGTTCTAGTCTACAATACCCGAGTCCGCCGAGTCCTGATAGACAATGGTGCAGGGTTAAATATTGTTTCTTTCAATGTCATACAACAATTGGGTTTGTCAGAATTGGCTGTGGATTCCAAGAAGAAGATTACTATAAAATCTTATGATGAAGTGGAACGATCTTCCAAAGGTCTTGTCACGCTGCCTGTCCGAGTGGGCCCTATCATGAAAGATATTAGCTTCCAAGTATTGGACATCCCACTCGCATATAACATTCTTTTGGGTCGTCCTTGGATCCATGACATGCAGGTTGTTCCTTCCACTTACCATCAGTGTGTCAAATTTCCGTACAATGGCAATGAAGTTGTGATTCCTGGAGACCATACTATTGCTATTAATGCTCTTGCTGCTACTAAAAAATTTGTTCCTCATAATGAACCTTTTGTTGATCCTAGTACGTCTCTAGCTACTGCTGAGAAATCACTTAAGATGATGAGCCTTGGTATGGGTGAATATACGCTGGATTCCTTTTCTTCTATACTTGTTTCTCCTAGGTCATATGGGAGACCTTCTGATCACATGAAGCCTTCCACTTCTGCTATGGTGATCTTTGATACTTTTGTTCCTTCATTCGTTCCTTTAGAAGCAGAAAGAGAAGAACCAGCTATTCAAGAGTGGATCTATAGAGAGGATTCTAGAAATACTCCCATGCTCAGTAATTCAGACACAGATACAGATGAGTCACCGCTACACACTATGGCTCAAATGGGAGATGATCTTCCTTCTACTTCACTCCTTTGGGGAGAGGAATGTATATCTACTGATGATATGGATGTTGATATGGTTCATTCTTGTTGTAACCATCCCGATGTGGTTGATGAGTCTCGTGTAGGGTCTGATGAGTTTGTTCCCCGTATTGCCTTAGTAGACTATGTTGGTCCTTCTATGAAAAATCTAGATCTAGCTACTTTTGGAGCCTACCCTATAGGCTCAACTTCTCTTGTCACCAGAGATGACACCCCTCAAATCAATGCTATTGAACCAGTCACTTCATTTCATCTCGCATCAACACCTGTTACTTCTTCCACCAAAGAACTAGCAACAAAAAAGATTGAATCAGCAATCAAACATCACGGTCATCAAGTCAAAAGAAAAGAGAAATGGTCAGATGGTGAAAACCACATTGTGGCAGTATCCACACCTAAGAAAATTAAAAATAAAAATCTGCTCAAAAATAATGATTCTCAAATAAAAGATGACAAGTTGATTCTCTGCAAAAAAATGGTGCACTACTTCAAGCATGATCTCATATCTGTTACACTTCAGCCCATTCGTAGAGCTGAGAACAAAGTTGCTAATGCCTTGGTTACTTCAACATCCATCTTACAAATGAAAGCATAAAATTCGCTTCAAGTTCCTGGTGGATGAATTACGCTATCCTGCTCACAAATCTTACAATCCTACCATCTTTTCATATCTTCCACCTCATATTCCTCTTGCAAATCCACCACACCATTCTTTCCGCCATCCCTTACACTTTGCCTGTGTCTCTGGTAACTTGTATAGGAAGGGTCTAGACGGAACTCTCCTTAAGTGTCTAGAAATAGAGGAGTCAGAAAAAGTGCTAGCTGAAATCCACAATGGCATATGTGGATCACATTCTAATGATCCTCCGCTAGCTCAGACATTGCTTAGGGCTGGTTATTATTGGTCGAACTGGTTGAGACCTCCTATTGTCATAGTTGCAGCATTTGGGCCTGGGGCCTATCAGTTCTCTACATCAGAGGAAATAGATTCTTGATGCCCATTTCTGTCTGGGGCATTCTTTGTACATATTTTACGATCCTGAAAAAATTCCAAAAAAATTCATATATGATGCTGAAAAAAATCCTAAAAAGCATATAAAGTCTTGAAAAAATACAAAAAAATCAAAAAATTCAAAAATTCAAAAAAAATTGAAAAAGTGCCTTGGTGAAAACCTGGAAACAGGCGCCTTGGTAGCAAAAATACAAAAAAATTTATAAAAAGTCCTAAAAAATTGCAATAAATCTATCAAGTGGTGAAAACCTGGAAACAGGCACTGCTTGAGACCCTCTACACCTATGTCTATCAATCTTGCGTGGCGCTCATTCGCTCCACTTCTCACTTTGCCTCTCCTAGCCTGGAATTGACTCTTGTCTTAGTCTAGGGGGCATACGTTGTTTTAAGCTTATCTTGGGTCTCTTTGTGCATCTAGGTTTCTTAGGCACCTCGCAAATGGTGTTTTTCAACACCACCCCAACTGTGTTTTTCAACACTACCCTCGCGTCGAGTGTTTCTCAACACTTATCAGATGTCCTACCCATAGTCTAGATGATGCAATATTTCTCACTAGCAGATGCGATACTCAAAGTTTGACTCTATGACCTACACACACGCACTTGACTTGCTGAGATTTGTTTGACTTTATTTCTTTGCGTGTTGTCTATGATGATTTCTTTGCTGAGTGTTCTCCCCCTATGATTGTTTTCGATGATGCATAGCTAGAAGGCTAAGGGTATGAGAACATGTTTTATTTCTTTATCTGCTTGTGGGTATATCTTGTTGGTCCTCACTGTCATGAGCATTTATGCTGGTCTTACTTGACACTATGGACCTACAAGGTATTATCCTTGACTGTTTCGCAAGTGCATGCTTATAGTCGTCTTGACTTTCTTGTGTCTCGATGCGAGCATAATCTTGCTATATCAAACTTAGGTGATCTCACTGCACTAGTCATCTTGACCTACATGTCTTTGATGCCTAGGTGGGATTTCCACATTTCTATCTGATATAGATCATATTCAGATCCACATAGTTATGCTAGTGTGTATTGTATGATCTTGCGACGCTACCAATAATGCTCAATGATGAATATTAGATGTCTATTGGCTTTGTGACCTTGCAAGTAAACCACTTTTCATGTAGCTTGCATTCTTAAGTTCATGTTAGTTTAGTTTTGCATCTTGCATATGGAGAGAGCTTTCCTTTCATCTTTCATGGACTTGTTAATCAACTGCGCTCACCTTTCACTTCTTCCTAATCATGTCTTTCACTTCTTGTCTTTCATATCCCATCATTTTCTATTCATTTCGGGATCGAAACTGAAATCCAAGATCACCTTGATCATCCAAATCACCTTTTCCCCCTCTTCCGCGCAGTTGGCTAACCTTTTTGAGGCCTGATCCTTTGATCCTCACTGGGGCATTCTTCACCTCTTCATCTCCATCTCTTTCAAACTTCCCATCTTTCATTCACTTTCAATCCCAAGTTCCAATTCTTCCCCTCCATGGTGTTTTCGGGTTGAGGGACTGCTTGGTTCGTGCCCCGGGTCCCATGTGTGGAGCATCTCTTCACTACTTGATGGTTGTTCTATTCTCTTTAGCTTCGATTATGATTTCTAGTGATTTGATCATGTCTCTCTTGCTTCTGCATTCCCTCTACCTGGATTTCACTTTCGATCCCGAGGGGGCAGACACATCATATCTTATTGGCTATCTCTTTCCTAAGTGTTCAGTACTGTCGCTACCAGGCTGATCATGCAGGATTTGCTATTTCTTTGCACTTCATTCTTTGGAGTCAGATCACTATTTGCTTGCCTTCTTGGCTATCTCTTGCCTTCTTGGTTGATCTGAGTTGCTTTGTGATCCCAAATCGATCTCACATTTCAACTTCATTCTTTGACTGCATGTGTTCCCAGATCGATCACACATTAGTCAAAGAGGGGCAAATGTATACACCTAAAAATGGTCACCTAGACTATTAGCCCCTTTTGCTAAATCATCAATTGTTTATTCTTGATCAAATCCTAGTTCTATCATTTATTCGATTAGTTTCTATGGGCTAACCATCTTATCCTAAGTTTTTATTTATTTAAAAGGAATTCCCTCCCCTTTTAATAAATAAAAAGCCCCCACTTTTCCTCTTATCCTAAGTTGCACAAATAAAGCATTATTCTTATTTTATAAAAAGGGAAAAAGCACTTTTTGTCTCATATGAACACAAAAGTCAACTCTTATTTTCTCATTGGAGGATATGTGTGCACATGGATTGCTCCTCTTTCAAGCTCCACCGTTGATTAAATCTTTTGCCTCTTAATCTCCATGGTCCATTTCTCCTCATTTCCTATAAAAGAAGAGCTCTCTTCTTCATTCTAGATCCCCAACTTTTTATGCTATTGTTATGCTACAGGTTTTCTAGGTCATCTTGGAGCTTTTGGAGATATTCTTGCATCTAGGGTTTGAAGATTTGGAGCATTGTTGGCATTCATCTTGGATCTTCATCAACACTCTATCTTCTTGTCTTCATTCTTGCATCATCATGGCTTTCTTGCTTCATAGTTAGATTTCATTTCTTGCATAGTAGCTTCATTTTCATGGCATTCTTAGCTTAGATTTCCTTTATGCTTTAGATTAATTCATCTAGTTTAACTAGGAGGCTTTGTAATACTTGCATCTTTCATTTTCATAGTTTAGCTTGCATTTCCATTCTTAATCTAGCTTGCATTGCATTTCATTCTTGATTCTTAAGGATATTGGCATTCTTGCCCTTGTCTTCATTGAATCTCCCATTGCATGGTTTACTAGCAAGGTTATAGGCTAAATAGCTCTAGCTGAGAGCATTCTTAAAAGCCCTTGCACTCCATGCCTAGGGAGCTATGGATCGATTTGTGAGGGCTCATTCTTGAGTTTCCTTGCATGTAATGATCCATAGAAGTGTGACACAATTATAGCACACACCATTCAATTTCACAAATAAATTAAAGGCCACTTGACTGCATTTTTTTTAAACACGATTGAATACATTAAATGTGTTTACAAGCATACAATCAATTTTGGTATGGTCCTATGTCTTTCATGTAGGTAGTAGTTGATCTAGATCACTAAAGAGTATGATATAGCAACCATTAATTTCAATAAGGTCCCATGTCTTTCATAGGTAGTAGTTGATCTAGATCACTAAAGACGATGATATAGCAAGCACCAAATAGAATCATTATTGTGATAGAGAATATCTAAACAAGTTAGTAAAAAATATATTATGACATTTAAACCAGAAGAGAATACAAATTACATTCACAAAAATTTGATAAAGAAAAAACCTAATATCCATTTTCTTGAAGGTAAAATATAATTACAAAATTAATATAGTTAATAGACATATAAGCATAGATTAGATTTTAGTGTTTATATATTGTCTCTTCATTTGGAGTTTATTAAGGGAAGCACAACAATACCTACACACCCAAACTTCGTGCACTTATAGAGCCTAAATTATACATTGGATTTTGACCATTTTTTTTGGTTGTTTGCGTATACGAGTTGACACCTTAAAAAATATTTCGTGGCTTTTGGGCATTAACGAAACTCCCTATAGAGATTGTCAAGTGTCAAGGGGTCAAAAAGTGGTCATTTCAAAGTGTCGCTAATACCTACTCAAAGATGTACCAATAACCATTCACTCAAAATTGCCAGTACATGTGAACAAATGTCTTAGTATCATGCACACATGTCCCAATATTGTTACACAAATGGGTCAATTACCAAACAAAAAAGCTAAAAAAATGATTGATTATTGGTACACGTGTTATCCATTTGTGACTCCTTTAAAATTAGTAATTGGGAGGTCAAGTGTGGGGTTATTGGAATGCATTCAATTATTGGTGTTCTTCTCCTATATCTCTAAATTAAGTTTATCAATTATGAAAATCAAGTCTAATAAAAGATGTGAATTTGAACGAAGATAATTCATTACACGAGACTTTCCATTTTCAAAGGATTCACATCTCTCATGAATATTAACTTTCACAAGATTTTTCTATATACATTTTATATGATTCTAGTTCAGCATTATTGTCTATTTGAATGTATATATATATTTATTAAAAATAAAATTTAAATTTACTAATATGGTAAATAAGTCGATTAATATACAAACCATAGATTGAATGAACTATTTAATACGCACCACTTAAGGACATGTATTTTCCTTATGGAATTGGAAATAATGTGAATAACATCGAAATTGCAACAATCTCTATGTTAGCTTTCCTCTTATTCGTGCTAAATTTACTAGAAAAACCCCTCAACAAGCGTTCAATCTACTATCTTCTATATCTAGTAAAATAATTCACAAGAGCGGTGACAACAAAATCATTGACAATAGACCAATTATAAATGAACAAGGGAGAGTATTTATATAATCTTATATATTCAAGAAATATTTTTAAGTTGATAAACAAAATCAAGTTGCTCTCCTTCATAGAAAGGAATATCTTTAAAATATAAAATTATTTAGTGGAGATAATCTAGTAGTCGAGCATCCTAACATTGGGCCTCTCAAAATCTTATGTGGTAACTTTTAATCACTCTCAATTTTTAAAAACTTACTTGCAAAGTAAAGTCCTCATCATCAAATATGATATCATGTCAACATATTTTTTGTCTAGATATCCAAAATGGCCCCAAAAGAAATTACACTTTCATATTTTACTTTTTTTTTTCTACATGGGGGTATCCGCCCGTATCTTGGGTAGTTGTGCAAGCGAGGGCGAGACTAGTCCCCCAAGTGGTGAGATCAGTCGCCCACAAGTTCTCCCACCCTCTTAAACCCGAAAAAAATTGAACCCGAGACCATGAGTCATCCACTCACAACCTCAAGCCAACTCACCTAACTCGCCTACCGGAACGAAATACTTTCATATTTTACTATTAGTGCACTCATAATATCTGACTTGCTAACCTCTTTGTTGTTATTGTTATTTACCTAACTACCTAGAAAACGTTAAATTTAAAAGCATCTCTCTAGAAAGCGTATCTTTGCCCGCTTGCTTCTAGAAACACGTTTGAAAAACTACCTCCCCTTTCGCGCATATGCTTTGCCACACCCTCAATAATTTAGAGGACCGCAAATTATTGTTGATCTGTTTTAATGTTCAAATCTTATCTTCTTCTAGACCACCACCATTTCTCCCTTTCTACGACTCTTCAGCAGCCACCTGACAAAGATGGTCAAAGAATGTCGACCGAGTAGCTGGCAAAACTGCTTTAAAATCATGGAAACTTCTTTTGCCCTGTTTATATATATGCTGATTTTTTGAGTTTTTGACAACCGGATGCTTTTTAGTCAGAGAACCCTCCGACGAGTTCATGAGCTAGCTTCAATAGCAAAGCATTGAGTTCTTGCAGTGTTTGTGTCAGATTCTACTATTTTCTTTTCAGATTCATTCGTGCTTCTCAGATCTGAAATTGTAAGCCAAAGAGTTTGAGGGTGATGAGTACATCGATTAGAGTAACAGATACTGGTGAGTCGTGGACAGGCAGTCTGCGACAGGCAAGCACCAGATTGTTCGAAAGAAGCAGCAGTGTTTTCTCACAGTCAATTGAACGCGAAGATGACGAGGAAGCACTCAAATGGGCAGCCATTGAGAAGCTCCCCACTTATAACCGCCTCAGAACTTCCATTCTTAAGCCTGGAAATCAAGAAACAGGAGGGCTTTCTGAGATAGATGTTAGGAACATAGAGCTTCAGACTCGGCAGGAGTTGCTTGACAGGCTTGTCAACGTTGCAGAAGAGGACAACGAGCAGCTTCTGCAAAGGCTTCGTCAAAGAATCGACAGGTTTGGAAATTTTGAAACCAAATGGTCTGAATTAGTATTTTAGACCTGAAATGTCAATAGATGCTGTTTTTTTGTCAAGCATTATTAACATTTCTGGGATGGGTGTAATTCTTTTCCAGTGTTGGGATCAAGTTGCCCGAGGTTGAAGTGCGTTACGAACAATTGAATGTGGAAGCTGATGTTCATGTTGGGGGCAGAGCGTTGCCCACACTCTTCAACTATACAGCCAATATGGTCGAGGTAGATCTATGTTCTGCATGATAACAAGAATTGTCCATTTTTTTTATAATTCTTGGAAAAAGGAGTATCAAATTATAGCTAAATGGGTCATCCAGTGAATCTACAGCCTCCGTGGTAGATCATCCTTACAATAAATGGGTAAAGTCTTAGATTCAACTCCTAACTCGTTCATGAAAAATTTATCATGTAGTTAGATTAGAGTAAGGTCAGGCTAGGTTCAACATCTAAATAAACCATGAAAATGTTTATCATTGAACTACGATCGGATCAGATTAGGAGCCCAAGCACCTGCAGTGTGCCTCAAAGTTGAGTATTGCAAAAATGAGTCACGGCTGAACCATAAATGTACCAGTCACCAAAGGAATGGGTAGAGTACCAAAGAAACCAGTAGCTCATTGATTGAGCACCCCATAACAGATGAGTAGCCCTAAATTCAACTCCTAACTGATCTATTAAAAAAGTTTATCAACACTAGGGTTCACATTGCTCAAGAAAGTAACGAACCCTGACGAATTCTATACTCATCTGGCGGCGTTATGAGTGATCTATACCATATGAACAAAGTTTGGATGCTTGAATTTAGAATGTTAAATGATTAAGTTCAGGTGTTTGAATTTAGATTCTTTAACCCTGCCAACTTTAAATGGTTATCCCAATCTTTCAACTATTTATCTAGGTCCTTTTTGGGACAGTTTTAAGCCTGGTTCACTTTCATTGTGGGAACACAAGTGAATTTGCTCAACAAAAGCATGTTGATTATAATTACTAGCAAATACTTGCTTTAGAATTGTATAAGAATATTAATCTTTATGTGGTCACATCATGTTGCAGGGACTTTTGCAATCACTTCATTTATACAAGGGCAACAAGACAACCATGACAATCCTTCACAATGTTAGTGGTATGGTCAAGCCTGGAAGGTAAACAACATTTAATGGCAATTTGATTGGCTTTCTATCATTCTCATTCAATCTCTCATTAAAATCTCTAATTTTATAGGATGACACTTCTCCTTGGACCTCCTGCTTCGGGCAAGACTACTCTCCTCTTGGCTCTTGCAGGAAAGCTTGATAAAAGCCTCAGAGTATGTAATAAGATTGGATAAAAGAAATTAAGATGTTGTCCAAGATTTGTAGATACAGAAGAACATAATGAGAACTATAGGACTGTATGACATTGATTGAGCTTGGCATTCTATTGGCCCAGGTTGAGGGATCAGTGACATACAACGGGCATAGCATGGAAGAGTTTGTGCCTCAAAGGACATCAGCTTATATAAGTCAACATGATATGCACATTGGTGAAATGACTGTGAGGGAAACTTTGGATTTCTCTGCCCGTTGCCAAGGAGTTGGGTCCAGATATGGTATTATTATTATTTATTACTTATAAAGTTCACATTACCTTTTCCTTGTGCTTTCAGAATAAAGGAATAATGCATCAATTTTCCTTCACAGATGCTTTGATGGAGCTTTCGAAGCGAGAGAAAGAACTTGGAATCAAACCAGACCCGGACATAGATATATTCATGAAGGTGCATTAAGTATTCTGAATTTCAAAACATCCTTATTTATGATTTTTATTAGTTGAGATATTTACGGGAAGCGGTAAAATATTATTGCAGGCAACTGCAATAGAGGGACAAAAGTCCAATATGATCACAGATTACTTATTGAAGGTAACATTTTCTCTTCGTTTTGCATCAAAATTGGGTTTAAGAGTGGGATCGTTTGAATTATGGGTAGTTAAACACTTGATGGGTGGAGCAGATATTGGGTTTGGACATATGCGCGGAGACCATGGTGGGAGATGGAATGCGCAGGGGTATTTCTGGAGGTCAGAAGAAAAGAGTTACAACAGGGGAGATGATGGTTGGAGCCTCGAAAGCCTTCTTCATGGACGAGATTTCCACTGGTCTGGACAGCTCTACAACATTTCAAATTGTGAAATGCCTCCGGCAATTTGTTCACGTTTTCAATTCAACAATGGTGGTTTCTCTATTGCAACCTGCCCCCGAAACATACGAGCTTTTCGACGACATAATACTTCTTTCTGAAGGTTATCTCGTTTACCAGGGGCCACGAGAATCCATTCTTGAATTCTTCGAGTCCATGGGGTTTAGATGTCCCGAGAGGAAAGGAGTTGCAGATTTCTTGCAAGAGGTAAGCATATTAGCTTATTTTTGTGATCATTATATTTGTTGGTTTCAATCTTATTACCTCATCCCCTTTATGAGCACACGTTGCAATGAGTAATGAGTGCCAACTGCCAAGTGAAGTCGTCAAGTTTATCGAGTATGGGATCTATTATAAATAAATTTCAAATACTACGGACACACAGATAATTAAGTAATAGCATCTATTCATTAAGATGTGAACTACTAGTAGGTTAGAAGCTACTCAATCTGACCAGATTCTCCCAATGATCTTGAACAGGTGACTTCGCTTAAAGATCAAGAACAATACTGGGTAGACACAAGGCAACCCTACCATTTTGTCCCAGTCAAGGAGTTTGCTGATGCTTTCCAATCTTTCCATGTTGCTGCGAAAATGAATGCGGACTTATTAATTCCATATGATAAAAACAAATCTCATCCTGCCGCACTTACAACAGAAAAATTTGGTTTAAGCAAAACGGAGCTTTTCAAAGCATGTTTTGATAGAGAAATTTTGCTCATGAAGAGGAGTTCCTTCATCTATATCTTCAAATCCACTCAGGTAAAAAGTTCTTAAGTTATCTGGTCAGATTTGTGTTCTAGAGTATTTAGGGCTGACTTGGCTTAATTGCACACGTTTTGAACAGATAACTCTAATGGCTTTGATTTCTACGAGTGTTTTCTTTCGAACAAACATGCATCATAGAAATCTAAGCGATGGATCCATCTACTTCGGAGCTCTCTTCTTTGGGCTGGTTAATGTGATGTTCAACGGAATGGCAGAACTGTCAATGACACTAGACAAACTTCCAGTATTTTACAAGCAGAGAGATTTCAAGTTCTACCCTGCCTGGGCCTACTCTCTTCCCACTTGGGTCATGAGGATTCCTCTTTCTTTAATGGAGTCTACAATATGGATCGTTCTCACATACTATACAATCGGTTTTGCCCCAAATCCACAGAGGTAGGATCTGGACAACCTCTTGAATTTCAATACAAAGCTGTTCTTGCAGTTGAAAATCTAATGGTGGTATTCTCTTCTCTTCTGTATGCAGGTTTTTCCAACAGTTGTTGCTGTACATTGCAATTTCTCAGACTGCATTAGGGTTGTTTCGATTCATAGCAGCTGTTGGTCGAAATCGAATAATTGCAAACACTTTCGGCTCATTTGCTATCTTGGTCATTTTTGTTCTTGGAGGGTTCATCATATCCAGAAGTAAATACAAGCCTTATAAGCTTCAAAATTATTTATCATAGCACTAGTGCTAGTTGAATATAAGATTAGTTATTAATGAATGTTTGGTAACTGTAACAGATGATATTAAAGGCTGGTGGATATGGGGTTACTGGATCTCTCCTCTCATGTATGCTCAAAATGCTATTGCAGTAAACGAGTTCTTGGCAAGCAGATGGCAAAAGGTTGGTACTTTCTAAATTCATTACCTTCTTTGACTAATCAAAAACAAATTTCCCTCATCAAATTCATCTGTTTGTGCTTATAGGACAACATTGGCATCCGATTATTGCACTCTCGCGGGCTATTTTCTGATAACTGGTGGTATTGGCTTGCCATTGGGGTGCTTTTTGGGTACAATATTCTGTTTAATATACTGTACACAATGGCATTGCATTATCTTAATCGTGAGTACCGCAACTTGACCTGTACATGGCTTTCAGTTTCATTAGCATCGTAAATCCTTTTGGCTGTAACTAAATAAATAATAATTGTCTTTGTATATTTTATCAGCACTTGAAAAGCCTCAGGCTCTAATTTCTGAAGAGGACTTGAAGAAAAAGGAGCGCTCAACAACCGGTGTTCATGGTAAACAGCTGGAAATGTAAAATATTCAAGAAGCATAACAATACATTTGATGGATTCTTTAACTTTCAAAAGACATTTCATTGATATTGTTAAAATCTGTTAAAAAAATCTGCAGGGGAGATTTCACAAGGACAGAAAAGTAGCAGTGCTCTACACGGTTCTAACTCTGGTGAGGGTGGCAAGAAAGGAATGATTCTTCCTTTCCCACCTTTGGCTATGGCCTTCGACAATGTCAACTACTATGTTGATATGCCATCTGTAAGTTTCATGTTTTCCCATTTGAATTTCAAATCTCTCTGTTTAGTCTAGATTTTCTTTTGAATAGTGATTAATTATCTCCCTTTTATACAGGAAATGAAGACGCAAGGAGTACCGGAAGACAGGCTACAGTTATTGCGAGGGGTAAGCGGGTCATTCAGGCCTGGAGTGCTAACATGTTTGATGGGGGTGAGTGGGGCTGGGAAGACGACCTTGATGGATGTCCTTGCAGGAAGGAAAACTGGAGGCTATATTGAAGGTACCATTACCATATCCGGTTATCCCAAAAAACAAGAAACCTTTGCTCGCATTTCCGGTTACTGTGAACAAAATGATATCCATTCTCCCTATGTGACTGTCTATGAATCCCTCATATACTCTGCTTGGCTTCGTCTCCCAAAGGAAGTTGATCGTCAAAAAAGAGAGGTGTGTATTTTATTCTTCGACATTTTATTTGTTTGTTATTTTTATTTCACCAGCATGTGTATGATCATAACTTTGTCATCGAATTTATGAACAGATGTTTGTTGAAGAAGTTATGGAGCTTGTAGAGCTAAGTAACTTGAAAGGAGCTCTTGTTGGTCTGCCTGGAGTTAACGGTTTGTCCACAGAACAGCGAAAGAGGCTAACAATTGCAGTGGAACTGGTTGCAAATCCTTCAATTATATTCATGGATGAGCCAACATCAGGACTGGATGCAAGGGCTGCTGCAATTGTTATGCGAACAGTTCGTAATACAGTAGATACAGGACGAACTGTTGTTTGCACCATTCATCAACCTAGCATTGACATATTCGAAGCTTTCGATGAGGTAATTATTTCCACCTCCGGTGCATTTACTAGTACTGCAGATATTGGTACATCTGTAGGTACTAAGAGTGTGACTTTGAATGAATTTGCAGTTGGTGCTGATGAAGCGTGGAGGGCAGATGATATATGTAGGACCTCTTGGTCACCATTCACAAGATCTAGTCAACTACTTCGAGGCAATTGAAGGCGTTTCCAAAATCACAACGGGTTACAATCCCGCAACATGGATGCTCGAATCAAGCTCTGTTGGAGCTGAACTGCGTTTTGGGGTCGATTTTGCAGAGATCTACCGCAATTCAGATCTCTATCAGTAAGTCATTGTTGAATTAATGCAAGCAAGAACAACAGTTATGCCACAGATCTGACTTATGCCCACAATAGATGCCCTCGGAACTTTTAACCTTTTTTCCTTATGCCAATTGATGTATCCTTTAGTTGAATTATTGCTTCATAGTCAAGTCTGTTTTGGATAATTTGCACAATCTTTCTTTGCTATATCCTGAAGGTCAATGTAGAAACAGAGTGCATAATATTTTTCAAAATGCTTCAAATCAGAACATCTTTTTTCCTCACATTCAATCTAGATAAATGATTAATACTCTATTTCAAAGTCGAGTAAAACTTTAGGTGAAATAAAAGGAACCAATCAACAAACGTAACATGTCAAGATAAGTAAAAAGTGAAAACAAAAAGGCTTGCTGATGATGTTCGGAATAGTGAGATGATATAGTAGGAACAAATAAAATTGCAATCAGTAACCAAAAGATCATAACAACCAAACGATTAGTTAATCCTACATGATGGTTTTTATCTGAAGCTTAGTTTGTTTTCTATCATTCCTGTCATATTTCTATCAAAAGTGGCTACTATATTATTGAGTCGAGCCTGAACTCTATCCATGCCCTGTATGAATAGCTAAATAAAAATTTCTATTTTTAACTAATAAATTGAAAAAAAGATTTATAAGTGGGTGTTGACATGGTGCAGGCGAAACCAAGCACTGATCAAGGAACTTAGCATACCAGCTCCAGGGTCAAAGGATCTTCATTTCGAATCACAATTCTCGCAATCTTTTCTGACACAGGCATGGGCTTGCCTATGGAAGCAGAATTGGTCATATTGGAGAAACCCAGAGTACAATGCAATTCGCTTCTTTTTCACATTAATCACTGCTCTAATGTTCGGGACAATTTTCTGGGGACTAGGCAAGAAAACGTAAGAAACGGATTTTGCTTTCTTAAAGCATAATCTAAATTAAACACGCAGTGTCATCTCTTTTGACTCTGAACACTTCTGTTATAAACTGCAGGGGCGAGCAGCAAAATGTAATGAATGCAATGGGATCCCTGTTTGCAGCTGTATTATTTATTGGCATGAACAATGCTTCATCAGTTCAGCCTGTTATAGATGTTGAAAGAACAGTCTTCTACAGAGAAAAGGCAGCAGGGATGTATTCGGCCCTCCCTTATGCCTTTGCTCAAGTAAGTCACTGCCCCTGATATGTTAATATCTGAATTTTCTCGACTGTTTTATATTTTTAATGATTAAGCAATTAGTAACTCACAGAATGTTGGGTGCACCAGGTGTTGATCGAGATACCCTATGTATTGGTTCAAGCAATACTGTATGGCGTATTGGTGTATGCAATGATTGACTTTGAGTGGAAGGCAGCGAAATTCTTCTGGTTTTTCTTTTTTATGTTCTTTACATTCTTGTACTACACATTCTATGGGATGATGACCGTATCTCTGACTCCTAATGCGAATATAGCCGCAATTGTGTCATCGGCTTTCTATGGAATCTGGATGCTTTTCTGTGGCTTCATAATTCCTCGCAACGTAAGTATCATTACAAAGTGGATGCATTTTCCTTTGAACAGAGTAAAGTTTCTCAACTGGGTCTTTGTTGTTGGTATTGCAGAAAATCCCAGTGTGGTGGAGATGGTACTACTGGGCATCCCCAGTTGCATGGACTCTGTATGGGTTGATAGCATCACAATTCGGAGACATCACAGCTCCAATCAAAAGAACAGATGGCGAGGAAGAACCACTCAAGGATTTCTTAAAGAGTTTTTTTGGATTTAGACACGATTTCTTGGGAGTTACAGCGGTTGTCACAGCTGGATGGAGCATTCTGTTTGCCATCATCTTTGCCTTTGCCATCAAAAAACTGAACTTCCAAACCAGATAACAAACCAGACGAGATGGCTTTGAAGAACCACTCCAGGATTTCTTAAGGAGTTATTTTGGATTTAGACACGTTTTCTTGAGAGCTACAGCAGGTTTCACAGCTGGAGGGAGCATTCTGTTTGGGTTCATCTTTGTCTTTGCTATCAGAATTCTAAAACTTCCAAAGAAAAGAAGTTACGAGGAGAAGAATCCTTTCATCAGGGTAAAATAGAAATCGTTGGAACAATTTTATAAACCATCTCCATGTTGAGTTGCTTGTTTGTAAGCTTTATTATTGTGTTCTTTTGTTTAAAAAAAAAAATCTGTTGTTCCCTCTTGTATAAGGGTATGGGTTCTATTAAGATTCCTCCTTATTATAATAAAAAACAAATTAGATGAGATGATAAAAACCCTTATAGAATTATTTTAGATAACTAGTACACATTGTACATAGTGCAAGAAGAGAAGGGACACTCAAATAAAGTTGTTGCCTATATGTATTTATATGTTAAATGATTACTTGAATACAAGTTGTTATGTTTGAAATATAATTGTTGATCTTAATTTTTCAATAGTAATTTAGTTTATTCTATCAAAATTACATAACAAATACTAAAGTGTATCGTTTTTAGAGTCGCATAAAATTAAAGAAATATTTTTTTGATGTTACGTGTAATGTCATAGTGTTCTCTTTCGCTTATTCTATAAATTTTCTAATGCAATTAATAACTATGTAGTTCATTTTAGTGTTCTTACATTGTTATATGGGAACACATTCTCCTCTCAAAATCAAAAGTTTTTAGGGATGGGGACATCCTTGAAATGTGGGGGCAATGAAGAGATGTTCCCTTGTCATCCCTCCACCACCACTACCCTCTTTGAGATGATTCCCTTTGAAAGGGGTGCTATTAGGACATCTAAGAGATCTTGAGATGTTCAAGGGACTTTGAGATGTTCTTCAGGCATCTATGGTATCTTCATCTTAAAAGGAAACATGCAAATGTTAGGATTAAATAATACTGAGAGGGGGCGTGAATCAGTATTACAACACTTTAAATCAAACTTAAACCAATTGCAAATAAACCATATGAATGCTAAAATGAAAAGAACATAAACACATAACCCATGACACCATTATTTGTTTTTGAGGAAACTCTAGCCAAGGGAAAACCCTGGTGGGGATGGTACCCACAATTATGCACTAAAATATTGTATCCCTGTTAGGAGATCGAGCCGTGTTAGGAGTTGAATATTACATAGTACATTTCCTTGTTAGAGGAATATCAACCCTGTTAAAGGTATGGTGAGCTTATAGCTCTTACAATCAATAATTCAGTTACAAAAGTGTTCTTCAGGAATGAACAGTACAAGCATCTGCTATGCTTTGATAGTTCCAATTATGATTTACAATAGCCTCTGTCAATCACTGATCTCACATCTGTTATTAGTCATCACTAATATCCCAAATTCATATCCATATCTCCATCACTATCGCTTTCACAAAATATTCTATACTTTATCTATTATGTCATCCAATCGACTCTTAAATACAATACAAAACATAATAATTACTTATACAAATGATAAATACCGAGTCGACAATCTTATATTACCAAAGTGTCGGCAATATACAATTTTTATCTGACTTAGCACATTACCATTCCATCTAGCCTTCCCTTAATCACCGCGACTGTTCATATGCCCTGTTTCACTGTTCCTCTGTCTTCACATGCCTTCATATCACTGTAACTTATTGATATCAACACCAAAACACATGCGACCTTAACTGAAGGTCATATGTATCCCAAAATGTCTTCCTCTAAGTTCGCAAGCCATAACATAACATATACTGTCTTTGTTGATCAAACCAATACTGTAGTATACTGTAAATCTGATTCTGTACTTAGTCATTTTCATGACCGTGTCTCCAACACTTATACTTACTCCATGTGATCACTATAACATATTTGTTGCCATAAATGACAACCCTCAAGTGATCCATAGTGCACTCAAAACATTACTTGCCAACAATCTATCCCTTTGGCATTGATGACAACACTTAGCAAAAAATAACTAAGTGTCCAAAATACTGACTATACTCTTTTCCTTCTTTTCTTTCTTATATACATATTCCTTTTTTTTTATATACAATTTTCTCTTTCTCTTTTTTTTTTTTTTAATTTACCTCTTCTCCTCTTCTCATTTTATTGTTCTCTTCTTCTCCCCCTTTGACATTAATGGCAAAGGTACTTACAAAACTTCAAAATTTTAAGCATATATGACTTAGTGCTTACTCACCAGATTCTGAATGTCTTGGAAGGAATCTTCCAAGGTCTTCACTTCATCATTTCATGACTTAATCAATAGTTCACTGACATGGATTAGTCCATTCAGTGCATACGATGTAGTCTTTGCTATCTTCAACTCGGTGGGTACAGAGTTCATTGATTTCTCAATCTTTTCCATCTCGGTGAGATGAGCTTCAAAAATTGATAGCTTAGGAGTGATTAAACTCTTTAGCAAACCAAACCTTGTCACTACTCTCTCTTTCTCTATATCCAAAACATTGACTTTGTCCAAAATCTTGGATGTCTGCTTATCCATTTTTAATACAGTTTGTGAGGAGGTCTCACAATTGTCCATCATGCTATCTAATGCAGCCCTATCCTTGGCTATGATGTCCTCAATGTTCTTTATGTGTCTAATGTGATTGATGCAATAACTGTAGAGTTTTATTCCTTGTGCAACACAACTTTTGGCCTTAATTGTAGTTGCTTTCAGAATACCCAAGTCCCATGAGATGGACTGGCAAACTTCCTTCAACTTCTTTTCTAGGTATCTCTTCTCAGCCTTATCCTTTGCGATCTTCAACAGTGACTCATAATGGCTGTCAAAGTTGTCCAGTGCCATGTTTAGGTTCTTTGCATCATCCTTTCCTTGAAATGTAAGAGGTGTAGGGCGTATTTTATTCACAGTTTCTACTGCCCTAGCGATCACCTTAACCTTCTTATCTCCTTTTTGTTCTAACCTCTCCTTTGCCTTAGCAAATGCCATGAAGGATAATCTCATTAGTTCATCCTCATCCATACTCTCCACATCAGTGCTCACAAGTTTGGCCATACTTGCCAACAATAGGGTGGAGGAGGTGTCAGGTTCTTGTTTGAGCTCAACTTTTACCTCTTCTTCTTGTTCTGTTCCTATCTCTTTTCTCTATTATTCCTCTTGTTATTTTTCCTTTTCCTTTCCTTTCTCTTCTTGTATTTCTTATGTTTGTCCTTCATCTTTATGTCCTTCCTCTTCTACTGTCATCGCACTATTCAAGTTTCCTGAAAATGGGTCACTCTCATCCAGTGAGGTGTCAAGTGTCATAGGCACACCAACAACAAAGAAGTCGGGTTGCTTGTCAATTTCTCTTGCTTCTATGCTCTTCTCAGCTATCTTAGAGTTTTCTCCCATACCCAAAGGTGTAGGCTTGGTGACTTTAGGAGGTGAAGTCTTCTAAGGCATGTCGCTCATAAGAATTTGATCCAATACCTTTTGTGTGTCTTCAATTACCTCATCATATTTTCTTGCCATTATCTTTACAAGTCTGACCTTAGCTCTCAATAGAGGTTTGAGTTACTTAATTATTCTCTCCCTTTCCTGTATGGAAACTATAGGCAACATGTCTTCAATTGCTTTATTTCTTATTGTTTCATCCTTTGATTGTGCTAATTGTTTTCTGATTTCCAGCTTGCTATACAAGTCCTTTGGTATACTTCCCTCTATTTCCATTAGGTTCTTTTTTTAGATTAGTAAGTGTTCAATTACTATGTCCTCTATCACTGACTGATTTTTAGAATCATACCTTTCATAGTATATCTAAAGTCTTCAAGTTTCCATCTCTTATTATCCTTTTTTGTAACATTTTTATGTCCGGTTTCCACAAATTCTTTGTTTTCTTTTGCTCTACCTTTCCTTCTTTCTTCTCAGTCACCTTGTCCTCTTTTCTCTTTGTCTCTATCTCGACCTTTTTTTTCTTAGGGCTAATAGGTCTACTTGATCTTGTAGTTCTCCTAGGAGTCCTCGCAAGTACATCTTTTTCAATTTTCTCAAGGGTGATTGATAAATCAATTATGTCAGAGGTAGGACTTACTAACTTTTCTGCTTCAGAATGAGGAGGTGCTTCAATTGTCATGTTAGAAGACCCTTTTGTCATCTTAGTCCTTACTTCTTTCAGTTGTTCCTTTGTGATTCTTGCTTTCGATTCTATGTCATCAACCATCTTCTCTATCTTCATCTTCCTTGTTCCTTTATCTTGTTCCTCTCTAACCTTTGCTGACTTCTCTTCATAGGTTCCCCATCTCTCTTTAGATGTATCAATTTTTGATGTCAGTACATGTTATATCTGCATTATAAGTACTTCAGAACTAACCTCATACCCCATAGGGTAGTACCATTTCTTCTTAGGCTCAACTTCTTAAAAACATACACAATCAGTTTCAACCATGAAACAAATTGTGTCCTTGTATCTCTCAACTAACTCCTCAGGAATCCTATATCTCTCCTTCATTTTCCTTTGAAGAATCTTAATCATTGCAAACAACTCACCATCTACCCAATTTTTTTTTTGTCTCTAGTAGCTCTTTGATATTTGTATACCAGTAGGTATATTGTCCTTCTGTGCTCTAGGGTGCATTCCAGGAAATTTGTGCTCAATATGAATGTACATGTGAACCAAGAGTGAACCAAACATGAATTCTTTTGACTTATCCTTCTTGACAATCCTCACATTCTCCAAGAATTGGTGTGCTAGGATCTCACATAGGTTGTATCTGGTGTTTTCCTTTACCATTCTGTAAGCCATCATGATTACCCCTGCTAATACAGAGTTAGGTTTTCTACTGTAATATAACTTGTATCCTAGTAGCAATTTTACTAGTCTCACATCTTGCTGAAATATATCATTAACAGTCATCACTTGCTTGTCCCATTTGGAATGTGTTAGGTTTTCTACTTGTTTCTTGATATTTTTCTTTGCCACAGGGAGGGCTCCAGTATTGTCCAATCTAATTATTTCATGAATCAGCTGGCTACATATCTTTACAAGTTGATCTCCTATCCAGATGAATTGATCATGAATTTTGCTTAGTATGATCTTAAACCATTCAGTCTTGCTGAACTCATTCAGGAGGGTTAGCTTTATGATTGATTGGTCTTCTAGGTGTTTGAACTCTTCCTTCATTTTCCCATCTGATTCTATCATCTCATCTATCTCTTTATAGATTTATGCATCCCCTATAGTCTCATACTTACAATGAATGTAAGCCCTAATGTCTTCTACGTTAAGGA
Source organism: Chamaecyparis obtusa (assembly GCA_027943335.1). Classification (NCBI taxonomy): domain Eukaryota; kingdom Viridiplantae; phylum Streptophyta; class Pinopsida; order Cupressales; family Cupressaceae; genus Chamaecyparis; species Chamaecyparis obtusa. Next base: position 79,563 of record BSBK01009334.1, on the reverse strand, counting down.
CGCCGTATGGGGTTTGCGAAAATGCTCCTCTCATCCTCACAAGACTTAAAAGGGTGTCTTTTGAACTTATATCTTGGCCTATCAATAACATCATAGATTGTAGGTGCATCCGTAGCTTCTTGATAGAGTATATAATCTAAATACCTTTAATATGTCAAATTCTGGAACTTCTGCTTCAATCGATCATGCAATGTGGTTGCTAGGTAGCTAATGTACTTAACTCTGTTCTCCTTGGTTGCTTCTTATCAAAAGGTGAAGAAATGATATGCTTCAAGGTTTTTTATCTAGCGCTGATTGAGAAAATGCATTTATCACAGTTAGCTCAACTTCGCACACTGTCTAGTCAAACACAGCTCTCGCGCTCATAGGATATGAATCTCCAAATACTGTGATCATAGATGTAGACTCTATAATATTTGTATACATTATATCTAAGCTCGCATGAGCTCATTTCACATAATCAGGGGCTAGATATAATTTGTTATCTGCATCCAATGCTCCCCCTAAGGCCATGCTCGGCCTTTTAGGTCGATGTAGCAATGTTAACATCAGGCGAAGACACAGTATCATCTATTGTCTCTCCTTGAACCAATTCCTTATTGAAGTCTTTTACCTTCCATATATTCCCATCATCTTCATCTGTTGGTTTCCTGAAATGATTCTTCAATTCATCTATGTATTCACCAAGACTTTTACCACTGTCACCAATGTTCTTCTTTATAACCACAGGTGGTGGTCCTCTTCTATTGTCCATTCCATTATACCTGCAAAAATTTACTATGTGTTCTAAGTTGTTGCATTTGAAACATGTAGGTGGTCTTTTGTCATGATTAACCTGTAGCTTACAATACCTTGCAGTATGCCCAAGGTTATTGCATTTGTAGCATGTGATATTTGATATTGATTCTTCTCTAATGTAATCTTGCCTTCTTCTTGATTGATCAGATTTTCTACATTCTGCTTTCTTATGTCCATATGCATAACCGTTATAACAATAACCAGTAAATGGTTTGAAAGGACCTTTACCTCTACAATCTCTTTTCATGTGTCCAAGTTTGTTGCATCCAAAGCATGTACCTCTAAAAGGTTTGATATGATCTTTAGGTTCTTCAAGAGTGGATCTATCTTCAGTCTTCGCTTCATGTGATTCTTCATGAGTCTTAGAACATTCTCCTTCATTGTACCCAATTCCAGTTATGTCTCCTTTAGGTTTATGTCTCTCTCTTTGTTCATCAATTTTATCATTGCTCATGTGTTACTTCTCAATGTGTAATTTGTCTTGAGTAAGTTCACCTTTAATAATTTGATTGTACTTCTCCAATTCCAAGCATTTATCTTTGTAGCGATCCAGTTCAATCTGCATTTCTTCTATCGGCATGTTTTCTCCTTTTAGATTTTCTTCAACTTTGAATCTTGCATCCTTTTCATGTTGAATTTCTTTAATCATTAGAAGATTAATTTGTTCTTTTTCTTGCTCCAACTTCTTTACTTGGTCTAATGTATCATTGTCTGAATACTCCTTGATCTTTTCCATAAGGTCTTGTTCTAACTTCTTGAAAGTTCAAGTTGTTTCTTTAGTTTCTTGATGAAACCTTCTGCTCTTCTTAATTTGAATTTCAAATCGCCATTCTCAGCCTTTTCTCTATCTAGGTCTTCAAGTGTTGCTTCAAAGTTCTCTTGTAAACTTTCTGAATCCATTTTGATCTCCCTTAAGCTATTAGGATTTCTCTTGAAGGGCCAATAGCTCTGATACCAATTGTTATGATTAAGTAATACTGAGAGGGGGGGTGAATCAGTATTATAACACTTTAAATCAAACTTCAACCAATTGCAAATAAACCATATGAATGTTGAAATGAAAAGAACATAAACACATAACTCATGACACCATTATTTATTTTCGAGGAAACGTTGGCCAAGGGAAAACCCCGGTGGGGATGGTACCCACAACTATGCACTAAAATATTGTATCCTTGTTAGGAGATCTAGCTCTGTTAGGAGATGAATATTACATAGTATATTTCCTTGTTAGAGGAATATCAACTGTGTTAAAGGTATACAAAAACCTTGTTAAAGGTATGGTGAGCTTACAACTCTTACAATCAATAATTCAGTTACAAAAGTGTTCTTCAAGAATGAACAATACAAGCATTTGCTATGCTTTGATAGTTCTAGTTATGATTCACAATAGCCTCTGTCAATCACTGAACTCACATCTGCTATTAGTCATCACTAATATCCCAAATTCACATCCATATCTCCATCACTATCGCTTTCACAAAACATTCTATACTTATATCTATTCTACCATCCATTCGGCTCTCAAATACAATAGAAAACATAATAATTACTTATACAAATGATAAATACTGAGTTGACGATCTTATATTACCAAAGTGTCAGCAATATACAATCTTTATTTGACTTAGCATGTTACCATTCCATCTAGCCTTCCCTTAATCATCACGATTGTTCATATGCTCTGTTTCACTGTTCCTCTATCTTCACATACCTTCATATCACTGTAACTTATTGATATTAACACCAACACACATGCGACCTTAACTGAAGGCCATGCATATCCAAAAATGTCTTCCTCTAAGTTCACAAGTCATAACATAACATATACTGTCTTCGCTGATCAAACCAATACTGTAGTATTCTGTAAATCTGATTCTGCACTTAGTCATTTTCATGACTGTGTCTCCAACACTTATACTTACTCCATGCGATCACTATAACATATGCGTTTCCATAAATGACAACCCTCAAGTGATCCATAGTGCACTCAAAACATCACTTGCCAACAACAAATGTCCTCCATAGAAAGTCATTTTAAAAAAATTATTGATTCTACTTTTTATAGTACTAACCCTAATGGCTAATGGGCCCTTCCAAGTCCATAAGGCCTTACAAAAACCTATAAAAAGACATCTGAGCTTCATTCCAAATCATAAAAAAAATTTATTGGTGAAAGTTGAAGTAAAGGCAACAAGCCAAAAGTGAGGGCATTAATAGGGGAAGTGAGACTAACAAAGTATACTTAGAAGAATGAAAGCATTTGTGAGTTTCAATACATCATTTGAGCCTTAGGCAAGCATTTACGATTTAATTATTTTTCATTGTTAGTTTTAGATTTTCATTTCATTCTTAAATATTAATGCTGAATTTTTTTTTCTTGTACTCTTATAGCCTTGTTTTCAATCTCAAAAATTCAAAATTAGAAGTAAAAAATAATATTTCATTTTGTGTATGCTTTGCTTTTGTGCTTATGTAACCTAAAGTAAGAAAAACAAAGCGACATCCTTGTTTGACATTAAAGTATCAATTTAAAATTGTCAAAATATGACAACAATATTTAAGTTTATTTATTTATTTTGTAAAATATTGTATAAATAGTGAATTAAATTTTAAAATCATCATAAAATCTGTTGGAAATTGAAATTGAAGCAATTGTTGTATTGTCATTGATGTCAAACCTTAACTGGTAAGACTGTTGCTATCTAAGAAAGTACTATATCTATTTGATTGTTGAGAAGGATTAGAGCAAAGGTGATAACAATAGCACCTAAGGAAAGGTTGAATTATCTTGATACTTCAATGGGTACTTGATTATATGGCACAATGATAAGATAATGTATTGCTTATCTAAGTAAGAAGTAAGACTAAACAAGTAGGCTTAACCAAGCAAAAGTGAAGAAATCTAGTTTAAGCCGAGTGATGTTAGTGTCGATCGAGCCAGTATATGCTGAGTAAATTCAGTGTTGACTGAACATCATTTTATTGTCAAGGAAGACAATATTAGCCAAGGAAATAGTTTCAATTTTGACCATGCTACCTAGTGATGGCCGAGGAGTTGAACACAGTATTGACCGAGTGTCGGTAATTTACATTTGAGGAAGAATTCAGATTCCTAGCTGACATAGTTGAATTCTTGGATTATGTAAATTGTGTTGACTTTATTTATTAAATGTATGGAAGCATTTAATGCACTGTAAATTATTTTAGTGTAATTCCATAAAGAGATTAGAGATGTTTCTAGAAGGATGGATGAAGAACATAATGTTGGAAGGATTCGATGAATCTGACCTAACCCTAAGATCTACGAAGGATATTAACTGGTAAAAGTTAGATCAACCTATCGAAGAGGTATTAAGGAAACCTAAGTGTGAGGTTGAAGCAGGATGCTAGAGTTGTTGTTATTGACTGAATAAGCAGAAAAGGTTGAAGGAGAAGGAGTTGTGATTGCTTGAAGGGATTTTCGAGCAGATCAGTGATGGAGATGGAAATGGATCACAGTCAGGAAGCCAGCATATATTTGTAAGAATTGGATCTATTATTTGCAAAGTGAGTTGTATGTTTTCAGATCAAACACTGTTGTTACTTTCTAACCATTGTATCAGTTTAAATCCTTTAATCATGGTTGCATTCTAATGGAATGTACTTAAGTCCTTTAACAAGGCACACTCCTAACAGGGTGGTTGAAATCCTTTAACCGGGTCACACCTAGTAGTGTGTTTGTAAACCTTTGACAGGGTTGGCTTTTCACATAGCTCACTTCAGAAGAGTGAAAATATCAGTAGCATGTTACAAAGTGGTTTTTCCCAAATTGGGTTTCCACTATAAATCCTGGTGTTAATGCTTGTGTGAATGTTTTGGTTTGAACATTTCTATGTTTTGCAAGTTAGATACTATTGGATAGTGGATTGCACTATTATATATTTTTGATATGTATTCTGTAATGACTGAGTAGCTGCTGGTTGTTAGATTTGAGTTGTTGAAGAGTTTTGAAAGTTTATTTATACATCTGGACCTGAGAACAACTAATTCACCCCCCCTCTCTCTATTGTTCTAAATCATATTAACAATTGGTATCAGAGCTATTGGTGCTTACAAAGAACAAGTTTAAAGGTACTTGAAGTAAATGATCAGGATGTATAAGAAGTAGGTACCGAAGCTAAATAAGGAGAACTTCCCTGCATGGCAGAGTCTGATGAAACTGCATCTAGCTGGTATTGGTGACTCAGAAAAGTATTATATTGAGCATGACTATGTTACACCTATTTCACCTCTGACTGCTGAGGAGATGAGAGCTAAACAAGAGCACAATCAAGCAATGTTGGAGATTGCATCCGCCTTAAGCTATCCTGAATTTGAAGACATCAAAGATTGCACAAATGCAAAGAAAATGTGGGACACTCTTGTAAACATCTATGGTGGTGACATAAATGTACTAAGGGAAAAAGCTGAAAGCCTGAGAGGTAAATTTGATGAAATGAAAATGCAAGAAGGTGAGAATATTGCTCAATATTGTGGTAGGATAAAAGAAGTTGTAAATTCTATTAGAGGAGCTAATGGAACTATTGATGATGAGACTACTATTGGAAAAGTATTGAGAACTTTGCATCCTATTTATGCCATCAAAATTTCAACAATTCAAGAATCTAGATGTAACCCTGGTAATACTCTTACTTTGGAAAGTCTTGTTGGTAAGATTACCGCTTTTGACCTTTCTAATTATGATAACTTCACTGATGCTAATGTTGAATCTGCATTCAAGTCACAATTGGTTTTGAATAATTCTAAGAAAGAAAAGGAAAGATGCATCAGTGAGAGTGAAAGTGATAGTGACACTTCTGATGAAGAACTAGAGGATCTTGAAGCTCTTATGGCCAAAAGATTGAAAAGGGAAAAAGGCAAGTATAAAGGTAAACTCCCTATCATATGTTTCTTGTGTAACAAAGTTGGTCATATAGCTGCAAGATGTCCTGATAGGGATGAAAAGGATGAGGAAAGAGATAGAAAACACAAAGATAAGAGAGAAGACAGAGGTTACCGAAGGTACAAGTACTACAAAGATAAAGGTAAGAAATCTTGCTATATTGCTAAAGAAGAAACTGACACTAATAGTGATGATTTTGAAATTGAAGTAGTCTATGTTGCTATGAAAGATGAGTTTGATGAGGATGAGAAAATTGCACTTGTATCCTATGTGAACAAAAATGATAAGTGGATTATTGATAGTGGTTACTCTCACGACATGATTGGTGACAAAAGTAAGTTTGATATCCTAGATCATTACAAAGGTAGAAGTGTTAAATTTGGTAATGATGCACCATGTCCTATTAAGGGTAAAGGATTGATTAAGCTGACTGATAAGATCACTTGTGAAAATGCTTATTGGGTTGAAGGTCTTAACTATAATATGCTAAGTGTTGCACAGCTTAATAGCACTGGTTATCGAGTGGAATTTCATCACAGGAAGGCTAAAATATTTGATGCCACTGGTGAACTGGTTGGAAGTGGAGAACAGACAAGAGGTAATTTGTTCTATCTAGACCTATCTGAAGAGACATGTTTGATTGCACAACTTGATGATATATGGTTATGGCATAAGTGGCTATGTCATGTTAACTTTGACAATCTGGTAGATATTAGTAAAAAGAAGAAAGTGAGAGGATTGTCAAGATTGAAGAAACTTGATAATGTAATGTGGAAACAATGTCAGTTGGGTAAGATGACAAAGTCTAGTTTCAAGAGCAAGACTTTTACTTATGAAAATGCTTTAGATTTGGTTCATACTGACCTTTGTAGACCTATGGGTGTACAAAGCTATTGTGGTGCTAGATATTTTATTCTATTTGTTGATGATTACACCAGAATGATGACTGTAATGTTTTTAAAAGAAAAATCTAATGCATTTTAGTTTTTTAAGTGGTATTTGGCTTAGGTTGAAAAGGAGACAGGTAGGAACTTGAAGTGTCTGAGATCTGACCGAGGTGGATAATTCATATCAAATGAGTTCAATCTGTTCTGCAATGATAGAGGAATCAAGAGATAGATGTCTGCACCTAGAACACCTCCACAGAATGGTATAGCAGAGAGAAGGAATAGATCTATCATGGATTGTGAAAGAACACTAATGATCGAGAAGAATGTTGCACAAAAGTATTGGAGAGAAGTTGTAAGTACAACTATTTATACCCTAAACTAAGTACATATCAAAAAAAGTACAAATGTTACACCTTATGAGTTATGGCATGGGTATGCACCTAATGTAAAGTACTTTAGAATTTTTGGGAGCAAATTCTATATACTAAAAGACAATAGGAATGGAAAGTTTGATGCTAAAAGTAATGAGGGCATATTCCTAGGTTATTCCACAAAGAGTAAAGCTTACAAGTGTTTGAACTCTAACACTAACAAAATTGTGGAAAGTGTAAATGTCAAGGTTGATGAGTATGCAATGAAAAATGAAAAGGAGAGCAAAAGAGAACCAGAAGATTATAGATCTTTTGTCTATATAGAAGAAGGAGAGGCAAGTGAAAAACTTGCACCTAATGCAGAGTCTCAGGTAAGCAATATCGAGCATCAGGGAAACAATGTCGAGTGACAAGAAGAAAATGTCTAGCAACAAGATAACACTGTCGAGTATCAGGAAGAGGTTGTCGAGCATTCAGAAGCTAAATCTGACAATCTTATTGGAGAACTTGAAGAGAAAGGAGAAAAGAGAGTAGAACCTATTTTGGCACAATATGTAAGGAGACATCATAAGCCTAAACAAATCATTGGAGACAAAGAAACTGGATTTCTGACCAGAAGCAAGTTAAGAGACCCTACATGTTTATTGTGTGAATTCGAGCCTAAGACAACAAGGGAGGCACTAGAAAATGAAGACTGGATCCAAGCCATGATTGAGGAGATAGACCAAACAGAGAAGAATGATACCTGGACCCTGGTGCCAAGACCAAAAACAAAAATGTCATTGGAACAAAATGGGTATTCAGAAATAAGCTTAATGAACATGGACAAATCACAAGGAACAAAGCAAGACTGGTATGCAAGGGCTACGTGCAAGAAGAAGGAATAGACTATGGAGAGACATTTTCCCTTGTAGCAAGATTAAGAGTGAGAACTCTACTTGCATATGTTTCCTACAAAGATTTCAAGGTATACCAAATGGATGTCAAGTCTGCATTTTTAAATGGTATATTAGAAGAAGAAGTGTACATTGAACAACCTGAAGGATTTGTTGATCCAAACAAGAGACACATGGTTTGCAAACTGAATAAGGTGTTGTATGGACTAAAGCAAGCCCCCAGAGCATGGTATGAGACGCTGCACAATTACTTGATACATATTGGATTCTCAAGGACAAATGACACCAGTAATCTGTACATGAAAGATGAATAAGGTAAAAGAATCTTGTTAGCTAAGATTTTTGTAGATGATATCATATTTGGTGGACAAGATGCCCCATGTAAAAAATTTTCAAATGAGATGCAAACTGAATTTGAAATGTCAATGTTTGGGGAGATAAAATTCTTTGTTGGTTTACAAGTATATCAAATGGAGAAAGGTATTTTCATCACCCAGTCTAAATATGTTAATGAGATACTAAAAACCTTTGGTATGGAGGATTGAAGGCCAGTAAGTACTCTCATGGCTACTAGACAAAATCTGTCTAAAAATGATGATGCTCCAGCAATGAACTGTTCAAACTTGGTATGGATAAAGCAATTGTTGATAGGCATGAAAGAAGAGATCATTGAACCAGTTGTCATCTACTGTGACAACACAAGTGCTATCAACATATCTAAGAATCCAGTGATGCACACAAAGACCAAACATATTGCCATCAAGTATCATTACTTGAGGGAATTGGTACAAGATAAAGAGGTCAGAATGAAATATGTGAATACAAAGGAACAACTAGCAGACATATTCACTAAAGCCTTACCTAAAGAAGCTCATGAATATCTGAGAGGAAAATTAGGGTTTCTTCCCCTCACCGAGGCTTCCTAGTCAAGCTAGGAGCACTACATCAAATGTGCTGCAAAGAGTATCTAAAAAATTGATGTAGAAAAAGGTCACACTTTAGGAGCAGCCTAGAGTTGTGAAAAGTACAGCAAAGCTGATAATCAGTCATAAGCAAAGATGAACAGGGAGCAATATTGTTACTGAACTGACAAGATGACATCTACATCTAAAAGATGCATGTTTTAGTTGCTTCTTTGGCATTATTTTCAAAGAGGGAGATGAATAAGATGAAAATACATAGTGAGATTTCATGGAAGATCAAGTAAGAGGGAGAGATTTAGAGGAAAGGAACACAAAAGAGATTAAGTGGAAGTTACTGTGTAGACAGTCATGCAAGAAAGGCTAATAGATTCAGAATTAGAATGAAGCTAAGGATATTATAAATATTTCTAATGTACAGACAAGTTTTGGATTGGTTGGTGAATCATGTGTTATTCATATGGTGTTTCCATCAATGCTAAAGAGGGAGATTGTTGGAAACTGAAATTGAAGCAATTGTTGTATTGTCATTGATGTCAAACCTTAACTGGTAAGATTGTTGCTATCTAAGAAAGAACTATATCTATTTGATTGTTGAGAAGGATTAGGGAAAAGGTGATAACAATAGCACCTAAGGAAAGGTTGAATTATCTTGATACTTCAATGGGTACTTGATTATGTGGCACAATGATAAGAAAATATATTTCTTATCTAAGTAAGAAGTAAAACTAAACAAGTAGGCTTAACCGAGAAAAAGTGAAGAAATCTAGTTTAAGCCGAGTGATGTTAGTGTCGACCGAGCTAGTATATGTCGAGTAAATTTAGTGTTGACTGAACATCAGTTTATTGCCGAGGAAGACAGTATTAGCCGAGGAAATGGTTTCAGTGGTGACCTGACTACCCAGTGATGACTGAGGAGTTGAACACAGTATTGACCCAGTGTCAGTAATTTACATTTGAGGAAGAATTTAGACTCCTAGCCAACATAGTTGAATTCTTGGATTATGTAAATCATGTTGACTTTATTTATTGAATGTATGGAAGAATTTAATGCACTGTAAACCATTTTATTATAATTCCATAAAGAGATTAAAGATGTTTCTAGAAGGATGGATGAAGAACATAATGTTGGAAGGATTCAATGAATCTGACCTAACCCTAAGATCTATGGAGGAGATTAAGCAACAAAAGTTGGATCGACCTATCGAAGAGGTATTAAGGAAACCTAAGTGTGAGGTTGAAGCAGGATACTGGAGTTGTTGTTGTTATTGACTGAATAAGAAGAAAAGGCTGAAGGACAAGGAGTTGTGATTGCTTGAAGGGATTTCCAAGTAGATCAGTGATGGAGATGGAAATGGATCACAGTCAGTAAGCCAGCATATATTTGTAAGAAGTGGATCTGTTATTTACAAAGTGAGTTGTATGTTTTCAGATCAAACATTGTTGTTACTTTCTAACCATTGTATCAGTTTAAATCCTTTAATCAAGGTTGACCTAATAGTCATTGTATAAATCTTTTAATCAAGGTTGCATTCTAATGGAATGTACTTAAGTCCTTTAACAAGACGCACTCCTAATAGGGTGGTTGAAATCCTTTAACCGGGTCACACCTAGTAGTGTTTTTGTAAACCTTTGATAAGATTGGCTTTTCACATAGCTCACTTTAGAAGAGTGAAAATATCAGTAGCATGTTACAAAGTGGTTTTTCCCAAATTTAGTTTCCACTATAAATCCTGGTGTTAATGCTTGTGTGAATGTTTTGGTTTGAACATTTCTGTGTTTTGCAAGTTAAATACTATTGGATAGTGGACTACACTATTATATGTTTTTTATATGCATTCTATAATGACTGAGTGGCTGTTGGTTGTTAGATTTGTGTTTTTGAAGAGTTTTGAAAGTTTATTTATACATCTGGACATGAGAACAACTGGTTCACCCCCCCTCTTTGTTGTTCTAAATCATATTAACAAAAATCTGCAATGTTCATTTTTAAATAATTTATGTTTGTGAGCTAAAATACCATTTCCTATTTTGGTGAGCCAAAAATATGGGAGGCTAGTTTCATAGGCCTAAAAAATTAAAGAGAAAAGTTATTGTTAGAATGTGAGGTTGATTCTATCTATGATGTTTTCATTATTTTTGTCATTGATGTCAACATATCATCATCCCAGTCTCTTGGTGTATCAGTTACTATGTAACCAACTGGTTTGGTGTATTAGTTGATGTGCACCAATAATCTAAATGTTTTAGCTTTGAGTTATTCACTGACAATTTTTGGTGAGTGTTCTTCATTGGTTGTAACATGTGGATGATTGTGTGTTTGGATCGATCCTATTTGGATGTGTATCTCTTGTATTTTCTTGGTCCCAACTATGTGTGTGGAACATGTTGATCATATCCATTGGAACTGAGTGCTTTGGAGATGGTGTTGCATGTTAGCTTGAGCGAGGCGTGTTGTAATATTTGAGGTGGTCCTAATTTCATTTCTTACCATTGAGGGAATGTCTTGGTGTGACCTATTTCAAATAGTTTGGCTGACCTGGAAGATCTCATCATGCGGCATAAGTAGAGTGAGGGGTTCAGTTGTTCTTGTAACTGATGAGACTCATGTGTGGTGATATGTGAAGTGATTGCGGATCTATTTGCAAGAGATCTATGTTGGTGTGTAGCGGTCTGGTTATCTTTGTGGTGGATTCTATCTCTTTTCATATTTTCTGGAAGTGAGCCTTATTGTATCGATAGTGAGCCTTTTTGTATCAACAATGAGCCCACTTGCAGTGAGAATAAATGATAGTGAGCCTTTGTAAAAATTACCTTACTCATGTCACCTTAACAAGTGTTTTACATTTCATGAGAATTAGCTTCTATGTGGTTTTTTTTAAATTGGGTTTCCACGTAAATCTTGGTGTTATCTGTGTTTTTCATGTATACATTTTATGTGGATGTTTAACATGCTTAACTGAGAAATGTGAAGTTGTTATTACTGTTATTTATGAGTTGACTGGCAGAGATAAAGTTTTGTAAGTTGTGTGGGAATAATTGATTCACCCCCCTCTCAGTTATTCGACATGTTCAATAGTTAAGTCTCAACAAGTTATAATGCAATTTCTTTTGGGATAAGACAATGTATGATTATCAACTTGACATTTTGAATCAGACCCACTGATTAATTATTAGGAAGAATAATTAAGTTACATAATTTGCAAAGTTTTTCAAGTTCACAAAATGTCAAAGTGCAACAAAATCTAGGCTTGAAGCTATCAACAAGTTTGATTTGTTGCAAAGTTGATAAATTTGTGGACTCTTTGAAAGTGCAATATGTTTTGGTATTTTTAGAGTCCACAAGTTTGCAAAAGTGTGAAAATGTGATAAAGAAAGGAATGTTCAATATGTCACAAAGTTTGAATGTTTGAGAACAAAACAAAAGTGTGACAAATTCTTCTCATTTGTTAGTTTGCAAAATGTGCAAAAATCAACATAGTTTAAATTTATGCAAAGTTTTTCAATTTGCAAATAGTAAAAAATTGCAATAAAGAAAATGAAAAGTTGCCAGCTCATGATGTCATAGAGTTTGTAAGTTGAGAATTCTACAAAAAAATTCAATAAGTGATGCAAGCAACACACATACTCTTCATTAACAGATTTTAAAATAGAAAACTCAAAGGAGAAATGCTCACAAAATGTAGGAATAAACATAGATTTGATATGTAAACTAGAAATTATAAACTCATTGCCAAAGGTTAACCCTATTGGATTCACAAAATACATAGAAAATATTATATCTCCATTAAGTTTGGCAAGAAGACATTACACTAGCAATATGCCTTCAAATTTTGAAATATCCTTCAAACACAACACTCCAAACTCAATTTCAAATTTGCACCAAAATATGGAGGTTTTCTTTTAATTCAGAAAACCCTTTTGTTTAGAACTCCACACACAAAAATGATGTCACAATATCCTCCTTGCTACACAACCACCACCAAAATAAAATCACCCAAACTTGGCCAAGAAATTCTAACCCGCTACCCTCAACTCATATTGTCCAATCAAATTTTTTTTGCTAATTTAAGGGTCTTACAAAGACTCCACTATTCCTAGGATGTTAGGCTATTCTAAAATCCCACTTCTTACAAATTAAAGAGTTGGTTAGAGCATATGGCACCCATTGAAGGAAAACAAATTAAAATTTCAAATTAAGGTTTCTCCTCCTTTACATGGATGCCTTGCATTAAGCACCTAAGGTAGATTGAGATGTTTCATGAGTGAAACTCATAAAAATTTATAAGTTCTATGTTTGTTTTGAATCCACTTCTCTACCATATTTATATGATTAAACTTTGTTAGTTTTCTTTGCAATTTGATGTATCTTCCATCCTTCATCTTTCCTCTATTTCCCCCTCTTCACATAATCCAACTCCCAAAAATATGCACTAGGAAACTCTGGAAAATCATAAGCAATGTCATCCTCTTCAATAAAATAATCAATTTTATGCATTACCCCTTTCCTTGAGACTACTGCAACAAATTGTCTATCACCTTTCTCTTATACAACACTTTGTTCTTCTTTGTTCATGCCTTCCAAAAGGCACTATTTTGCTGCAAAATTTCTCTCTTCTATATCCACATCCATGTTTAGACAAAATAGCCATCTTTCCCATCATGTAGAAAACTATTAGTTTCAAAACCTTCAACTTCAAAAATCTCATTTTCAAGAAGGAGATCATCCATCAATCCACCCATCACCCATCACATGTCCATCTTCATCCTCATTTATAACTTTATTTTTCAATGGATTATTTGTTGCAACATTATCTCCTACACCAATATTACCATCCTTAAACAAATCAAATCCAACAATGTTTTCACAAAATTTAGATAAATTACCTCTTTTTACTTGTCCATTAGAACTATCATTCTGCCTTCTCAAAATGCAATCAATATTGTTGTAACTTGCATGATAAATTCATAATCTTCATCTTTGTCCTCTATGAATAACTCTTTAACTCTATTAATTAAATATTTACTAGTATTCTTACATACCCTTTCATCATTCTTACTCAAGGGTTTAAACTTGTGTCAAACTCCATCCTTCAACGTGTATGTGTTTGCATAACCATCATGCATTGTCTTTATGCCTAATTGTCATGGTCTTCCCAATAACATATGACAAACACTCATTTACATAACATCACACAAGACCTCACCATGGTAATCTCCTATCTTTATAAATTTAACTAAACATTGTTCACTCACCAAAAAATTTTGATCATCTTGCAGCTAAGTAATCTGATATGGATGAAAATAATGAAATTGCATACCTTAATCTAACACTTGCATCTTGTTTTGAATAGATTTTTTCTTTGAACTGGTTCATTCAATAGGACTCCATTGGTAACTAGAACTTTTCCATTTTCAACATCCTATGATTGTGAAGATTTAACTTCCTCATTAACATTTGCGACTATTGCATTTTCATCATTTCTTCCTCTTGTCTTTTTATGTTTAAGACATCCATATGCTTGTGTCCTCCCTCCACATTTAAAATAATTTATCTTGTACTTTCCTCTTCTAAACCATTTAGTCGATCTTCCTCTTCCCCTGGAATCTTGTTCATGAGGGTATGAATCATTATTCCTTTGATTTTATTAGTTTTCATGGTCTTCATTTGTAAAAAAATTCAGATTTGAGTCTTCATCCCAATCTCCATATGATTTTCCCTCTTTCTTTTCATCTTGGCCTCTTCTTTCTTTGTTCTCAAATATCTTGTTCAAACTCTCTTCAATCTTCAAGATAAATTGGTACACATATTCTGGATGGTATAAATCCTTATCACACCCAAGTCTTCTTAGAATTCTTGGTCCTAGCCCATTGATGTAATGGGCCATCATCTCCATGTTTGCTTTAAAATGGTCTGTTCAGATTAGAATTTTATAAAATTCCTTTGTATGTTCTCTCACTATCCTACTTCCTTGTTTCAAGCTCTGCATTTCCTCAAAAAATATAACTCATAATCAATAGGATAAAGTTTCTCTTCATCATTTCCACTATTTTATTCCATTTGTAAATCTTTCTTTTTCATGTTCTTCCTCTTCCAATTTGTTCCTCTTTCCACCAGATTTTGGCATGGCCTTTCAATTTGGTTTTAGAAAACTTTAATCTATTCAGATCTTCCACTTCTTTGAATTTGAAGTATTCTTCCATATCATATGTCCAGTCTATTAGCTCCTCTAGATCCAAGTTCCCATTGAAGCTAGGAACTTCAATATTTGGTCTCTTTCCCATCCTTGTTAATGCTTTGACAATAGGATCATTTAAATTTGTTTCTTCTACTTCATCTTCAACATTTTTTTCTCCTTCTAAAATTTCTTCATTTTCATCTTCTTTACTTTCATGTGCTCTCCTACAAGCAAACCCTCTTACTATTTTTTTGTTGTATGGCTTCAACCTACCTTCTCAGGGCACTAAATTCATCAGTACTAGACACCATTTAGAGATTTCTTCCTCAACTTCTAACTCCAACTCTACTCCAACCATGTAGGGCTCCTCTTGCATACATTTTCACCACGCCCACAAGTTCGATCCTAGTGCAGACCACCTCCCTATGAGGAATCGGCCTGCACACTCATAATCTTCTAGCTTTGATACCACTGATGCAAGTAACAAATGTACTCTTCATTAAAAAAACTTAAAATAAAAAATTCAAAGGAGAAATGCTCACAAAATGTGGGAATAAAACATAGATTTGATATGTAAATTATAAATTACAAGCTAATTGAAAAATGGTTAACCCTATTGGGTTCACAAAACACAATAGAGGATACGATATCTCCATTAAATTATGCAATAATACATCACAATAGCAATATGGCTTCAAAGTTTCAAATATCATTCAAACACAACTCTCAAAACTCAACTTCAAATTTGCACCAAAACCTGGAGGTCTTCGTTTATTCAAAACTCCATACACAAAATTGTTGTCCTCCTCTTTTCTACACACGACCACCACCAAAACAAAACCACCCAAAATTGGCCAAGAAATATTAACCCACTACCCTCAACCAATATTTTCTAACCAAAAAAATATTTATAATTTTAGAGCCTTATAAAGAATCCAATACTCCCAAGATGTTAGACCATTTTAAAACTCCCACTTCTTACAAATTAATGGAATGGTCAAAGCATATAATGCCACTTGAAGGAAGAAAATTGAAATTTCAAATTAAGGTTGCTTCTCCTCTATGTGGATGTCTTGTATCAATAAGGTTTGTGGAAAGGCCAATGTGCAAAAAGATGAAGAGAAGGAAGGGAGGAAGTGGAAATAAGGAAAGAAGTGGTGAAAAAGTGATGAATTTTAGAGTGTAAGCTTTGCAAGTTCAAGAACTATGTAAGTGTAACAAGTTAGGAAAAAAAAGGAATATTTTTTTTAACTTGCATAGTGAAGGAAAATTTGAATTTGAATTTAAGTAGGAAAATGAGTGATAGTTAATGTAATTGATGCAAGCACAATCTAATCCATTCATTTGGGTATGATTCTTTACCAAATGTTGATCTTAGTTATATAAAGAGTGCATAGGTATTTGTGAAGCATTATTCATTCTACACTAAAAATCTTGCCAATATTAGTTTGAGCCTTGTGTTAAAAAAATGATCATGAAGATGAAAACCCTAAGATTTATGAAAGATTCAAAAAGCCCAAGGTTTGAGGATTAGAGGATGAAATCCATTTGGTTCTAGACAATAGTCTTATGTAGAAGTTGTGAATGTGCTTCATGAAGTTATAGTCAAATGTGTTAGAATAACTGAGAGGGGGGGTGAATCAGTTATCCAATGTCCCAAATCAAAATGTATAATTCAAAACATCTTCTTTGATTTCTTCTTGTCGGTAAGCAATAATAACTCTCATTGTCTGTGCTTTTACCGATTACCAGTCTAATGCTAAAACAGATTACCAATCAAATCTAACATGTAATATGCAAAGTATGATAACAAACAAATATCATGATCAACACATAACATGAGATTTAACGTGGAAACCCTGTAAAGGGAAAAACCACCTGGGACCGGCAACCCAAAATTGTTCACTCTTCTGAAGTTAGGTCGGTTAAGACCCAACCCTGTTAAAGTTTACAAACACACTGTCAAGTGTGACCTTGTTAGAGGATTTTAGACTACAAGTTATCGTCCAACTAGCATTCACTATGGGGTTGATAGGATAAAAATGTTCATTCTATGAATGATACATCATAAGACTTTCAAAGTCCACTCGGTTAAGAGATTTTGACTATATACAATGGTTAAATATGTAATAGTAAAATGACCTGCCTTAATACGACTTCAATTGCAAATTACAGATCAATATTTAGTCCATACAAATCCTTCTGATCAATATTTCACTTCAAATTCAATACTACATCAACTTACTGTCTGTTGGTAATAGCTCTCTATAGCTCGGTAAATTTTCTGCAGCTCGGTTCTCACTAACTAGTATGATCAGAATGCATGAAAGCTTGTTCATGCGAAATTCCTACAGCTTCTTCTTCCAGCTCGCTTCATAAATAAATTATGTTCTCTTATATAGACGAGTAAATCATTTTCTTCTCCACCATCATATTTTGCCACTTAATCACATTCATAGATTTTTCCACTTAAAACTTTCTCAGTACTTGTGTCAATAATACATTTCAATTTGCTCCGTTAGATCTTCCTTGAATTTTGTCAGCCGTTGATCTGTGTAACAAACATTATCTGTTACCTCAATGTTATACTCTTGCCAGCTCATCAATCTTATCGGCTAAACTAATCATTTAATTCATTATGTTTTCCTCGGTTAACAAAGAATGCATCGGTGAACACTGCTCGATTAATATTGTGGTCGGTATACACTAAAGTCCGTCGGTGTATACTACAAATGCTTCATTTATCGACAAAACTGCTTTGTGTCTTTCAGCTCTATACTTCATTATAGATGAATGCAACATAATGAAGTCAATATCATCAAGCCATAGACTCATCAAAAAGTTACTGAATGTGTTCCTTATCCTCATCTGTCTTGCACATCTTTCCTCATGTAAATTTCTCTGTTCTTCATCTCTTTCACTTTTCTTCAGATGTCTCGGTGTAGTAACTTACAAGATAAGTGTTGTCAAACTAGTTGACATCAATGACAACATAATACTGATTTAATCATATTACATATCTAATCAGCAACTTCTCAGTGATCTTGCAATCACAGATCCTTCAATCAGATTCCAAATCAGTTGTAGTCCAACAAAATGGTTTCAAAGTACACTTCCTTTTGAAAGGTTCTTAAAAATGTTAGGAAAGGAAAGTCTATGTAAATACTTAAGAAATTATAAAGAATAAAGAAAATTTAAAATAAACAAAAGTTACTAAGGGGGTATCATCTAGCATAGGAGATAAATAATTCTTTAACTATGAAGAGAATTTAAATTATAAGCTCAAGAAGCCATCAAAAGAGGTATAACACTTGAGCAATCAATGCTTGCAAACAAATTTCAATTATAAGGCTCCTTCTAGCTAACAACAAGAGAGCTCTCATATTTCAAATGAGAAAGATGATAACAAGATTGAATTTAGAAGAAAAAGAATTTATTTTATATTAAAATAACCTTGGGAAGTTAATCCACAAATGTTGAGGCCAAGATGAAATCATGTTAGAAGAAGAGTTGGACAAATATAATAAAAAGCTAGAAATATCACAAAATAAGATCACAGAGCTAGAAAGGGTGATGAGTGCACTAGAGTTTCAAGAAAGAGTCCAAGAAAAAAATGTGGAGCATGAATCAAAGGAAGAACTATTAGATCTACAAGAAAGTGAGTAGAAACAAAATACAAATCAAATGATGTCTTATTGATTTATAAAGTTGAATGTTAGAAAAAATTGGATCTTAATGATGTTAAGATGGATCAAATATTAATTGTTGAATGCATGATTGAAAGAGATGTGCTAGCTCAAGAAACACCCAATTATCTTACAAAGATTATATTAATTACATACCAAATTTATTTTTAAAATAATTATGATGATCGGCACATAGGTGAGAAGAATGACCTAGCCAGTGTCACTAATTTTAGAGCCTTGGGTCATAAGAAAAGTAACGTTATTTTTAATTTTAAGAAAAATCTAAATCAACAAATCATGGTAAACACTTGGATTGCCCATGATTTTAACTCAAGAAATGATGATAGTTGTGGAAAATATTTATTATAGTAGCTTAATACCATATTATTTCAAAAATATTTTTATCACAAGAAACCTTATATTAATGATGAAAAGATGAAGGGGAAACCTTTCCTTTCCTTTTACGCTTTATCATGAATGAGAATATGGTGTTTAGTAATATTTTAAAATACCTAATACTGAATTTTGAGGTATATCTTGCTTAGAATCCTTCCTTAATGCCTCACTCATTATATCTAAATAAGTATAGAAGGTCATGTGGGATCCACAAGTAATTATCCTTTGATTTATGAAAATTACTTTCAAGGCCTTCTTATGTGGAGATACTACAATTTGCAACTAAGTGCAAGATAAGCAATGCCATTTTTCCAATCTTGCACAAAACCTTGAAGAGTAACATGAATGAAAAGAGTAATTTTTGGTAACACAAGAGGTAGAGATGCAAGTCCTAATTGAGCTATATTGCATGAAAAGCCACTTTGAAGAGCTAATTCTGAGTTTTGATAAGACTTGGAAGACAAATGAAGTGAATGTTGTTGGGACTAGTCATACAATAATTCTTGCAAATTTGTTAGTAATGAAGAATACTTTGAAAATGTTAAAATTAGATTTTTTTGCATTTGATTAGAGACATAGATTATATGGTCATCAAATTTGTAGAAATAGTCATAAAGACATCTATGGAAAAGAAGGAAAATGTTAAGGTTTTTAGGATCATTGCAAATGTAATAGCACTATCTGATTGTATGTATTTTCCAAATGCAGCAATCTCTTGCATTTATATTGAGAATGAGCCAAGAAGAGACATGTCCCTTCATGGGACATGTCTATTTATTATTATGTAATTAATATAATGATAATTATGATTATATACACACACACACACATATATAATATCTCTTGAGTATTATATTAATTTCTCTAATATTTACATTATGTGTGTGTGTGTGTGTGTGTGTGTGTGTGTGTGTGTGTGTGTGTATATCTCATATATACTAAATATATATACATATCTTCACTAGTATTGACTCATAGTGTTTATCAGACTAAAGCTACAAAACATCAACATTCCCTCCTAGCCAGGGAAGATTAAACACATGATTAGGATCAAAAGATATCATTTACCGTGATATTAGAGATATGGTCTAACTAGGAATATCAAGTTGCATGATATTCACCATAACTCGTAGATTCATAAGAATATCATCTCATGATATTAGGAGTAATAGCCATAGAATATCAAGTCGCATGATATTCACCATGTACTCAGAGTACTAGCCTACTAACATCAAGTCTCGTGATGTCCACCAAGTACTCAAAAAATATGTTAGATATCACCTCAATACAATATTAGAGATATGGTTTGACCAAGAATATCAAGTCTCGTGATATTCACCATAACTCAAAAATATTTTAGATATCACCTGAATATGATATCAGAGATATGGTCTGACCAAGAATATCAAGTCTCATGATATTCACCATAACTTAAAAATGTTTTAGATATCACCTCAATATGATATCAGAGATATGGTTTGACCAAGAATATCAAGTCTCATTGAACGACCCCATAATAGGTAATAATAATAATCATGCCAAAGCTTCTCTTAGGAATAGTGTATTCAAACTAATTATTATTTCCCTATCATGGAGTGCATTTAAATTGTCAACCCAGGGACGTATACTTGAAATGGGATAGCACAGTTTGTGCACTAAGCCTCATATAAAGTCATCTTACTTAAGCTGGAGGAAGGAAAATACATGGAAAGAACTATGCTATTGTTGTAGGAAAGTAAAACACACAGCTAAATAATTGAAATTAATATTGACAGCCATAATTTCTAACTTCAACCTATTATATCATTCCAAAGCATTTACTATGACTATCTCTGGAAGTGTTGCAGGAACATACAAATGTATAATGCTAATAGAGAAAACAATGAACTATACTTCAAATACTAAAAATGTTTAAACTAATTTCTCTACTCTACTCTAATCCACCTCCCAAGTGGGCCCCCTTGGTCAGTTTCTATTAGTTATGAACACAGAATATAACTCAAATTTAATCCTTCATTATATATTCAGAAAACTAATTACATCATAATAGAGTAGTGCACGGAACTAAAGAGTAACTTGCTTCCAATATAACGGTAATACAATCATCTATCTAACTAGATTTCCAACAATCATATCCATATATATAGAGGATTGACATTTGAACATAAAGATAAGGTTTGACTGATTCGTCCATAAATAAAGAAGAATGCAACAGTCCACAACAGAAGATCATAAAGACTAAGCAACCATTTCAACAGAATATTGACTGTAGAGGAGATTTAGCATAGTCATGCCCCTATATTCCCTGAGACATTCATTCCTTCAGTCCTTCAGGCATGTTCCACGGTTGTCATAATGGTCCTTCTCATTGTGGCTGAAACTTCATCACTTTCTCATCAATGCTACCGATTCATTCTCCAACCGTTCCTTTTATCCTGGCAGATTAGTAGTGCATGCATGTATATTCAAGTATTCAACTAGTCAATCTAATCCAAATGTTAGGACATACATTAAAAAAATTAGATGAAATAATGCAGTATATATATAGTATTTATCAAGGTATGTCAACTATTATCTACCCATAAGTTTATGGATCTGACTGTACTTATAGTATGTATACAAATTCAAGCACCTAAAAGTCACAACAAGTGTTTTGGAAATGTCTTAGAACAGAGCATAAAAACAACATAAAACAAAGACAAATTCTAGCCTCATCATTTGCCCCACAACAAGCATAATGCTTGTCCTCAAGAATTATACTTCTTGGAAACTCCTCTGAACTCTCCAACCTCATTTTTGCCTCTCTATTTTCTCTTGAAGGTGTAGTAGAACCCTTTGGTTCTTCCCAATAGTCCATTCGGTAATCTTCCTACAGTTGGTCCAACTTTGTAGTATTAATATCATATAAAGGCCATAAAATCATCGGTGGCTAGAAAGTTAATGGACACCAGAGCTCACGCCTAATTTGTCTTCCCAACTACATGTATTTTGGTGCTTTTTTTACTACTGCCTCTAAATTGATAGGACTATGTGGTTCAAACTTTTTGAAAACCTTGGGCAATCTGTTCCATCTACTTCTGACTCTAGCTAGGACTCTCTGAAATGTAAAATAGGGAAATCCTTGGTATTCTTTTTAGACATTTTCTCTAATAGAAAAAATCATGTCCCTGGTTTGTGGTTTGTCTTCCCATAAGTAAGAGTGAACCAATATGTTAGTAGAACATCAAGCTCACTAGATTCAACCCTCAAAGGTAAATGCTCTGATTTTTCTTGATCCCTATAATTGTCTAGTTTTCTGTCATAATTGGCTTGGTTGTGCATCCATGACATCAATGCTTTCAGATGTATGTCCCCTATGAAAGTAAGGGATTCCAATAAGTCTTGTTTGGAATGATGAAACTATGAAGATATAGCTCATAGAGAAAGTTCTACTGCCAAACAGGAAGTGTCTGATATAAACCATAAAATTCTTCAGCTATTCTAAACTCAGAGTCTTTATCCTGGATATTCATCATTAATTGGAACAAGAGAAATTTCTCTTTAAATAAAATGGCATATACCCTCGGAGGAGGCCTACAAGATATGATTTGGTCAACCAATTTTAAGGCATGATCCTATTTTCTCTTTCAGGTCCTCAATGTCCTCTTTCTAATCATCAATCTCTTTTTTCATCTTTTTCCTTTCCTCTCTCCACAAAGTGTTCTTAAAGATAAAATGTGTGTATAAATTGAAGATAATAGATTGCAAAGTAGGTAGGCCAAACTCATTTGGTTGAGTCTTATGGCTTTTCTTCGCAATATGGGCCTGCTCTAGATAATCAATGAACTAGGTTTTGTTGAAAGGTACTATGGAATTTTGAGTACAAGAATGGACTAATGATTGAGGAAACTGATGCTCTTCATGATGTCCTTCTTGAACTATTTGAGTTCCTTCTTCAGGTCCACTTTGTTGTGTGGGAGGCTCATTAGGAAACAAATCACTTAAATTTTGAGGAGGATCTAAAATATTTGGTTGAATTGGAGAATCATCTGAAACATAATCAATATGAGGCTCTCTAGTAGGCTTTTCTGATGGAGCGACTTGACTATCTAGAAAAACTTGGGGAATTTCCCCCCTCATCGTAGAACTTCTTTTGAAAGAAGTTTCTGTTACCTCCATAGTTTTCTTCTTGACAATTTTCTTCGATCTGTCTGCTGCAGGAGTAGTTGTTGCAGGAGTCGATTTACTTTTCCTACCTTTTGAAACTATAGGGTTTTGGGGCTCTATTTCAAGAATTGGAGTTCTTTCACCAATATTTTGTTTTTCTTTCATCTGAGAGGAGGTAGGTACACAGTCCTCTGGAATAGGGAAGGTTCTTTTTCTTTAGGATTATCAGATTCTCTTTCTTGGGGAGTAGCAATTGGGTCAGAGGGTATCTCACTCTCAGGAACTGGTTGTTTAACAGGTTCATCTTGAGGTTGTAAGGTTTGGACTCAAACAAATTCATTCCATGCCAAAGGAGACACATCTCTAAGAGATCTTTCAACTATTAGTTTGACTAGGGCATGATGTGAAACAAAATTTGTTTTACCCTTCTGAGTTTCTTCAGTACTAATGCTTAGCATGTTATATAGAAAATTTAGAATATTTACTAGAAAATTATGCCTGATATAGCTAATAAATTTAAAATAGTTCGCATGCAAATGGGGAAATCTTCCTTCATAGGTAAGGTACCTTATAATGTGTGACACCAACTTGTTGAATGGAGCAGGAAGTGAAATGTGCTTGCATCCTTGTTTGTTTACTTCCAATGAAGGGTCAGAAGGAAGAGTGAATTGAGATCGCACTGACCTAGCATCATGTTCATTGGGATAATGCTCCCCAATTGTTGGCAACCCCATCACTTCTTTAATGCGTTCCTCCATTTCCAAAACTGTCAAACCCCATACATTTTCTTCCACTTCCTCAAATGAGTCCATAAATTCAGTAGCCACATCCTCATTAAATTTTGTCAACTTCAAGAAATACCCAAGCCATCTGCAAGCATGAAATCTTCAGACGACTTCCACATCAGTGAGAAAAATAGTATGAGCCACTAGCCCATGTCGTAACAGTTGGCCCCCCATTATTCAAAATTCCTTCTCCAAATTTCTTTCTTAATTTTGCCAATTTAAAACTTCCTTCTTCTCTAAAACCCCCAATTTCTTAAATCCCCCTAAAATACCCTAAAATTAAGCTCCTAACTGCACTTCAAACTACAGCTTCCTTGCAATCTCTATGCTGCATTATTTTTAAAAAATGGGCAATATGAGTGATAATGACACTTTATGGAAAAGAATTATGTTTGTAAGTGCAATTAACTTCCACACAAATTGATTATGTCATCTAGGGTTACGTCAATCATGAATTAGGAATAATTTGGGAATTTAGGTACAATACTTGTGCAAACAATGCAGGGACTTAATGACACAGCACATAAGTACAGATTTGAATTGACAAACAATATAATTTGGGATGATAGATACAAAAAATAGTGACTTAAGAATTAATACACTTCCCTGCCTTGCATGAAATAAGGACAAGTGTCCACACTTGTCATACTTCATGAGAGGGATAAAACTAGCATAATGCCATATGATATAAATATATGCAGTATTAGATATAATTGTCGAAATGTGTGTGCTAAAAGTGGAAAGAAATTGAAAATTTTTACTTGTCATTGTGTTGTCAGGTGCGCTTGAAGGTGATAAGAATGGAATTCATCATGAAAGGTACGATCGTTGAATGTGTTCATTTGCTGATGTGGAATTTATTGAAAACATATAAAATAGAGAAAGTGGGGTGATGTGGAGTATGTGTGGGTGGAAGGTAAAGAAGTGAGGTGTATTGAAAAGAAGAATTGAGAAAGTAAATGGAGAATTAAACCTCATGTGAAATGAAGTATTTATTATAGGCATACCCAAAAGGATCTCAAGTTGAAGCTGCAAGAAGAAGGTGGACACCTTCTGCTACATGAGATATTACCCAGTGTGTTGTTGGGACGACTTCGTGAAATTGTTGCATGAAATCTTCCTTGGTTTGGGGTTAATGGTATAGATAGAGTCTATGACCATTGACCAATAGTTTGAAATGAATTGGATCAATTGTCAAAGAAATGATTTATCTCATATGGTCCTAACCATCTTGTTTGTAATTTGCCTTATGTTTCTTGATATCTAAAATCAAATAATAGTCCCCAGTCACCTACTTTGAATTGTTTGTTCTTTATGTGGGAGTCATGCCATTTATTCCTTTTATTTTGGACTATCTTTATGTGCTCTAGTGAAATTTTTCTCATCTCATCCAATGAGTTGAGATGCAATAAGTGTTCTCATTGTCCTATAGGAAGGTCAATGTTCAGCTTCAAAGAAATCTGCAATGTTTTATGCTCAAATTCAATTAGGAGCATGGTTGCTTTTCCATATAGTAATTCAAATGGATTCAATCTGGTTGTTGTTTTCCATGTTGTCATGTATGCCCAGACTACTTCTAAAAGATGGTTTCTCCAGTCACGATGGTTGAGTTGAATTGTTTTTGTAAGTATTGCTTCAATTTCTCTATTGGTGACTTCTACCTGACCATTGGCTTGTGGATGGTAGGGACTTGACTTCCTATGTCTGATGTTGTATTCATTCATGAGGTTTGTTATTAGATTGGATGTGAATTGTGCTCCCTAATCAGTCACTAGCTCCCTCGGTACACCATAGCGAGTGAATATTTCTTCATATGGGAATTCTGCTACTTTGTTGTCACGGGCATGCTTCATTGCCTTCACTTCTACCCATTTTGTTACATAATCTGTGCATACCAAGATGTATGATTTTCCATTAGACAGAGGGTCTATAGGACCAATAAAATCCATGCCCCATTTATCAAATGGTGTAACAACCACTTGTGGATGTAAAGGCATTTCATCTAATTTTGTAGGACAACCCATCCTTTGACATTTATCACATTTTATGGTATAATTGGTTGCATCTTTATGAAGTGTTGGCCAATAGTAACATTTTGTCAATACTTTCATGGTTTTCCTTTTAGCTCTAAAGTGTCCTCCATAGGGTTCATCATGGAAAGCATGGAGGATGTCATATGTTTCATCTTCATGTACACACCTTCTCATGACTTGGTCTGTGCCAGTGTAAAACAATGTGTTGTCAATCTAACAAAATTGAAAGATCTTTTCAACTAGAAATTTTCTTTCCTTTGGAGATAAATGTGTAGGCATCTTGTCAAGTGCAAGGTAGTTGGCTATGTCAGAATACCATGGGCTCTTGATAGCAATGCGAAATAGATGTTCATCAAGGAATGTGTCATCTATCACAGAGGTATCTATATTATCATGCTGCAGTCTAGATAGATAATCTGCTACAAAATTTGATTTTCCTGGATTATCTATTATTGTTAGATCAAATTCCTATAAAAGCATAATCCATCTTGCTAACCTTCCTGAAATGGTAGGTTTGTTCATAAGGTATTTTATGGCAGCATGGTCAGTATGAACAAATATTGGATATCTTGTTACATAGTTATGAAAATTATTCATAGCATAGACAATTGCCGGTCATTCTTTTTCTATGACTGTATAGTTCAACTATGGCCCATGTAGACTTTTACTGATATAGTAAATGGCATTTTCAAGTTTATCAGACTTCTGGCCTAGGATGGCTCCTATTGCATAATCAGAGGCATTAGTGTGTATATGAAATGGTAAAGTCCAATCAGGCACTCTAAGTACTGGTGATTTTGTAAGAAGGGTTTTAAGCTACAAGAAAGATGCTTCACAGGCTGAGGTCCATGTGAACTCGGCCTCTTTTGTAAGCAAGGTGTATAGTGGACTGGCTATTTGACTGAAAATTTGAATGAAATGTCTATAATAACTAGCATGTCCTAGAAAGGATCTAACATTTTTTTTCTTAGTACGTGTAGGCAATGTAAGAATTACCTCTATTTTTATAGGGTCCACTTGTATTCTAGCTTCTTAGATGAAATTTTCTAGTAAAACTCCTTGCATCATCATGAAGCATTTTTCACCATTGAGAGACATATTTTGTTCTTTGCATCTGATCAAAACTTTCTCCAAATTCTCCAAAGCTTCTTCAAAAGTAACACCAAATGTGGTGAAGTCATCCATATAAATCTCCATGCAGTCATGTGAGATGTCAGTAAAAATGTTGATCACAACCCTCTGAAATGTTGCAGGTGCATTACATAGACCAAATGGTAACACAGAATATGCATATGTTCCTCAAGGACATGTAAATGTTGTCTTTTCTTGATCCTCGGGAGTAATGCTAATCTGATTGTATCCGCTATATCCATTAAGAAATGAGAAGTACTTTTTACCTACTAAGGTATCTAGAACTTGATCAATAAATGGCAAGGGAAAATGATCCTTTGTTGCATTATTGAGCTCTTTGTAATCTACACATATTCTCCATTTACCCCCTTCTTAGGCACAATTACTAGAGGTGAAACCCATTTACTGTCTGAGATTGGATAAATAAAACCAGCATTCAGTAGTTTCTGTAGCTCAATTTTTACAATTTCTCTAAGGGCTGGGTTTATTCTTCTTTGAGGCTGATGGAGTGGTATACTTCCTTCATTGATATAAATCCTATGTGTATAGAGTTTTGGGCTTAGTCCTTTCATATCTTTATAGTCCCAAGAAAAATATTTTTCATGTTTGCAGAGGAATTGAGTTAACAATGTTAGTTGTTGTGATGGTAATTTATTGTTAACATGAAGATTGTGGCTAGGTGAGAGCTCCATAGTAGTTGTCAGCTCTAGCATTGACACTTCTGATATAGGGATTTTTGATATCTCACAAGGTATTAATTGATGGATGATTTCAAGTTTCATTGGTAGGACACAATTTTCATAGGTAGACAATTGGAGAATTGAGCTTTGAGAAATATCTTTTACTGTGACACAATCATTTGTAAGGATGCTCTAAAGCACATCATCATCTTCTTACAGTTTCAGAAAATATTTTTGTGTAACATCATTAGTTGGGCAACAGAGTTTATTTCTTCTTCCTCATCTCCCAAGTTTGTCCAGATAGGAGTACTCAAGTCAGCTTGTGGTTGGGCTAGAGGATATAAGGCTAACTTCTTGATTGTTTGGCCATCAGGGATGGTCATGTTTCTTGATCTACAACTA
This sequence comes from Chamaecyparis obtusa, assembly GCA_027943335.1. NCBI lineage: Eukaryota > Viridiplantae > Streptophyta > Pinopsida > Cupressales > Cupressaceae > Chamaecyparis > Chamaecyparis obtusa. The sequence goes on along the minus strand of BSBK01009334.1, from coordinate 51,326 downwards.
ATATTAGCATCATATTTTGCTAACCATGGTCATCCAAGGATTACTGGATAACCAACAAGGGTTACTTTGGGTGATAGTATCATAAAGTCAAAAGGATATTCCCAGGAATCCAATGTGATTACTATATGTTCGATTATGCCATCTGGGGTGATAGTAGAACTGTCTGCAAGTTGTAAGACTATTGAATTTATCCTTAATCCCTCTATACTCAACCTATTCATGGTATCCTTGGTCATGACATTAATAGCAACACCTAAGTCTATCAAAGGATTCTTCACTAACTAGCCATTAATTATTACATCAACAACTGGGCTTCCTGGATCAGAGTACTTTGGAATCACTATCTTTCTCAACATTATATCAGCTAATTGACTTATAACATGTACTATTTGGGGATCCTTTTTCTTTCTTCCAAGTTTCTTGAGACAAGCTTCTTTAATAGATTTTCCATAGAGAGGAACATCTTTAATATCCTGAAACAGTGGGATTTGGATATGCATGGTCTTCAATTGATCAAGGATATCAAATGTTGCTTCTTCTTGGAGTATAGGTTTGTCCATCTTAAGCCTCCGAGGAAAAGGAGGATTAACTGAGATTTGAGCATCAATTTGACTTGGCATATTAGTTGGTAGTTTTTTATTCACTAGTACATTTGACATCATTTTTCAACCATTATTTTTGACCATTAATGAAAATGGTTTAGGTTGGTCGGGGTATAGAAGGAAAAATTTGTTTTTTTTTAAAACCATGCCCGTGTTCGTCAAAATTTTGACCACTATTATGACGGTCAAATTTTTGACGAATACGGGCATATTACTTAAAAAGAACATTTCAATTCTCATTTTCACTTTTAATGATTGCAGCGAGTGCGCGAATTAGGATTTTCATTGCTAAGCTAAGGAGCGGAGCTTATTCCTGAAGAGCGCACCTACAACCGAGGTTAATAGCTCATTTCATTACTATCTTCCATGGAGTTTGAGGTATGTTAATCCATGTTTGCTATATTTCATTACCGCACACTGCATTGTCATTTTCTTGTACTCATCTCTGGTAATGTTGCTTGATATCTTTGATGGATTCTAATCCTGAAGTTAACAGGTTCCCAACTCATTCCATTATACCATTTATCATTTCATTAGTTACATATATGAAATGTATGCAATTTAGGGCTTTGCCATTGAAGCATTAAATCGGTCTCCCCAAATTCTGAGCCTTCTGATTACTTGCATACATTACCTTAACTTGCTCCCCTCCCAAAAACATTGGATTCCCATGGAGGAGATACAAGTTAAGGGTTGAGTCCCATAACAAAGCCAATCAGAATACCTTCGAACACGATCTGTCGGAGAATGGAACTCTGTCGAAAAAATGTAAATAATACTACATAATCAAACTTAAAAATGCATGAGTATGAATTTGGGGTGCATTATCCAAAGTGTAAGTTTCTAACTAGTGGTAGACTATGTCTTAACAAAACATTTAACCACACAATGAACAATAGTCACAGCAAATACATAGTAGTCTAGCAGAACCCACAAATGTAAATTATGGGTTTCTATAATAACAGGGACTGCATATAGTTTCAAAACACCAGTGCTTGTTTAAGCAAACTGTTCCATAGACACAATAGATTCCAAGTGGAGATGCATTAGGAACCGTATTGCCGTTCACTGAGATGTAATAGAAGTTCCTTTTCATTCATTATTTGTTTGAACAAGATTGATACACACTGTGCTGACAGTTAGACACCTGGTATCAGTTGACAGATTATAAGTTTTGAGTTTTCTTGCAATAGTCTAGGTTCTTTTCATAATATGACCATCCCATGAAAATCCAAGGGCCTTGGCTTCATGGGATGTGTTATTCTAACCTGTATAATAGCCTACTAACTCCTAAAATGCAGAAACAATGCAGCATTGATTGACTGTTATAGAACAGTGAGGGTTTTGTTACATCTCAGTTATGGAATGGTTATGTTAGGAAGGGAACGATGATAGTTGGTTATGAGGCTAATTCTTTTAACACTGAGGGAATGATGATAGTTGGTTGGAATGGTTATGTTAGGAAGTTATGGGATGGTTATGTTCCCTGTTAGTTGGAATGGTTATGTTATGAATGGTCATAGGGAGTCTCTGTTACAAAACAGTGAGAACAGACTAGTGTATGTTTTTACTGGTGTCTGTTACAAAAAAAGTAGACTGCTTCAATATAAGGTTGGCTTCTGGTATTTGTTGCAGTACTAATTGCAATTGAATGATTTAGTAGTTTTAACATTATTTTTTTGTGTAATGTTACTAAATTATTTACAGCAAATAAGTGCATTGAGTTGTCAAATTTATCTTTTTTATTTTCATAAGTTTTTTGCTTTTGCAAGTCATTAAGATCTCTCAATATTCTTGTGTTGGTTCTATATTATGTATGTTTTGTAACACTTGACAAAATTGTGATCTTGATAAATTTACATGTTTTCATGGACTGTAATCTTGACGTTACATGCATTTACTTCTGGTCAGTTTTATTTAAGTTGTGTTACCATTTCACATATTTTAATCAAAATCTAGATTTTCTCAACAAATACTTTGCAATGGCATTTGAGTCAAAAATCACAATAATGAGTAATAAGGCATTTTAGTTTTAAGAAAATTAACAATTTTATTTAGTTGCACAGTGCAAATACTACATAAATTTCTCACTTGAATAACATGTGAGTGATCCATGAACCATTTTCAGTCAATAACCTCAATGCTTTGAGGCTAATCCCTTTTTGGACTGTGGCTGAATCAGGTCTCATTCATAATTATGAATAAATAGAATTTATTAGCACCACGCAAAAACAATGTCACAAGGCTTACATTAATGAATTGGAAAGTCTTAAAAGTACGATAGCTATTGCTAATATATACCAATGAGAATAAATGTTCACTGAGTTTGGGATTTCCAATATGTCAAAACTAAATTCATGTGTCTATAGAGAAATTAAATCCTTCTGCAATCATGAATAGAAATTGATGCCAGATCTTCTAGCTTTCTTCAAAAGGCAATTAGATTGACGCAACACTTTGTTCAAAAATAGTATAAAATGCATTTTTCTGTCATTCAAAAATAGTAATTAGAGCTTTTCAAAATTTAACACTTCAGAAGGATAAGTTTTACTTTGTCTTCATCTAGAGGATGGGAATAGCGAACTTACTAATCCCATTCACATTGAAGTAAATACTTCTGTAAATAAAGGCATGAATTGGGAGCCTCCAAATTTCATGTTACCCCAACTTAACAAGCATTATTGCTTTGAATTATTAGCATTTTGTAAGTTAAGGAGTCCTAGTTTTAGACTCTAAGCTCCACAAAACTAATCTGCAATCTTACTTCATCAAATCAAATAACAGAAACAATTCATGCACTAGAGCAAGTTTCTTAGCATTCAAATATTGTATACAAAAAATTTGTATTGATTCCACGAAATACAAACTTGGAATCTCTAAAGAAGCAATTATGTGTTAGGATTCTTAACACAATAGTACCAAGGTTTATACAATTCTTTTGGAAACTAAATGGAAACTGGGGAAGTATAGAAGAACCTGCTAAAATGCATGATTGTGGTTCCTAAGTATGCTCTTCAATAGAATATTAAAATGATATATGCTTTTATCCATAACAACGTTCTTTTAATGTTACTATTACACGTTCATTGGATTGCCTTCACTTGAATTAGATACAAACAAGTGAAAACAATTATTTACAGTTAAAATTTTACATGGATGTGCTTAGATACAATGCAATTGATTCAATCACTCATGTCTAAAACATTACCATCACCTATTTCCATTTCTTTGTAGATTTCTCCTGCCATAGTAGCTGCTCTTCAATCCTCTATTCCCTCGTAAGCCATTAGCACTATCAAAATTGTTGAATGCCATATGCAACCACTCAAGAATTTCTTCCTGCATATAATATTCCTCTATACTTGTGGCTGTGCTAGCATGGCCACTTCCTCTATGAGTACGAATGCTTCTATATACAACATTATTCCCCATACCATTCATGTGAAAACTTGGGTTGTGAGTGTTTGATAGGCAATTCAAACCCTGTGGAAAAGGAAAAAGATTCAGGGAGATTAACATATATGCTGCTGGATATCATCTCTTATCCTACATTATACAAATAACAATGAGGTGTTAACAATTATACTTCTTTAAAATCCATGGAACTAAATGAAACATATTATGTTCCTTCACACAGGTTTTCTATCAAACAATTTGAGTCATGCTTACACTATAATATAAAAAATCAATGTTCATGCTTAGGGAGTTCAAATTCTAATGGCTTGCATTAAAGAATCAACAAGGAAACTAACAAAAAAGAGAAAATCACTAGCCTGAATAGATCAATGTACTACAGAGTACAAATTCATTTCTCGTTCACAATGTTTACACACTTCAATAGATCCATCAACAAAGTAGAAAATAAGTTACAAAATACAAAATTCAATCATTGTGAAAATGCATTCACCATCTTACAATAACATATATACAACATAAAAATGCTCAGAATGCTTAAAGTTTAAATGCAAAAGAATACGAGAGCTTTAGAAATGCAGGCATTACCAAAACAATAAGAGCGTATACAAGAACATAATAATACTGGGAAGTTAAGTGAATCTTATTCTAAAAGCTACTCCTAGTCATGGTTAAGATTTTCAGTATAAAGTTATTTGTCCAAACAGTTTTCTGATTTCTCACATAAGCACACAAGAACTGTCATTTTTACTTCATACTAGCTTTGATTTTTAAACCTAACAAGGCAGTGTGCCAAATTGAATTTTATTTTTCTAAATAAAATGAAGAAACCAAAGCCTTGCCATATAATCATATAACTCAAATGAGTCTCATAAAACTTCTTTATCAATTTCTAGATCATAGGCCATACTAAACTTCAGTCCTCCCATTTAATATAATTGTCTCACACATATGTTGCATCTATTATCCTTGCACAAGATGGATTCAATGATATGTCGATGGTTGAAAGTTCACAAGGAAAAAGGACCATCATTCTACATCAATAATGATCCTCTCACAGTGCACTACATGATCTGAGATCTGACTCATTAAAACTTATGTGAAATACCTATTCTTAGCTTTAGCCTGCAAATTCACCTTTGTGCTTTTTGTCTAAATGTACATTGACTTCATATAGGCAGTTGCCCATAGCTTAAGTGATTTTATTGTCTCCACAAAGGCTAGTTACCAGTTCTATAAAGAATTTGTGTTCGCAGATAATCAACCTAGCTGATCTTCTCTTGATTTGCAGGAGGGCTGCAATGGTAAACATCAGCAATTACATACACATCCAAGGTGAGCTATGGTAGCAGCAGGGATGTGGCATGGGACCAAACAGGTGGCAATCTTTAATTGGTCATGTTAGAACATGTAGATAGTTGCATGGCCTAAAATTTGCCACAAGACGTTGCTCAGTGAAATGGAAAATATAGTATCGTTGCAAGTTGGGTTTGGCCATCTTGCCCCTGGCCATTGATCTTGTGTCGACCATCAGATCTACCCACATTTTAAATAGTCAAACCAAAGATACAATGGTAAATAAAAGGTTTATTACATGACACTTGGTCTCAAAATCATTGGGTGGAGGATAGATACACGGTTGAGGAACATAACGATTCCATAACTTCCTAACATAACCATTCCAACCAACTATCAGCGTTCCCTCAGTGTTACATCTCAGTGAAAGACAATAAGGTTCCTAATGCATCTCCAACTAGAATCTATTGTTCCTAATGTACCTTGAAACATATGAATCATTCTTGTTTGTGCATCCTCATTGTCTATCTCATATTCATGTGTAGTTGATTTAAACAATATAGAAAGTTACCACCACACATCAAACATAAGGTGCATTTGATTGAAAGATTGGTCATTGTCCCTATAATGACTATCCCAGAGTGACAACATTTTGGTGAGTTAATTTGTTTGTGTAGAAGTATGAATGGATTTTCTGGATCAATGGATTGGAATAGTGTGATAACTGTCCCATATCCATTCCACATGAATATGAGATAGACAATGAGTATGCCTTGATAAAATTGTTTGTGAATTCCTTAAAAGAAATTGCCAAAGAATGGTACAAAAATATCCTAGACAGTAGTACTATTTCTTCATATTCATATTTCTTCTAAATAGTGTGATGACTATCCCAACTAGAGAATCACAACTTTATATTATAGGTTCTTCATGGCACCTTTCAACTTGTCCAATTATGCAAACTACCTTGCCTGGGGTAGCTGTATCTAGTTGTGAGATTTTCATATTAGCAGTTCATATTGCACTATAAAGGTCTCGATGCAATCCAAAACCAGTTCTTGTACCTTCCACAGTACTAATACCAATCATGCAATATAATAATTTTCATCTACCTTCTTTGTATAGGTTTATACATTATTATGCTATTAAGTGATTGGATACCAAAGTTCTTACTACCATATTTTAGGAACATCATTGATGAGACATTCATTTCACAACCCACTCATAAATTTTAATTTTTAAAGGTAAGAAGTGAGGAACGTAGAATTGTGTGAAATTTAATGTTGATTTGAGGCATATATTATTAATTTTTTTTGGTAAGTTAGTTCAAACATTAGGTTTTTGGTATTATACATGATGAGCAATGTGTGACTGTAAATGCACACACACAGGCATTGAGATTTCAATAGCTAGCAATATGGAGAGTTAATTTTTATGTGATAAAGAGACTTCATGACACATAATATTATAAATACCTATTATAAAGGTAGCTTTGTAGCATTTATAAATAGCTATTATAAAGGTAGCTTCATAGCGTTATATTGAAACCAACAAACATGTGACCATTCACTCTGGTGGAGATAATTGAGAACGTAAGACTATTATTCATATTTTTCTGATAGAGAATCATAGGTGTGCATGTATATCTTTTTTAGACAGTAAAAATTGACATTCAAATAAAAAGATATATTGATTTGATGAGTACTTGGCAAGCTGATTTTTGACTTACACTTGGATTTGGATTTGGTTTTCGTTAAAAGAATTAGCCAGTAACTTGGCATTTAAAAAAAATACTGAATTAAAAATTTGATTTAAAGCTATTTTCTCTTTCTTTTCCATTGTATTCTTTATTTAAAGTGCTCAATATGTTTGACAATACTACACATGAATATGAGACAGACAATGAGTATGCCATGATAAAATTGTTTGTGAATTCCTTAAAAGAAAGTGCCAAAGAATGGTACAAAAATATCCTAGACAGTAGTACTATTTCTTCATATTCATATTTCTTCATATTTCTTCTAAATAGTGTGATGACTGTCCCAAATAGAGAATCACAACTTTATATTATAGGTTCTTCATAACACCTTTCAACTTGTCCAATTATGCAAACTGCCTTGCTTGGGGCAGCTGTATCTAGTTGTGAGATTTTCATATCATATTTCTCTCAGTAAGAATAGTTGTGGCATAGGATCCTTCAACTGTTTGTGGACCCTTTGTCTATCTAGGAGATTTTTGTACCTTGAAACATATGAATCATTCCTATTTGTGCATCCCCATTGTCTGTCTCATATTCATGTGTAGTTGATTTAAACAATAGATTCGTCACTACAATGAGAAAGTTACCACCACACGTCAAACATAAGGTGCATTTGATTGAAAGATTGGTCATTGTTTACAAGAAAAAGGGTCCACAAACAGTTGAAGGATCCTATGCCACAACTATTCTTACTGAGAGAAATATGAGGGCTTCTAGCAAATATGTTAAGAGATCAGATATGAAAATCTCATAAGTAGATAGATTACTAGTATTGGAAGTACTATGGACTTGTAGAGGCAATTTAACAATTTAGGAAACTAAGAAATGAGTTGTCATTATGGTAAGCCACAAGAATGGTCTTGGGAGTATTATTGGAGGTGCTTAACTTTGGAAAGTTACCATGTTAATGTCATTAAAAAAATACAAAAATTTAAGGCCTACGAGATTTTATGATAATGTTCTATTTGAAATAGGGTGCTCAAGTTAACAATGAAATAAAAAAATCCATGCTTGTATTCATATGATTAGGAGAGCTTTCTTTGTGTTTTCATTACTTAAGAGCAGCCTATATATGGAGGTAAGGAGTCCTACAATGTTATTCAGTTTCCCTAGTTATTTACCTGATTTTATTTATTTAAATCTACTCTTTACAACTATTTTTCCATCTATACACCCTCTATTGCTATTGTAATTTGGTATGATAAATGTCCCTTTGCATTGAGAAAATTATAGTTGAGAAAATGGTTGTTCAGTAATTATTTGTATCTGCAGGTTGCAAACAAATCATCCTTCTTCCACCAAAGAGTCATTCCATTCAAGAAAGACCATGTCTGACGATATCAACACAAAAAAAAATAGGGAGACAATTGGTAGACTGTGGTCTAACTTAAAAAGAAAAGGTGATGGAAAATTTTATTGTCCTTGCAAAATTTGTAAGGGCTTAAAGACTTGAAGATATCTAATCAAAACAGCTGAGGAACATTGTAGGCAACATGGTCACATTGAAGGGGGAAACAAATTTCATCCATTGGTATGTCTTTTAATAATTTATAAAATACATAAGACATGATTTGATGATGACATCATGGTCATGGTTAATATAAGGTCATCATTTTCATATAGGTCAACGTCCCTGAGTTTCATGTTATGGACCATGACAATCCGGAGAATGTGGATTTCCAAATGAGGGAACATGGAGGTGTGAATATAGAAGTAGAAGGTAATGATACCATGGAATAAGACCACGATGATGAAGAAGATCATGATGATCAAGATGATCATGATGATCAAGATGATATGATGATGATGATGTTGACATAGAGCTTGATGTACCTATACTTGAGAAGGCACATGAGCCCCTATATGAAGGCTCCGAAACAACTCTTCTTTCCATTGTATTGTTGTTGGTGAACTTGAAGGTTATGAATGGTTTATCCAATGTAGCAATGACACGTATGTTAAGGTATGTCATCTTTTTTCATTATTTTAGTCGTAATTCCCTTACAATTAACATTGGGTGAATCATGTAGCAATTAATATTCTTTAAATTAACAAATTATATTTTTGGTCATAGGTTGATAGGTGAGTGTTTGTTACCACCATCAAACATTCTACCACCACAATACATGCATGTCTGAATGATCATATTATATATCATAAACAACATGAATTTGCAATAAATGCCCTATTTTTCATATTAGTAGATATCAATCAGATCGAATAACAAAAAAGGTGCCTCACAAGGTTCTTCAGCATATTCTCATTATTCCACGTCTGCAATGATTATTTAGGTGCAATAGCTTTGCACAATTTATGGATTACCATGCACGCAATAGAAGTCAAGATGACATTATGTGAATGCCTATGGATGGTTTGGCATTTAAGGAAATAGAGTAAAAATGGCCACACTTTAAAGAAGAACCTCGTAATCTCAAGCTTTCATTGGCAGCAGACGGTGTCAATCCTTTTGGAGAGATGAGATCTACTTACTCGGTGTGGCCTATTTTTGTTATCAACAATAACATACCTCCTTGGTTGTCCATAAAGAGGGAGCACATAATGTTGGCATTGATTGTTCCAGGTATTTTTTGATTTAATGATCATCTAAATTAATTTATTATTAATAATCCATCAAAATGGTCATAATAATTATGTAATGTTTTTGTTCATTCAACTAGGTAAGTACCAAGTTAAAGATATCAATGTATATATTGAGCCCCTTATCAATGAGTTGATGGTGTTATGGAATGAGGTTACTATGTATGACATCTCTAGACCAATAGGTCAAAGACAATTTCAATTTCATGCAATGCTTGTATGGACAATACATGATGCCCCTTGGCTAACACATTTTTGTGGTATGTTCTCTTCTTATCACCTCTTTTTTGGTATGTTATAGTGCCAACAAAAAGTTAACACATTTAATCCAATTATACATGATCTTGTAGGTCTTCAGACAAAGGGAAAATTTGCATGTCCAGTTTGTGGTCCAAAGATGAAATCTCATCATTCAAAAAGTTTAAGAAAGTAGGTGTTCGATGAGAATAGACACTTTCTCCACAGAAATCATAAGTACCAAATTACAGAAAAATATATTTTCAATGGGAAAGAAGAGACTACATCAAAGCCACGGAGAATGACACCTCACCTATGGAAGTCGGCATACAATAAAATAAATCGTCGAGGTAATGTCATTCCATCTGATGGTTTTTGTTTCAAATTTATATTTTGATATTGTGTTTTGTTTACTGATGATGTAATTGATGCTTGTGAAGGTCGTCAAGGCATCAATGACCAACTTCCAAAAGGACTAAAAAGTTATCCTATGCAATTACTAGGTTGTTGTACTACGAGCAACTCCCAATTGTGCATTTGTTTGATCCTATGCATATTGAAAAGAATGTAATAGAGACATTATGGAAAATCTTGGATGGAAGGTGTGACAAAGACCAAATTGTCAAAATTTGTAGTGACATTGAAGAATCCAACCATGCAATGAAAAATGGCATTTGATCAAATAACAATGGAGACTAGATTGATACAAGTGCCCTTAGTTGGTTATTGTCAGAGCAGCAGAGCAATGCTATAAAAGAAGTCATAAAAAAAATATGATTTCCCACAAGATTTTCTACGAACATAAATGATCTGATATCAAAGAAAAGTGAATTTGGGCCAGGGATGAAAACCCACGATTGGCATACATTTATTAAGGTAATTCATGTTATTTTGTATTCACTATATATTTGTATACTACATGTAGTTTTCATTGCATTCTTTTATAAAATATTGACAAGATCATTTTACAAATATTACAGTACATTCTACCTCTATCTCTCCCACACCACTTCACCAACAGTATCAAACAAGTTATATATGATCTTGGAAAATACATGAGGTGGTTGTCATCTAAAGAAATCAATAAAGAAGATATAAAATATTGGAAGAGAAAAATTCATCTTCTTATGTGTGAAATGCAAAAGTTTCTACCTTCAACTTTTTTCAATGTACAAAAACACTACCTCATACATCAAGTTGATGAGATTGAATTGTGTGGACCTGTACCAATTAGGTCAATGTGGATGGTTGAGAGGCACTTAAAATTTTTGAAAGACTTGGTTTGATAGAGAGCACATACTGAGGGTTCTATGGTGGAGGGATATATGGTATACCAAACCATGGTGTACATTAGTGAATATCTTCCTAAGTTTGCAGCAAAGATCCATGTAGATCGTATTTGGGATCCCAACTCCATTAACAAATTCGAAGGGGAGTACTTGATGGGAAAAGGTAGATTGAGGAAAGTGAGAGGTAAATCTAAGATGCTATTGTAGTTAATTAATTCTTATAAATCTTCCATATAAGTTATTTATAATTGGTGTATTTTTTTTTATACAGTTGATTGAGAGTGGGATGCAATACATTTGTATATTGTGAACAATCTTGATTGGATGACGGTATGGATTGAACGATGTCAACAAAATGGTTTCTCATTAACATGGGAAGGTGTTGCTTCATTGGTTAGAGAGCTCATCGTAATGGAGATTCCAATGTTACGCCAATGGTAATTTATCTAGCACATGGTTTAAGAGGTGGAGAGGTACGTACAAATTTATTAATGATCATGACTCGACGTATGTTTCGTATCAACTCACGATGCAAATAATTTACACACACTTGAAAAATTGTAGGTCAAGCACCACAAAGCTATGTACTATCATGGCCACAAATTTTTCATAAAAAAGTTGGATGACACAAAGAAAACTTGTGATTCTGGGATAACTACAGTTTTCGAGGTCACCAATATATCATCTAGAAATGACATACATCCTCAAAAATCTCAAAATCAATGACATCTTGGATGATATAATTGAGTGCGACTTTAACTCCTTCAAATTAGTTCTATTCTTCATCAAATGGTACAGGTTACGACTAAATCAAAATGATCCAGATAGAACTGTTATTCAACATGATAATAGATTTACAATGATTAATACAAGGTCATTTGAGCCAGTTGGAGATGAGCCCTATGTTCTTCCAAGCCAATGTAAGCAAGTGTTTTACTCAGAGGTTCCACATAAACATGGGTGGTCATTTATTGTTAGACATGATCCAAGAGGAAGGTCGATAAAGAATAATGTTATGGAAGAAGAAGATATTGAAGATGATGAAGAAGAAGATGATGAAGATCAAGATGATGGTGATGATGATGATGATGAGAATGGTGATGATGATGATGATGATGATGGTGAAGATGATGATGATGGTGATGGTGATCATGGCGATGATATGATGGTGATGGTGATCATGGCGATGATGATGGTGATGATGGCAATGGTGATGATGATGATGATGATGATGATGATGAAGATGATCAATGACATAATTGAAATGATCAATGTAATGATTGACATGATTTATTGCTTTCAATTGTAATGATTATATATTTATTGTGTTCAATTCTAATGATTACAACATATGTGATTTATAATTACCAATGTTTATATTGTGTTTGATTATCACCCTTTTTGCAAATAGGCAATTGACTACAGACATCATCACCCCTTCTGTTGATCTTGCATTCCATATATAAGGTAAATTTGTTCATGTTTACGATGTTGCATATTGTTCATTTTTTCTTCTAAGTTATGTGTAGCATACATATCATGTAATTTTTAGCTAACTTAAGATAAATGATTAACATATGCAGGAAATTTGACCCCTTTGGCGTGGACCATGCACAGTGACATGGATCAGCAGGTATAAGTCAATAAATAGACATAATTTTCTTATATTCTTCTTGTTTATCACTGAGCACGTATGTTATAAATAGACATATTATATAATCATATAATGTATATATAGACAAAGAAGAACCGTATAGAAATATAATTATATAATCACTTTCAACTTAGTATATTTTATATCTCTCACGTATAGATAAAGAAGAACCGTACATATGGGTCACGACTTAATTATTCTATATATATTATTTATATATTATCAAAATTTCATTTGAAGTGGGGACGTGACAATATCTCATTTGATGGATTGCAGGACCCACCAAATAAGTACTTGTCAGATCTATCTACATCGAATGAGGGAAATGAGGGAATGGTAGATGAATGTTCTACATGTAGTATGGCTAAAATAGAGAGATCAACTAGAGGTCAAAAGATTAGAAAAAAATTTGATAAACGCATGCAATTTTTCCTTGCTAATGGGGGGTCATGTTCTTATGATGATGAGACCAAAGGTGACATCAAGGTGCCCTTTTGGTACACACACATTGAGAAAGAATGGGTACCCAATGAGCTACCTCCAATTAACACTAATTTTTGTGTTAATGAGAGGATATATCGCATTGCTCCATCCTCATTACATGGTTTGGGCCTATTTTCCATGGATGGGATAAAGGTATGTTACAAAAAAGTTGTTGAATTGTTCAAGTATGTCGGTCCGTGTTACAATTACAATGATTGGATGCGGATTGTTCAATATAAAAAAAGTATGCGTAGGTATGCACTATCAGCTAATTATATACAATGGAAAGAAAATGATCAAAGTAAAAGATTTGCAATGTACATTGATGGGAGACCAAAAGCAACAGGTAATATTGTGGGTTTTATAAATAGTATGCGACCTTCCTCAACTAATAAGCAACCCAATTGCATATTTGAGGCGCATGAGGGGAATCGAGTTTTTGTATGTGCAATAAAATCAATAAGTGCAAGGGAAGAACTGCTAATAGATTACCATTTAAATCACATAGATACAAATAAAGTTACTATCTTGAGGGTGGTAAGTACTATATACCATTTTATTAATAAGTTTTTTTTTGCTAAGTCTATTGCTTTCAGGGCTGAAGTTTTTATGTTTAATCTTTGTCATAGGACGATATGGATCCCGCACATGATAGAGGCCATGAGGATGCTCCTCCCACCCATTCTTCAGCAAGGGTAAACCTTATTGAAATTGTACAAATTAGATAGTTGGAAAATGTTATATTATTACGTTATTTTATTTATTGATATTTTTATGTTATATTATTTACTGATGGTTTTGGAGTTTTTATGATAGTTTTACTGATATTCCTGTCATAATTTGATGTTCAGGATAGGGGAAAAGCACCTGCAGTAAGTACAGAGGCAATAGCTACCCCTTCTGATGATGATATTGTGGAAACGCCCAACGTAACAATTATGTTGAAGAAAAAGATAAAAAAAATCAATTTAGAAATAATGAGAATTTTGGATGAAGCAAATATTCCAACCGAGGAGACGATGAAGAGGCTATCTAATTTGAGAGCACAAGCACGTCTTTATAAAGTAATTAGTAATGAATCTTTAGTTATAAAAAAAGTTCAATAAAGGTTTATATTTTATACTCTTTTATGTTGTGAAGTAAAATATGTAATATGTGTTCTTGTTACAGGATTTTTTGGCAACTGATCCAGAACCTGGTCAAGGACAACGCGGTGAGGCCGGTACTAGCAAAGCTTTGGACGCCACTGGTAAAATAATCCTTTAGTTGACAAGTTACAAGGAATTTTTTATTTGGAACATTCAAAAACTTCTTAAGTTAACTCTTACTTTTATTATTTCAGGATGTCTTTGCTAACAATGTATTGTTCAGGTCATCAAGTGTAGGAGACTCCTCCTAGGAGGTCAACGGACATCCATTCAAGATTGCCAAGTGCAATGTCAGTAACAAGGGGCATGCAAACATCGACGCCTTCATGATCTGTTCCAACTAGTAAATCTTTATTTTTCTATATTTGGTTTTGTGTTAATTATGAGTTGATAATTTGTACTTTAATCTTGGGTGCATCACATAGTGGATTATTTTTTTGGAGTAGGAGATACACCGGTGGCACTGTCTAGTATGCTAGATATAGATCAGAGTACATGTATTGGTGATAATTCACCATCATTTCCTAGAGCTACCCGTGTTTCTAGCACAGGAGTTATGTAGATGTCATTATTGATTGACAATGATGAATCGATGCCTTTAAAATGTCCTAAGCTTCCAAGTACTTTAAATAATTATTTTTTATATTGTAATATGCATTTTCCTATTCATAACAAGCTTTGGATTGATTATCCCATGACATTTTTTGTAGGAAATGATTCATTTTATAAGAAGCTTTATGACCTCGCAATGCAAATATTCAGGCCCACCATACATACAAGGTGGAACATCATAAGTGAACTAACTTTATCCCACTATTTTTTTTTCATATTATTAATTAGTACAACATTTTTCCTTTCATTCAGGTCTTTTCTTTTACTAGCTATATCTAACAATTTTGTGTTTTTTCTTAAAAGGTGGAACTTGCAAGAAAAAAAATTAAAAGATCAGCTCATTAAAGATTTAGAGCATGAGTTTGGTAATAATATTTTTGATCAGAAGATGGTGTTAGAAAGAGCTTGCAAACATCTTAAGACTGTGAGGGACTCATATGGAAAGAGTCTCATCTAGAACCCAAAGTACGAGCGTCCTCCCTTTATTCCAGTGAGGGATTGGAATGAGTTCATTTTGGATGCAAAGGAGAAAGGGGATACTCAAAGAGGAATTACACCAACAAATGTGAGAAGGTATGCAATAGTATTAACTACTAGCACATTAATGTAATAATGCACTAATTAGTGATCTTTATATCTATATCATCTAACATATTTCAAACTTTTCATAGGTTGCAGGACACATCAAAGGCAACAAAGGCCAGGCTAGAAAAGATTGGGCAGCACAGACTTGGCTCTGGTGGATATTCAAAAATTAAAGCATGAATTGTAAGTAGTAGTAAATGAATTGCAGAGAAAAATTATTTATAAAATGAAAATAATTTTGTTAATTAATAAAAAAATGCAGGGCTCTAATTTTAATTTAGAGGCCATCGAAGAACACAAAAAAATTGCCTTCAAGAAAGGCTATGAAGTCGTGGCTGAACGCCTATGGCAAGCTTCCACTGGCCCAATCGAAGAGTCTCCTACATCATGTGCACAGGTAAATATGCCAAAAAATATATTAGAAATTGAATACTTGAGCAACAATCTATTTGATAATAATGTGCATGACATTGCAATGCAGCCTCTTAATCGTGACACAGATCATATGCCACATCATGAAGCCCCTGATGTGCATCATACTATCCATGGAGGTGCTCATTTTCTATTTAAAACTAATTATGTAATTATTAATACAATTTAACATCTTAAATTGAACTTGGTGTAACCTTTTTGTGTATATTTTAGAGGATACAGAATCATGTCGTGTTGAACGAGTGCCGGAGGATGTTCAGACTGATCACCATGTAGATCATGTGGCACATTCAGGTAAAGAAAATCTATGTTTTGTTCTTTTAAATTAATTTTTTGATTTATAGTTCTTTTACTTAAATAAATACTCATAATTCACTAATATAAAATGGTGTGAACTTAACTCATGAAGTAGTTGTTATTGCAGCGAACCCCCCTTTGGCATAGCAGCCTCGTGTTCCTGAACAGATGAGGAGGAGACATGCATTGGAATTAGAACCAGTAGAGGAGGGGAATGATGAGGACATTGATCTTCCTCTTAAAAATTACACAATTAAAAAAAATAGCAAGAAACCCAAAAAGAAATGATTGTAATTAACATTTTTTGCTAATGAAAGAATGTTGTTTTAATGGATGTAATTTTGTACTAGTAATGTTGATGAATGATGTGTTAATGAATTCTTCATGAATGTTGTGTGTTAATGAATTATTCATGAATGTTGCATGTTAATTAATTTTTTGTTAATGAATTATTCATGAATGTTGTGTGTTAATGAATTTTATGTGTTAACGAATGTTATCATGTGATTATAATGATTGAATGTTATAATTAAAAAATGGATGGATGAATGAATGAATGTTATTAAATGTTAATGGGGAATTTAGAGTGATGTTAGCGGGGGGGGGGGGGGGGAGGGGCCAAATGAGCTTCCACCTTCACGTGGTTGGCCTTGTTTAGTAGAGAATATTAAACTATTCTTGAAACCAAGTGAAGCTCAAACTTTAAAGATAAGCTTAGAGTTAATAGTGACAACCAATTAGCAAGTCGAAATGAAGTTCTTCATTACAGGTACCTTTTTAGTTTTTAAAGCACAATTTCATGTTTTAATATTGTGTAGTTTTTTTCTTAAGTCAAAGTATTCTTTTACTATAAGAACATAATTTATGACCATTTTAGTAACTATTCTAACATCGCTTTATGACAAATCCTGTTTTGGCAAAGATGGCGATAAGTGGTGTTGTCTATACCTTGGGAGATTGGATTGCACATGTCTATATCTCAAAATCATTTTCATGTGGTAGAAATGCATACTTACAACCATTTCATTCTACATTTAAAAACATTGATGACACTCTAGACACAAAATAATGCTCATGCTGTTGACTTGACAGTGCTATGAAGGCAAACCAATTTTTGAATTTGAACGAACCCAGATGTTCAGATCTGGTCTCCTTGGATTTAGTCTTCATGGTTCTTTGTCTCATTATTACTATCATCCTAGTGAGGTAACACCTTTACCTTCTTTCTTAGTCTCTTACAGTTCATACTTGTTTAATTTGAATAATTTTTGAGTTCCTTGCAAAAAGGGTATGACAAACAAATATGGTTATACAGGTTCTATTTCCTTTACTTGAACTTGATGTTATGATTTATCATTTGACATTTTATTATTTTGATGTTGAACTTGAAGCATATGATGATACGATGGTATGATCATGATGCTATGATTACAAGTTTATGGTGTTTTTGTTGTTTATATGATATTATGTGACATTCTAATTTGGATTCATGATTATAGCCTATATCCATTCATAATGTTTCTCCAAATCATCCCTTTGTTGCTACATCTTTGCTATCAATTTGTCTGCCATCTTCTATTGAGATTATGGAGATAAGTAAGATCAAGGTTCATGAACTTCTAGAGTTTACTTTCTCCATGTGGACCTTGTGTGAGTAGACATGCAAAATTTGAAGAAAGATTTAGATGAGGAACTCCAATACCACTAGGATTTGATAGACAATAATGAGGTGCTTTGATGCTATTGACCTGAGGCCAAGTACTTTTGCTTGAAGGACAACACACTCAGACCAATTTAATAGAAAAGAATAAGCTATTGTTATCATATATGAATGTCTGAGTATATGTTTGAATATGTATAACAATAAACACTTACATTGCTATCAATATATCTTTTTATTTGAATAATACCAAAAACCTAATTTTTGAACTAACTTACCAAAAAAATTTTAATAATGTATGCCTCAAATCAACATTAAATTTCACACAATTCTGCGTTCCTCAATTCTTACCTTTAAAAATTAAAATTTATGAGTGGGTTATGAAATGAATGACTCATCAATTATGTTCCTAAATGATGCAGAGGGAAGGGTGGTGGTATTCAAAACACAATGAAAGTTGATAATTTCAGGGGTTTAGGCACTATCAATTAACCACAAATGCTACAATGATCTAACTTGCTAAAGCCTTCTACAACACTCTTGAATGATGATTGTGATCTTATAGACTCCCTAATACTTGGATTTAGAGGCTTTTAGGACTCTATCTCAATTCCATACTTCTATTTCACAAAGCTTTCTCAAATTGGACTCAAAAGTCTAATAGGCTGACAGCCAATCCTGTAGCAGACTTGGAACATGAATAACTCTACCTTTCCTCAAAACAATAGAAAATGTGATGAAATTTAGGGATACCCTTTTCCAAGTTCATTAACATATCAGAAGCTTTTACACTATTGTTTTGGACAAACACCCTTGTTCAACACTGTTACCTTGATTCAATGCATTGAAATTCACTAGTTTAACAAAGGAAGTACTACACAATGGTCTCCTAACAGTCCCAAATCCTAGATAGTGCTTGTTTATGTCATAAATGGATCAAATCTAAAAGCGTTTAGCCTCAAGGGCTTTGCAACACCAAAACCCACAATTTATGCCTTCAAACCCCTGTTATCTTGGGCTTCCTCAAGCTTCCGGTTCTACACATTCCTACAATGAATTGAAGATGGATTCACCATCAAGTGAACATCATATAATGTTCTCAAACCCAAAATACATCCTTTTTTTGGTTAGATTTGCCACTGCTATACTTGGCATCCGTTACACTATTTTTCCACCATATTTCACACTGTGATCACACTTGTTCACCCAATTTTGCATGTGCAATATTAGAAGCATAATAATACAAATTAATAAATGGTCATTCCATGAATTAGGCCTATGTATTCATGGAACGACTCTAAACATTATTTCTAAACCTGCTGCACAGAGAGTTAAGATAAAAGAACGTTGTTCAAAACAACAGGCGCGACAGCAAGTTCAATGCAATAATAAACACATTCCAAATGATGATATTGAATGAACAACCTTTTTAATTCACTGACACATCAAAACAAATCAAATTGAGATTCTCAGGAATGAATAGACTCGCAAAAATAGAGGGTTTTATTGTTGTGTATTCACCAATCTTTACACAAAAATCTGCCCTCTGTCCCATGACAGAGACTCCCTAAATAAGACTTCTTAACGAATAACAGAACTTCTTAAAACTACTTCAACCACCTTTCATCAGTTAGTTGAATGATTTGATCTTTAAAACAGTAACCAACTCAAACTTCCCACTAAAGCCCTAAACTAGCTGTTGTTTACTTAAATATTTGAAAATTCAAATAACCAAATGACTTCATTTGAATATTTTAAACAATAAGCCCTTTCTTAAAGACTTAATAACCTATTCTAGACTCTTACAAATAACTATTTCATGAGCAGTGTTTTTCGTCAAGGGTAATTTGAAGATACATCTTTAAATATGATTATGTTGCTCCTGCTTTCCAAGGATGGAACATCCTGAACAGTTCTAATAGTCTGCAGATACACAAAAATGGAATACTGAATTTCATATATGTTCAAAACAAAACATGAACATAGAAATAACATTAAAAATGTCATCTAGAAATTTCATATATGGACAAGAGAAATAAAAAAAATGGCGATCACATTCTCCTACGAGTTGATTATTGCCAGCAGAGTTTAGAAAGAAAAATATGTTGTAGTAAGTCTCCATTATGTCACAATCAATCATAAGTCATTGCATGTATAAACTGAATCTTAAACATGTTGTTGGCAGTGTTAGTTTCAGTTTTCATAGTTTGTTAGAGTTGTATTTTATTAGGTAGCTAATTAGTTTAAGTTAGCTATCAAGTTTAGATCCAGGTTTGAAGAAATTATGCCCTTTAAAGACTACATGTAGCATGTAATCTTCTTCAATAAAATATATAGATAGTTTTATTTGTATGCGTCTTGTCTTTGTACTGCTATTATCTCTATAAATTTTAACATGATATCAAAGCCCACTCAGTTCTAACCTATCGTAAAGGAACTGAATCTCATAGGCTTTTATTATGTGCCCTGATACCCTCGTACCAAAAATTGAGAGAAGATGGCACATTTTCGTTAATATCAAAAAACTCATACCATAATTTAGGAGAGCAAAAGGAGATCATTTTTCTTGACAAGAAAAGAACTAAAGCATTTATATTAGTTTTCAAAGTGAAATTTACATTGTTAGAAGACTACAATCCTCAATCGTCTCATGCCTTCTCTCTTTGGAAATCCCAACCAATGGGCTTTGGATTTTCACCTTGTTCTCATTCATGTTTTGTGGACATGCTAGTTCTGTACACGGGAATGTGCTTTTGAAATCACATTTACAAGCTCAATAGAACTTGACCATAAATTAGACACATGTTTCACTGTACATGTGTAGTGAGCGTATTTGTGCAATATATAACAATGCACTACATATTGTTAGGGAAACTACAGTAATGATGCTTAGAAAGGTCAAAGAATAAGGTATGAACCTTCTTGAGGGAGAATGCAACAATATTAAGAATGTCATAATTGGTCACAAACCTTCCTCTATCCTCAAACACCCTCCATAGGAACCTACCTCCATCCTGATGCAGAGCTCGGAAATAGAAGGATAAATGAGCCCAAACACAATCTAAAATCTGATATCGACAGAATAATAATGTCGATTCAAACCATGGATAAATGGTAACAACTAAATCTGTGATCAATAATACCAATTGATGTCTCAAGTTCTACCTTTTCTTTGCCATTCTTGGTTATCCTATGACAGTGGACACATAGTTTCCTCATGGGTTCATCACCTTTTTACTACTGTCAGGGTCGGGTTCAACATATGGCAAACTTGTGCCACCTTTAGCATCATTCAAATACCAAACACCACCATCTAAGGATCTTCAAATCCTTTAATCATTCCTCGCTGTCAAATCAGTCATCACAGTCCATCTGACTACTAATTTACCACCTTGCACTGAATAACCACGACCTTGCATTATCTAGCAATAGTTAATAATTCATCAGCTTACTGATGTCCACATTTGACACCAGACTAAACTCAGATGAAATGAAATATAGACTATTGAAAATTTATGAAACTTTCCCTATCGGTTTCCACCATTCCCTTCACGATTGTCATAAAACAGAGATCTTTAAAAAATTATTTGTTAATAACAAACATAACCAATTCAAAAAACATTAAACTCCAATAAACCTGATACCAAGAATCTTATCAAACTTTAAATAAAACAATGAACTCTCAAAATGAGATTGTTATCAAAACATTCATACTGATCTTGAAACCGAATTGCATATAATACAAGTTTCAATACAACACTGCTACAAAACATTATTAATTCATTCCTCATTATTCGAATCATTCAGCAATTTTGAAAATAGAAACTATAAACAAGAGGATGAAGGATCGAAGGATAGCCAATCATTTTATTTATTATTCGTTCCTTCGTTACATAGTTTCTTTCTCCTTTCACCAATTCTCAATCACCTACTCTACCACTACTCTATCGATTTTTCAAAGTGTAAACATAAAGAACTTTCAAAACTGATTTCAACCGAAAACTAACTCTGTAATATAACCGACTCTCTAACATACTAATTTCTCTAACAGTTTTCATCACCGATTAGAGTAAGCCCTAATTACATGAGAGACACTAGAATAGTATCATGGAGTTGACAACAAGGTTGTCAACTTCACGATTTTACAAACCCGCGATTTTAGAAACCCTTTATTTATTATGTCTTAGACTACTAGGATTTAAACCTACTTGATTCTCACACTCAATTACATCATGAAGACACAAAAATGGCTTACTAAGCCATGTTACAATATAAAGTATCTTCGTATAATCCAAAATCTTCAAAATATTGCTAGTCGTGAGATGCACCTGCATCATACTCCTGAGGACACAAAAATTCAAGTCCCATTGAATTGCCATAAGCTTCTTCTGAGTTTTCCAATTGCATGAAGGCAATAATGGAATCATAAAAATGACTAAATTGATGCCTCTCCGCATAACGTACTAGTGCCAATCTTCATGGTGAATACCCTTCTTGGCATGTGTAGTGGTACCTCCCTGGAATTCTGGAAAAAATACATTAGACATAATCAAATAGAGTTCTCTGACTTGGTAGATCACTTCCACATCCATACTTATGAGTTCATTATCTCAATTCCTCAATCCAATCTAATCAGACTTCAAATACCCTCCTAGGTTACCTAGTGTACCTAGCACCTCCACCATACCAAAATCTCAACCAAGCTTCTCATACTGACCCTAACACCTTGGATCATCTTATCATGGTACATTTGACATGTTTCAACTCTTCACCAACTCCAAACAATCCATCTTTCATCATTCTTCACTATAGCCCTTCTAGGCCTGCCTAGTAGCCCTGTCCAGACAAAAATCTACAATTTCCATGAAATGTTTCCAAACAACCTAGTAAAGTAATTATCTTTCCAAGTACCCTTTTGGGAGTTACAAAACCCATCTCAACCTCAAGACTTCATTCCTTGACTGGTGAACCTTTCTACTACTGCTTGCTCTCTTTCCTAGGCCTAATTAGCCCCCTTTATCAAAGCAACCCTATACTCCACTACTCTCCAAGACTCTATGACCTTAAATAGTCTTATATTAGGTTTCCAAACCACCAATTTTCTACTTTTCTTGGTCACACTACTCACCCAACTCCCAAACCATTAAACCCTTGTTCCTAGGGTCATAAATCTAGGGCTTTATGGCAAATGCCCTTCCCAGAAACACACAAGTAAAAATATGGTTCAAACACTCTCCAATACATCCCCCTAGACATATTCCACCATCACATTCTTACTCCAGCCATTAGATCACTCCTGTCGACCATTTGGTGCTTTCCAAGTGCACCTTCACTGTGTGTTCACCAGTCACTCACTATTCTTTCACTTTGTGCTCCACCCTACATCAAAATTCCATAATGTACATATAATATAATTAGACATCTCCCATCCAAGTCATAGAGATCACAAGGATGGGAGTGCCCTTACATAGTTAAGGTCTTCAAAATAGACCGCTAACTGTACCCTTAAGGAGCCAGTCTTTGTCACTACACCAGATAGTTTCTTGGTGTTCTCAGGGAAAAAAAATGTAATGGAAATAATAACAAGTAAAATCCCAAACAAATAAACATTTTACATCCACACAAAGTAGAGATCATGCTCAGAACAACACACTGGTGTCTTGACTGTCCATGAGACAATGAGTTACTAATTTGCAGAGAATTAAATTTTATTCATTCCAAAAACCTTTCACTTCATGCCTTTTCATATTCAGTATGATCTCTCCCCTCTAATCATGTGGAATAACCTCTAAATAGACTCCATCTTCTCCCTCAAACCTGACAGCAACCTCTTAACTATTTGTAACTGTCTGCAATAGTCAAAACTGACTATTCACAACATGAAATACTTAGAGATTTGTTTTCAAGTTGACAACAAAGTTGTCAACTCAACAACCTAAACATATAATGCCAAAACTAAAGACTTCTAAAGTTTTTAATGATAACCTTTATCATCCTATAACCTTTACTAACCCAACTAACCCCATTAAGCCCATTTTAGGCCATTTTTGCCATAAGAGGCAATTTACAAAATCTTGCACTTTTAGTGCTTTTAGCATCATCTAGAGGCTCTATTGGCCTCTTTACAACTATTAAGACCCTTATAGGTCAATTCCATTAACACCTAACCTAGGATCAACCCTTAGTCCATTCCTAGTGACCCCTAGGTACTTTTGAGACTTCATAATGCAATTAAGGCTTACATTAAAGCTTTGATTACAATATGATCAACATGTGATCAAAATACCATTTCAAGACCATGATAGGCCTTATTACATGTCTTGATGACCTTTGAAGGCCATTTGTCTTCCACTCCTCCCTGGGATCCATCAGTGTCCCTATGGCTCATCCTGCCTCTTGCTTGTGACCTTGGTGCTCCTTCACCACATCCTCAACCCCCTCTATCAAGTCCTATCCAATGCATAGATGTTATAACCATCCATGTCAGTAGATCCTGCTTGTTGTTTATAGATTCAGCGCTGATCTAAAGGTGGAGCAGGGTTGCTTCTAAATTATGACACCGTCTTTCATCTTGCTTTGACATGTGTTTAACTATTGCAATAATTTAGTAGTGCATGCTCTTCTATTAGGAGTCAAGGTGGATATTTAGGGTGCAATAGCAGAGCCCAAAGGACAACAACTAAAGGTGTTTCAAAAATGCCAATTCAGGCTCTACGCAGTGACAGTGGAAGCAATTGGATAGAGGAATGGGACACTTCCCAAATTTGCAAAACTTTAAAGAGACTTACCTTGACACACTTATATAAGGAAATGAGAAAGCCAACTTCCTTATAAATGGAACAGTGAGCCTACATAAGCAAGGGCTGATAGATCTTTCTTTGTAACCTAGGAAACAGAGATTCAACAATTATAGAGTTCAAATAGCAAAGAAGGCAATCAATTTATAAGGTGAATCTTGAAACGAGGATCAATAGGAGTATAGCTTAATAGCTCTCTTGCATTTAGACAGGAAACTAGGAACATCTATTTATATGATGTATGATTTTGGAAGTGAACTAGGGTATTTCTACATGCTTCAGCTGGCATTTTCTAGTTATTTATTCAGTTTCCATTCAATTGTTTTACGTGCATTTAGACATTTTGATATATATTGTCTTTTGTATACTTCAAAGCATATTGTGGGGTATTTATTAATAGGAGGGGCTTTTGAGATATGATATGGGATCTATGTGAACATGAAATCTATTTCCATTATTTCAAGAATGGCTTGGTAATTACATATTTCTTGTTGGCCTCCAAATAAAAAGGTATCACATTGTAGATGGGAAGTTGTTCATATCCATTTTTTTGCAATTGTGATGATATATTTTAGCTTTCCTTGTGTCAAAAATATTCATTAGTAATACTATTATATATTTTTTAGTTGTTTGATCTTGATTGTCATTTGTCGTAAAGATGTCAACTAGAAGTATGACCTGATATGTTGCTAAATGCGAAGTGATAATGAGTTCTATGAGGTCACACTTATAAACCTAATGACAGATATTTATTATTCTATGAGGTCTTGCATATATGTTGCCATGGCTGTCATCTAGATGTCAGAACTTTATAGGATAATATAAGATGATGAAAGTAGTGATTCATCGTTGAGGTTTTAACAGCATTTCTAACAAACTAAAGCTAACACTGGGAATTGCCCACAATGTCTTGGAACATTTTAGGTTAACATAAATATTTAATTTTGTAGGAAACAGGGCCAAATATGTTGGGCAATATCAGATTATAGACATTGAATCATTGGAAGCAGCTATGGAGGCAGCTGGGACAATCCGGTTTGCTATAGAAGCCAAACTTTCTCCTGGGCCACCAATACCAAGTCTTTTTCATCATGGTGACAATGATCGTTGGCATGATGTTGGAGTTAGTGTTGCCAGTGGTAAATTTTTGGTAGCCAAGGTTGGTTGACAGGAATGATGAGGTTTAAGTCACTCATGTTATGGATGCATTGATTACAAAATAGGCAGAAAATACTAGTTGTATAGTTAACATGATGGTCTGCTTTTGAGTAATTTGGAGTATTAGAGTGCTTTCAAGTTATAGCTTAAGCAGTTGTTTTTGTTTAGTTTCCTTTAATTAGGTCTGTGATAGTACTCATTAGAATTCTTTGATGAATCTGAAGGATTTAATGTTTGGTCTAAGAGTGTAGTACTTCATTGGCTTTTAACATTGGCCCATGAACGTTTTGTATTATCTTGAGACAGCGAAGAGGTATTGTTAGTGGAATTGACTTTGTTGCTCTCACTCTACCATCCTATCTTATGTCGCATCCTATAGTTCTATGACTTAGTTGATCACAACTGAAATAGGACCTTGGTTGTCTCTACTTCTAGTATCTGTGTTTCCTCATGTTTTTAACTTACTATTTTCAGTTCATGGAGGCACCTTAAGGACTTATGTGCATATTCTAGTTTGTAAGTAAGGATTTTAGTTGTTTATCCACTTTATTTCACAATGTTGGTCCTCATGAAGATATGTCTTGCACTTTTCCACAATGTGTGATGAATATTTTATATGATGCTTCTTTCCTTATGATCTGTGCATATCCTTTACCAATCTACTTGAGTAAAATTTCTTTTTTGATTGGTTAGTTCCTCTTGCATCGTGACCAGCTTAAATACCATGACTGATAGGTGTCTCTTCTAGTGAATTCAATTGGGATTTGTAGTAGTCCAAGTTTGTTGGGGTATGTCATACCCAGAGAGTTGGATGTGTTATCTTTCCCAATTTCAACACTTTGTCATTTCTTCTGAGGATTTAACTTGAATATCTATAATAGAAGAAGCCCTAATATTTTTATCTCTTGATCTCATCTCATTGGACTATAATTTATGCTATATTTTAGTTACCATAAATCCCACGCATATTATGAATTCATGTTGTATTTGACACTACAATGCTAATTATAGACAACCAATATATTCAACTAAAACTAGGAATATATTGAAATGGTGCACCACAATTTTTTTTTAAACAACATTTTGGATTGGTCTCAATTTTGACCTTTCAACACTATTATTTTCGACCAGAATGCTATGCATTTGACGGTCTTTTCCACAAACAACCGTGGATAGTTCGACGCTATTTTCAACCAAAATTTTATGCATTCGACAGTCTTTTCCACGAACTACCGTGGATAGTTCGACGCTAAAAGTCTGACTTTACATCTCAATTTCGACCTTCACACCAATTGACCCAGCCGAGGTGGAGGTTTTATTCTTCCACTTCCAAGGGATTGTTGCAGTGGATAATTCGACCACTAGTCTAGTCGAAATTTTGACTATTAATAACCATGTAGACAATTCAACAAAAAAAGATCGATGACAATTTTAGTCGCCTATTCGACCAATTGTTGTAGACAATTCTACCTTTTCTCGTCGAAATTTAGGGAAAAATTTACTAGTGATTTGACAAAGTAGCTTCTGGTAGTGGTGTTGATGTTGCAGGAGTGTTTGGTAATTCTTTTATAAAAGGGGGTTCTGGTGCTGGTAGATTAGTACCAGATCTCAAGTGAATGTCAACTATTTCCAATGCATAGGAAGGGTATTGTTGAGCTTTAGTAGTATAGATTATTTGTTGTTGCTTATTGTTAGGATTTGGCTATGGGTGAGAAGGTAATTGTGTTGGCTTTGGAGGATGACTTGTGGCTATAGGAGGTGGCATAAGTGTTGGTTGAGGAACTGGAGGTGGTAATGAATGATAGCTAGTATTTTGATTAGGCCATTATTGAGGTCCCTCCATTGGGTATATGGTTGTCAATTCCCCTGTGGTGGCTGCCATTGATTTTGAGGTTGTGGTTGTGGCCATTGGGTCTGCTGGGAGTTATACCATTGGTTTGGTTGAGTATTTGGCCAGGAATTACTCCAAACAGGTTGGGAATACTAAGAAGGATATTGGGAATTTTGGTTTTTCCATTGGCTACCATAATTATTAAAAGATTGCAAAGGGTCTTGAGGCATAACTTGTCTTGGAGCCCATGGCCGATGTTAAGAAATGAAGAAGACTTTCTCATCCTCTCCCTCTATTTTCCTGAGTTCATTTGGAATATGTTATGTTCCCAAATTTGCCACCAGCTTGCACTGACAATCCTTCTTTTATTGTTGACAATGAGGCCAGTACTTAGCTAGCTTCGCCTCGGCTTCTTCATGCTTATTTTTGGCCTGAATTATATCTAGGTGTGTGGCAACATCATTGATAATTTCTTGTTTGAAATTTGACAACAAATTTTAGATTTCCATCTTAGCTATACTGGAGCTATTTCCTTTAGCAAGTGTGGGTCAGAATCCTTTGCCCTTATTTACTGCTAATCTTGAATAGTTTAGGTATATTTTCTTGAGATCATCCTAAGAAGATTGAGATATATCTCCTCCATCCATATAGTCCAGTGATTTGAGATAGTTGTCATTTACTCTAAAAAAGATGAGTTTTTGTGAATCCTCCTGCAATGTATGTTGAGGATTCTTCTGCAGATTGTACAAGAACCGTGAAATGTAATCTTCCAGAGTTTCATCTTCTTTTTGTGAAATCCAAAAGATGTTGTCCCCTCTCAAATCACCTCCCTTACAATATTCTTTATATTTTTGCAAAAATAAGGTCTCATTCCAATCAGTTGTTGCAATAGCCCCTAATCCCACAAACCATCTTAGGGCTGACTCCTTTAATGTTGTTGGAAACAACTTGAGTTTATAAATATTAGTGTTATAGTCAAAACTTCAGTAGAGAATTTCGAACTCAAATAAAAAGGTATCAGGGTCCTTAGTTATTAGGCCATAAAACTTTGGTAGAGCGGCACTGGCTATATTTTTTAGATTAACATCATTGATAAGGCTAGGAAGAGGAAATGGAAATGTATGTTAGGCCATTACTGCAGGTAATTTGGAGTTGATTTTATGTTGGGAAATATTTATGGCCAAAGGATTATTAGTAACTGGTGCACTTGAGGTGGAATTAGCAAGAAAACTGGCCAAAATCTCAGCCAAAGGTTGAAGGTCAGATGGATCAAATGGGTCTTCTACAAATGAATTTACTAGAGGAAATTCCAGACTCACATCAACAAAAGGTAATTCAACTTCTACAGACTCTTCATTCAAATTAATAGATTCTCTTGGGAGGAATCTGCCATAGACATCTCTTCTTCTTCCCCTTCAATGCATGCAAGTGGTTAAAATGAACTTGTGAAGCAAGTTCAGACCTACAAACTATTATCTAGAAAATAGGGAACTATCTAAAATGAATCAATAAGATTCTAAGCTTGACACCTATTGGCATTAAGTATGTTTGTCATTAGTAACAACACTTATTCAGATAGGACAGTGTTTACTGAGCAGACAGGACAGTGTTTACCGAGCAGACAAGATAGTGTTTACCGAGCAAATAGGATAGTGTTTACCGAGCAGACAGAACAGTGTTTACCGAGTGATGAAATGAGCAGTGTTTACCGAGTGCCAGCATGGTAAATAGGGAATTCAGTTTCTACTGAGTGACACTATATCTACCAAGTCTCCAGTATATACCGAGTTTGAAACTACAACCGAGTGGTTAGTATGGACTGAGCCTCCACTTCTATCGAGAGCATGATGATGCCAAGTAACATAGTGGATGCTGAGTATTAGAAAGTCACTGAGTTAGTTTGCAGTAACCGAGTAACTATATTTGGGCCGACTCAGTAATATTTGTGTTAGCTTGTTTAAGAGCCGACTTTGTAATTATTTTGTAATTGTTTTGGATTGATATATAAATAATTTCTTGTATCATATCCAAGGTGTGAAGTAGCGAAGTATGAAAAAGAGAGAAAGGCAGAGATAAGAAAATTACAAAGGGCTACAGCAGTATAAGAAGTAGTAAAGATCTATCCATCATAGAAGGTGATCAGTACATCAAAGAATCTCAATTAGCAAGTACAATTGCAAGTAAGAGATCTACTATTTCATCCTAATAGGTGAATTAGCTTAAAATCCTTTAACTGGGTAGACTTAACAGTCTTTGTAAAATCTCTTAACCGAGTGCATAATTTATTGTATGTTTGTAAATCCTCTAACAAGGTGGACCTAGCAGTCCTTATTGCTCCTAATAGGGCAGATCATCAGAAGTGATCATTGTAAGCCTTAACCAGCAAACTTTATACTACAGTATTAAAGTTTTGTGGGTATCATCCCCACCCCAGTTTTACTTTCTATTTGGAAGGTTTCTGGGTCACCAAACCTCTGTGTTCAAAGTGTTATGAATGTTTTATTCTTTTTGTTACTCATGCATGCAGTCAGATTATCAATCTAATGTTATTTGAAATATGGTTAAGATCTGAATTTGTTAAAAGTTTTGAAATTACTGATTCACCCCTCCCCTCTCAGTAACCTGGATAGTCTTGAATATTTCCAACAATTGGTATCAGAGCTTTGTGGTTCTCAGGATAAAGTTTGATAGCTTGAGAAAAGATTAAGGACAATGGAGATATTCAGACTTAACAAAGTAATTGAGAATGAAAAGCTAGATCTGGAAATGGCCATAACTCAACTCAAGGAAGCAAAAGAGCATCTTTCCTAATCCCTAAAAAGAAGGAAGGAACTTGTAAATCAGATTAATGACCACCAGTATGTTGAAGAAAAGATTGAAGACTTTTTCCCTTCAAGCAGCTCAAATGAAGCAAACAATGCAATCAAAGAACTTCTAGAAAAGAGTGGATCTCTGCAAGAAGAGATAAGAAAATTGAAAAGAGAATAGGAAATTCAGTCAACAAGATTTTGTGAAATCTTGGAACAAAGAAACAAGATGAAAGATGAAATAGATGGAAAGAACAATGAAATCCAGAATCAAACCCTTCAGCTAGAAAACCTTATTGATCAAGTCTCTAATGTGTATACACCTAAAAATGGTCATCTAGACTATTAGGCCCTTGCTAGCATTTTTGCTAAAATCATCAATTGCTTGTTCTTGATCAAATCCTAGCTCTATCATTTATTCGATTATTTTCTATGGGCTAACCATCTTATCCTAAGTCTTTATTTAATTAAAAGGAATATTTCCTCCCCTTTTATTAAATAAAAAGCCCCCACTTTTTCTCTTATCCTAAGTTGCACAAATAAAGCATTATTTTTATTTTATAAAAAGGGAAAAAGCACTTTTTGTCTCATATGGACACAAAAGTCAACTCCTATTTTCTCATTGGAGGATACTTGTGCACATGGGTTGCTCCTCTTTGATCCTCCACCATTGATTAAATCTTTTGCCTCTTAATCTCCATGGTCCATTTCTCCTCATTTCCTTTAAAAGGAGACTCTCTTCTTCATTCTAGATCCCCAACTTTTTATGCTAACTTTATGCTGCAGGTTTTCTAGGTCACTTTGGAGCTTTTGAAGATTTGGAGCATTCTTGCATCCTACATCTCATTCTTGCATTCTTAGCTTAGCTTCATATTTATGCTTTCTTAGATTAGCTTCATTTATATGCTCTAGATTAGCTCACATAGATTAATTAGCTTGGGTTGTAACACTTGCATATTTCCTTTCATAGCTTAGCTTGCATTTCCATTTCTAGCATAGCATTGCATCGCATTTTCATTCTTGATTCTTGAGGATATTGGCATTCTTGCCCTTTTCTTCATTGAATCTCCCATTGCATGGTTTACTAGCAAGGTTATAGGCTAAATAGCTCTAGCTGAGAGCATTCTTAAAAACCCTTGCACTCCATGCCTAGGGAGCTATGGATCAATTTGTGAGGGCTCATTCTTGAGTTTCCTTGCATGTAATGATCCATAGAAGTGTGACACATTTATAGCACACATTTTTGGCACCCACCGTGGGGCAGAGTAGATAGGCTTTGCCCTTTAGTTTCTTGCATTTTCATCATTTTTCGGATTATTTTTCAAAAATTTTGTAGGTTCTGGTTCTCTGTCTCAGAGTATCGCGCGATACTTCTCAGGTATATCGCATGATATACCTTACTATACGTGTGCGACACTTCGTGCCAGAGAAGAATCACATGATAGTATTGAGGTATATCGCTTGGTGTCGTGCGAAGTATCACCCGCCTATTGTGTAGTATATCACCCAGACTGAAGTATATCGCCCGGCTATAGGAAACTGTGTCGCGCGATACTGGTGAAGTCTGAGGTATATCGCCTGAACCTGACAAAGAGCTATTTTTGGGCTATTTTATCTATCTTGCAAGTTTCAGGTTCTCTGCTATCTTTTTGAAATTTTTTGAAATTTCTAGCGTTTTCACTCTGGAAAATGGGTGCCCATTTTTTTTTTGAAATTTTGCAAATGGTATCAAAAGTTTAAGTGTGATATATCATTGGAAAGGTCTTTCTGAGCCTAATCCAACCATGATGGTTTCATTTTCAGATTTTATCATTTGATCAGTTATTTTTGCACATTATCTAATTTTTTCATGTACCAATCATTGTTAGATTTTGGATTTTGATTCTCCTAACTCTTGTTGGTCTAACAAGTTGTGGTTGTAGGTGCTTCTTGCTTGAAATTTGCTAAAATCGCATGTCAAAGAGGGCTACTAATGGTTTTTGCAGGGCTTCCCTAAGCATAAAAAACCAAATCAAGTGCTTGTTTAATTGCTTTCTTTATTAAGTGCAGCATATACTAGTTGTTTCCTTTCATAGGCACTTAATACCTTGTTGTAGAAATTTTGAGGTGGTAGGAGAGTATGCTCTTCACCCTTGTGGTGAAACAGAAATCTTGACCCATCTTGGGATTTTGAAAGCAAGGGGGTAATTGAATCTTTGCTTGGTGTGTTTGGGAGAGATTCTTGAGATAGGGGAGTATGCTCTTCACCCTTGTGGTGAACCAAAAACCTTGAACCTCAAGAATTAATCCACTCTTTGTTTAGCTTAGGATCCTTTAGCAGGCCTACTCTTGAGCAATCAAGAGGAACGACCCAAGTGGGGACAACCTTGTCATCATTTTCCTTGGTGGCAAGTGGTTCCAACTCACTATAATCTCAAGGCTATCGAGGACACAAAACCTTGGTAGACATAGTACTTATCTTCGCTTGATGTGAGTAACTTGTGGGATTGTGACCATGAGGAAAGCATTAAGCAAGAATGCTTAAGGTACTCTTGAGGCCGCGAGGTCCTAGTCCTTTATGAGGAGCAAGAGGGGTGCTATGAATGGAAACCCTTACTATGAACCATTAGATAGAGGCCACCCTATTTTAGTCGCTTAGCTTCTTGGTGCAAGGATTGATCCAAGTGGACTTACCTGGATCACCCTAAGACACTCACCATATGTGTTCCTTTGGTTGTTTTTTTGACACTTCCATGACAACGCCAATATCTCTTGTGGGCAACCACTTGGTGTGAGGCAAGGGAGCATCAAGTTGTGGGCCACGTTGCTAAGTAATGAGCCTTGTCCTTCTAGGTAGTAATTGCTTGAATTGTCTTCGATTGTGCTATGCCCGTGTAAATGTTTTCAACATTCAAACACACGGTAGCATTCATAAGGTTTTCTATTTTGATATCACAAGTGCTTGTCTTGACAAGGTTGCTTTTGCCCTTGTTTCAAGTGTTCTATGACATGTTTGATCACCTATTGTTTGCAAACTTGTCTTTTATCTACTATTACTGCTTGTCAAACTGAGAAATTGCACTATCCAACCTTTGAACTTGATCAAAATGCTTTAAAACTAAGAATTTTATGTTCACTGGTCAAAAAGTCATATGAATCTGCAACAGTATCGCACGCCTTACTGAGAAATATTGCGCGATAGTTCACACCTTGCTATTTTATCGCGTGCTTTGCTGAGGTATATTGTGCGATAGTTCGTGCCTTCTGGACTATCGTCCCGCTAGCCTGGAGTCTATCACCCAACCATACTGCAGTCTATCACCTAGCTTAAAGCGAAGTATCACCTGAACTGAGAAGTATCACCCTATCTGCCTGGAAAGTATCACCCAGAATCTTTTTGCTGTCCTATCATTGCTGCAATTCAGAGTGGCTAAAATTGCACTTTAACCTATCGTAGAGTGTCTTTTTCTGTTCTTACCTGAAACTGGTTTGTTACCTACATGCTTAGATTTGTTCTAGACTGAAACAAATGAGCTAAAACTATTGGGTTTGAGCTTAACGAATGCTACTCTTAATCACTTGTCGCATCACGGTTACCTCTCTAGCTACTTGCTTATTGAGCTTCTTGCTCGTTGCTCAGCTTTAGTCAATTGATTGTTGTAAGTGCTTGAGCACTTTTGACGATCCATCTCTCTATTGTTTTACTTTGACAAGTGATCTTTATTATCCTTGCTTATCTCAAATTTGAGAAACTTTGTCTCATTCTATTAGTTGACCAACATCTCTTTTCATGCCGGTTACAACTCGGTCTCAATTTGAGCAGGAGAATCACCCTCTGTTCAATTATACACAGTTACCTTCTCCAACTAGACATTCCAAAGCACCCATTAGCAAAGACAGTTCTAGTTCTGACCAATCTGAGAAATCTAAGGCTACACCGTGGTACAAAGGAGGTTTTCTCTTTTCCACGTTCAAGACTCCCAAAAACACAGACAGTGTCTCACTCACTTTGACTGAACAAGAAAAATTTCAACTCTTGCAAGAACACTTTGAGCATAAGGATAACCAAGCACGCTTAAAAAAAGAACACAATCAACAAAGGATGGATGCTGCTAGGCGCATGGCTTATAGAGGGACATTTCATGAGCAACCTGAGACTAGTAATCATGAGCATAGACCTCTTTTTAACAATGGCAACAATGACAACAACACGCCACCAAGATCTCCTCCAAGGCCAACTTTTGCTATGCCTTCTTCACCACCTAGACCTCCTCCCTCTCAACATGAGGCAGAGGCTAATGATGAGATTTCTAGTGAGGATCTTATGAGATGTGAACAAGATGTGGATTTCCAACAAATGATGCATAAGCTTTTAGAGCGTAATGGCGATCAATATTTTCAATATATGACTTCTAGAGGATACAAGCTTCCTCTCGGCTATGATGTCAGACAAATTGTCCAAAAAAGAGTACCAACTGAATTGGAAGTCCTTCAAGAAGAATTACGTCGGACAAATCAACGCCTTACACAAATGGCATTAGAAAGAGAGCCTCCAAAGGTCTCTTTTGTAGAATCAATTTGTGCTCTTCCTTTTGATAAAAGTCTATACATGGCCCCATTTCCTAGGGATATTGAGGTTCCCAAATATGACAAGTATGATGGAAATGGTGACCCCCATGACCATGTGCATCACTTTTACGCTCTTAGCATGGACTTTCTTCATGAAAACACATTTTTGCTATGATTATTCCCTTGAAGCTTAAGAGGACAAGCTTTAGAATGGTTTGCAAAGTTGACACCTCCTTTGAAGACTTTTGATGAGTTGGCTATGCACTTCACACAACATTATTCTTACAACATCCAACAACCTGTCACCATGATAGATCTCGGTAATCTAAGACAACATCAAGGTGAGCCATTTGCAACTTACTTACAATGTTGGAGGTCATTGTATTCTCGATATCCTCGTCAGCTACCTGAAAGAGAAAAGATTGACATTTTCATCAACACACTTGTGCCTGAGCTATTTTATGATCTAAGGAAGCA
Organism: Chamaecyparis obtusa; assembly: GCA_027943335.1. Classification (NCBI taxonomy): domain Eukaryota; kingdom Viridiplantae; phylum Streptophyta; class Pinopsida; order Cupressales; family Cupressaceae; genus Chamaecyparis; species Chamaecyparis obtusa. The sequence continues at coordinate 15,642 of BSBK01009334.1, read as the reverse complement.
ACTATTCTCCTCTTTCAATGACATGGTTGAAAGTGCATATCGAATTGAGGATGTAGCTATAAGAAAAGGGGATATTGTTATTAATAAAGATGCTAAAGGCAATGGCAAAGACAAAAACAAACCTTGGAATAAAAACAAGTATGTTGTTAATGATGGGGTTGTTGATGCTCCTAAAGTTAAAGAGCCCGCTTTCAATCTCTCCAACGCTATCTATGAAGCAAAACAACAAGAAGCTGGCAATGCTCACAATGCTCCTAAACCTCAATATGTAGATAAGCCTAAGAAGTCATTTTGAAAGTGAGTCTATACCAAGTTGGCAGAACCTTACGATGTGATCCTTAAGACTTTGGTTGACAATGGATATCTTACGCTTCCTGATAAACCTGGTAAATGGGATCCGATAAATAAGCCTGATTGGTGGAGAGAGGATCATTACTGCCATTATCACAGAAATAAGGGACATCCAACAGACAATTGTTTTAGGCTTAAGGATGATATTCAGGATCTTATTGAGAACGGCACAATCTCCACTGATGGCTTAACTAAAATTTTTTATCACACAGCTTTCAAAGATCCTCTACCTAAGCATGATAAGGGGGAAACCTCTCAAACACATAAGAAGAATCATGATGCAAAGATCAATTACATGTATCCTTCTAATACGCTTGTGATTAACATGGTAGAGCCCGTTGAGAGTGTTCTAATGATGAGGTCTCAAGATGATAATAACACCAATCATGGTAAGCCAAAGTTAGTCTTGCAAACACGTGGTAGTTCATCTTCCCGAAGTGAGACACTGAATGCTGTTACTAGGGGGCAAGCCAAGATTGTCCTTAAAACTGCGCAAGATCCCAAGCAAGCTTTGCCTTCCAAACAAGCGGCTCCTTCAGCCACCCCTAGCTATGATCTTGTCCAACATTTGCAAAAGACACCAGCATAGATATCTATCCTTGAGTTACTTCGGTTATCCTCTTCGCATAGAGAGATTCTTGATGAGGCTCTATGTACAACACATGTTCCCAATGACATTGATCCAGATCAATTTCAGGCTATGGTCAACCACATTTCATCTCCGCTATCTCTCTCCTTTTCTGCAGAAGATGACATATCTATTGCTCACCCGCATAATCTAGCTTTACACATTGAAGTTCTAGTCTACAATACCCGAGTCCGCCGAGTCCTAATAGACAATGGTGCAGGGTTAAATATTATTTCTTTCAATGTCATACAACAATTCGGTTTGTCATAATTGGCTGTGGATTCCAAGAAGAAGATTACTATAAAAGCTTATGATGAAGTGGAAAGATCTTCCAAAGGTCTTGTCACGCTGCCTGTCCGAGTGGGCCCTATCATGAAAGATATTAGCTTCCAAATATTGGACATCCCACTCGCATATAACATTATTTTGGGTCATCCTTGGATCCATGACATGCAGGCTGTTCCTTCCACTTATCATCAGTGCGTCAAATTTCCATACAATGGCATTGAAATTGTGATTCCTGGAGACCATACTATTGCTATTAATGCTCTTGTTGCTACTGAAAAATTTGTTCCTCACAATGAACCTACTGATGATCCTAGTACGTCTCTAGTTGCTGCTAAGAAATCATTTAAGATGATGAGCCTTGGTATGGGTGAATATAAACTGGATTCCTTTGCTTCTATACCTATTTCTCCTAGGTCATATGGGAAACCTTCCACTTTTGCTATGGTGATCCTTGAAGCCAAAAGAGAAGAACAAGCTGTTCATGAGTGGATCTATAGAGAAGATGCCCGAAATACTCCCATGCTCAGTAATTCAGACATAGATACAGATGAGTCACCAATACACACTATGGCTCACATGGGAGATGATCTTCCCTCTACTTCACTTCTTTGGGGAGAAAAATGTATATCTACTAATGATATGGATGTTGATATGGTTCATTCTTGTAGTAACCATCCCAACGTGGTTGATGGGTCTTGTGTGGGGTCTGATGAGTTTGTTCCTCGTATTGCCTTAGTGGACCACGTTGGTTCTTCTATGACAAGTCTAGATCTAGCTACTTTTAGAGCTTACCCTATAGGCTCAACCTCTCTTGTTACCAAAGATGACACCCCTCACATAAATGCTATTAAACCGGTCACTTCATTTCATCTTGCATCAACACCTGTTACTTCTTCCACCAGCGAACTAGCCACAAAAAAGATTGAATTAGCAATCAAACATCACAGTCATCAAGTCAAAAGAAAAGAGCAATGGTCGGATGGTGAAAACCACATTGTGGCGCTATCTGAACCTAAGAAAAGTAAAAATAAAAATCTGCTCAAAAATAATGATTCTCAAATAAAAGATGACAAGCTAATTCTCTACAAAAAAATGATGCACTACTTCAAGCATGATCTCATATCTGTTATACTTCAGCCCATTCCTAGAGATGAGAACAAATTTGCTAATGCCTTGGTTACTTCAGCATCCATTTTACAAATGAAAAAGCATAAATTTCGCTTCAAGTTCCTGGTGGATGAATTACGCTATCCTGCTCACAAATCTTACAATCCTACCATCTTTTCATATCTTCCACCTCATATTCCTCTTGCAAATCCACCGCGCCATTCCTTCCACCATCCCTTACACTTTTCCTTTGTCTTTGGTGACTTGTATAGGAAGGGTCTAGACGGAACTCTCCTTAAGTGTCTAGGAATAGAGGAGTCAGAAAAAGTGCGAGCTGAAATCCATGATGGCATATGTGGATCACATTCTAACGATCCTTCACTAGCTCAGACATTGCTTAGGGCTGATTATTATTGGTCAAACTGGTTAAGACCTCCTATCATCACAACTGCAGCATTTGGGCCTGGGGCCTATCAATTCTCTACATAAGAGGAAGCAGATTCTTGATGTTCATTTCTGTCTAGGGCATCCTTTGTACATATTTATTGATCCTGAAAAAACTCCAAAAAAATTCATATATGATGCTGAAAAAATCCTAAAAGGCATAAAATGTCCTGAAAAAATACAAAAAAAAATTTAAAAAAAAAAAAATTGAAAAAGTGCCTTGGTGAAAACCTGGAAACAGGCGCCTTGGTAGCAAAAATACAAAAAAATTATAAAAAGTCCTAAAAAAATTGCAATAAATCTATCAAGTGGTGAAAACCTGGAAACAGGCACTGCTTGAGACCCTCTGCACCTATGTCTATCAGTCTTGCGTGGTGCTCCTTCGCTCCACTTCTTGCTTTGCCTCTCCTAGCCTGGAATTGGCTCTTGTCTTAGTCTAGGAGGCATACATTGTTTTAAGCTTATCTTGGGTCTCTTTGTGCGTCTGGGTTTCTTAGGCACCTCGCAAATAGTGTTTTTCAACACCACCTCAACTGTGTTTTTCAACACTACCCTAGCGTCAAGTGTTTCTCAACACTTATCAGATATCCTACCTGCACTCTAGATGATGCAATATTTCTCACTGGTAGATGCGATACTCAAAGTTTGACTCTATGACCTACACACACACACTTGACTCACTAAGATTTGTTTGACTTCATTTCTTTGCGTGCTGTCTATGATGATTTCTTTGCTGAGTGTTCTCCCCCTATGATCATTTTCGATGATGCATAGCTAGAAGATTGAGGGAATGAGAACATGTTTCATTACTTTTTCTGCTTGTGGGTATATTTTGTTGGACTTAACTATCATGAGCATTTATGCTGGTCTTACTTGACACTTTGGATCTACAAGGTATTATCCTTGACTATTTTGCAAGTGCATGCTTATAGCTATCCTGACTTTTCATGTGTCTCGATGCGAGCATAATCTTTCTATATCAAACTTAGGTAATCTCACTGCACTAGTCATCTTGACCTACATGTCTCTGATGCCTAGGTGGGATTTCCACATTTCTATCTGATATAGATCATATTTAGATCCACATAGTTATGCTAGTGTGTATTGTATGATCTTGCGACGCTACCAATAACGCTCAATGATGAATATTAGATGTCTATTGGCTTTGTAACCTTGCAAGTAAACCACTTTTCATGTAGCTTGCATTCTTAGGATCATGATAGTTTAGTCTTGCATCTTGCATATGGAGAGAGCTCTCCTTTATCTTTCGTGGACTTGTTAATCAACTACGCTCACCTTTCACTTCTTCCTAATCATGTCTTTCACTTCTTGTCTTTCATATCCCATCATTTTCTATTCATTTCAAGATCGAAACCGAAATCCAAGATCACCTTGATCATCCAAATCACCTTTTCCCCCTTTCACGCAGTTGGCTAACCTTTTTGAGGCCTGATCCTTCGATCTTCACTGGGGCATTCTTCACCTCTTCATCCGCATCTCTTTCAAACTTCTAGTCTTTCATTCACTTTCAAATCCCAAGTTCAAATTCTTCCCCTCCATGGTGTTTTCGGGTTGAGGGACCGCTTGGTTCGTGCCCCGGGTCCCATGTGTGGGGCATCTCTTCACTGCTTGATGGTTATTCTGTTCTCTTTCTTCGATTATGATTTCTAGTGATTTGATCATGCTACTCTTGCTTCTGCTTTCCCTCTACTTGGATTTCGCATTCGATCCCGAGGGGGCAGACATATCATATCTTATTGGCTATCTCTTTCCTAAGTGTTCAGTACTATTGCTACCAGGCTGATCATGCAGGATTTGCTATCTCTCTGCACTTCATTCTTTGGAGTCAGATTGCTATTGCTTTCTTTCTTGGCTATCTGCTTGCCTTCTTGGCTGATCTATTCTTTGACTACATGTATTCCCAAATCAATCACACATTAGTCAAAGAGGGGCAAATGTATACACCTAAAAATGGTCATCTAGACTATTAGGCCCTTGCTAGCATTTTTGCTAAAATCATCAATTGCTTGTTCTTGATCAAATCCTAGCTCTATCATTTATTCGATTATTTTCTATGGGCCAACCATCTTATCCTAAGTCTTTATTTAATTAAAAGGAATATTTTCTCCCCTTTTATTAAATAAAAAGCCCCCACTTTTTCTCTTATCCTAAGTTGCACAAATAAAGCATTATTCTTATTTTATAAAAAGGGAAAAAGCACTTTTTGTCTCATATGGACACAAAAGTCAACTCCTATTTTCTCATTGGAGGATACTTGTGCACATGGATTGCTCCTCTTTGATCCTCCACCATTGATTAAATCTTTTGCCTCTTAATCTCCATGGTTCATTTCTCCTCATTTCCTTTAAAAGGAGAGCTCTCTTCTTCATTCTAGATCCCCAACTTTTTATGCTAACTTTATGCTACAGGTTTTCTAGGTCACTTTGGAGCTTTTGAATATTTGGAGCATTCTTGCATTCTACATCTCATTCTTGCATTCTTAGCTTAGCTCCATATTTATGCTTTCTTAGATTAGCTTCATTTCTATGCTCTAGATTAGCTCACATAGATTAATTAGCTTGGGTTGTAACACTTGCATATTTCCTTTCATAGCTTAGCTTGCATTTCCATTTCTAGCATAGCATTGCATTGCATTTTCATTCTTGATTCTTGAGGATATTGGCATTCTTGCCCTTGTCTTCATTGAATCTCCCATTGCATGGTTTACTAGCAAGATTATAGGCTAAATAGCTCTAGCTGAGAGCATTCTTAAAAACCCTTGCACTCCATGCCTAGGGAGCTATGGATCGATTTGTGAGGGCTCATTCTTGAGTTTCCTTGCATGTAATGATCCATAGAAGTGTGACACATTTATAGCACACACAATGAAAATGAAGAAATCTTGACTCTGAGATCAGAAAATGAAAATATAAGAGAGGAGCTGAGATCTGAAAAGCAAATCAATTTAAGATTGATGAGTGACCTAGATACTAAAAGGCAAATCAATGAGAGAATGTTGAAATCTCAAGAAGATATGAATCAGGTGTATGAACAAAACCTTCATAGGAAAAAAGGAAAAGAAGGACTTGGATACAAAGAGGAAGGTGAATCCTCCAAACAAGGTACTCAAAAGAATCAGAAACTCACTTGTAATCACTGTGGCAAAATTGGTCATACTTCAAACAAATGTTGGAACAATGGAAAAGAAAAATTCAATGGAAAATGTTACAATTGCAATCAGCATGGTCATAAAGCAAATGAATGCAAGGAGAAACCAAGATTTAAAGGCAAATGTCACAAATGTAGCAAACAAGGTCATAAGGCATCAGAATGCAGAACTAAAACACCCAATCCAATAGAACAAATTATGAAAGCAATGTTTGGTTGGGATTACAACACTTGGTGTAGATGTCATTACTGTGGAGAATATGGGCACATTGGCATGAATTGTGTAAGGCATCACTTGAGAAAAAGGGATACTACCATAATATGTTATAAATGCACTAAGCTTGGTCACATAGCTAAAAACTGCATGAATTTAGGCAAAGTTGAAGATGAAAAGAAAGCAAAAGCAAATAGCATCAGGAAGCAGATGAGACAAAAGTGGATTCCTAAACCTACCGAGAAAACCAGTCCAAGTAATGAAGTCACTCATGAAGAGAGTGGCTCTATCAACTCTAACTAATTCTCCAAGAAAGCACTGGAACTGTATCTTCATAGACATATTCCAAATAGTTCCTGAACTGAAAGGAAAAAAAAGATCCAAATCAGTATGCAAGATACAGTAGGATCACAAGAAGGTCGATATCAGTTACCACCGAGCAAGGTCAGGAGTAACCTAATTTCATTTGGTTACCGAGTAAGGTCAGAGCAGTATGAATTCATATGTTCTCCGAGTTGCAGAATCTTCACCGAGCATTTAATGCATAGTGGATGACAGTCTGTCGAATGCAATACCCTAATTCCTATGGAGCATTAATGACAAAATTTTAACAAAAAGCATGAAATCAAGTTCATTCTTCACCACGAATATCAGCATATTGAGCAGAGAAATTTCTAGTGTGATCAAGCGATTCGAAGCAAAATTTTGCAGCAGAAATTTCTTCGAAGAATTTTTCTTTTTCTACCAAGCTATCATGGCATCATCCAGCACCAAAGTAAAGAAAGGTTTGAAAATGTTAGTTCAAGGAGAATGGAAAGCGCTGGATTTCAAAATCGTGCTCACGATTGCAGAAACCCTAGATTTGAGTGGAGCTCAATCTCAAATTCCTCCAAAGGTACTTCTTGTAAATGACATTCACAGTCATTTTAAAGGTACAATTCAAGAGCTTGGAACCCTAGAGATAGATGTTGTTCATGATGAACTGTGTGTTGATGGTGTTCTCAAACCGGAACATAAACATTTGGAAGATAAGGGTTTGACACATATCACCCACTTGCCTCGGAGTTTCCAGATAAAATGGATTAGATATATCCTAAGCTGAGTGAACGAAGGTAAAATTTGGCTTGAGCAACCATTGGAAATAACAAAGAAGATGATTCACCGAATCACTGGTCTTCCCATGCTTGCCCAGGCTAAATCTACAAAAACCCTAGGTCAAGTAGAGCTGGAAAAGAAAACCCTAGCCAAATGGGACGGTAGAGGTATGAGAATAAACAGTATTACCGATGTAGAACTAAAATTTGGCACATATGTCATAGCTCACAAGATATACAGTTCAAGTTGGCAGAATAGTGTTCCATGTGAAGCAGTTGACCTAGCTTATAAAATTGTGAAGAACAATCTGTCATTTGACCTAGTAGATTTATTGTTAAAACAGTTCAACAAAAATATGGAGAGCATCCAAACCTCAAAGAACAATCCATGTAAGTTTGGCTCGCTATTGGTTTGTTTATTTTTCTATGCTCAAAATTTTTTCCCATCAAAAGGCATGGTAAAATGGAGAAAGGATGTGCCTATTCTTTATCAGATAAATAAGTATATTGCAGAAATGGGTGAAAATTTTGTAAACATAATGGATAACTATTTTGAATCTTTTAAAGAAAAGATGAATAACAGATTCTGGATTCCACTAAAGCTGGTGGAAGATTATAAAGATGATGTTTGTTTCATGGTTGATTGTGATAGAGTATACATTCAGGCAGTAAGGCCTAGGATTGTATGGGTGAAACCTCTTCCTTATGAGGTAAACATTGATGAAACAAAGGATATAATTGAAGCCCTAGTAAATCATCCTGTTGATCCAAAGGCTCCATACTTTGGAACATATGATGAAGCTAAGATAAGAATTGAGCTAAGCATAAAACTTCCACAGGCAGTTAACAAAGGCAGAAAGAGGATGGCCAAGATGAAATCTAGCACACCTCTAATGTTAACCGAGGACATAGGAGAGGATATTGTAGAAGAAGAAGAAGAAAATGATGAGAGTAAAGAAGAACAAGTGCTTGTAAAGAAGAAAGGAAAGGTAATTATCACCAAGGAACCTGAGCAATCTACTGTAGTATTCACAAGGAAAAGATCAAGGGGCAAGGTAGGTAAATTCAATGATGATATAGTACTCAAAAGGCCTCCTCCCTCATTTGAACAAAAGATTAAGGATTTGAGAGAAGGACCTGGAATTTCAAATTTCAAATCTCTCAAATATGAAATTAGATCAGAGGCAGAGCAACAGGAAATTGAAGATGCTGTTATTGAGAAAATGGGAAAATGGAAGTACTCGCTTGATGATATGGCTTCTCAAATTCCAGGTGTTCTATTGGATAAAGTCAAGTTGAGATGGTCCAATGCAAGACAAACTGTCAAGGACATATATGCTCAAACCTTAAGATAGTTGATGCCAAGTTTGAAAAATGATGAAATAAATAAGGCATTGATAGAAAATGAGTGCAAGATGACACTAAAATTCAACGGTTGTTTGATTTTGATCAAAGATATAGAGTCAGTTGTGAAGAGTGCAAATTTTACTTGGAAAAACATCTATCATCTTCACAAACCGAGTACTGAAACTGTGATAATAAAAGATATTGAAGATGACAGTGATGAAGAAGAAGAAGAAGCAGTTCAGATTAATAATGTTGAGGTAGAAGAAGAAGAGGAAGAAGTTACCGAGGAAGCTAAGAAGAATGTTGAGGAAGATGATTCAGTTTGGATAGCTGTAGAGGTGATTGCCTCACTTCCTCACTCTCCAGTAAAAATTGCTACATCTAGCCCGGAGAAAACTTCAATTGTGATTGTGACAACTCCCTCAGATATATCAAATGTCCAATCATCACTAGCACAACTCAATGTATCAATGATAGAAGTGGCTACCACTTCATCCACTGAGCTTCAGCCTCCTTCCACCGAGTTGCAATATTCAGTACCTTCTTCAATTTTGAGATTTTTAGCAGTAAGTACTTCAGATTCTATAGTTGTAAATACTTCAGTTTTTTATTTATCAAGTATTCTAGTTAGCATCCCATCAGTCAGAAGTTTATCAGTTTTCACTACAAGTCCTACTGTGTCTACAATAATTTCTACTACAAAGGCAATAAGTATAAAGACTCAACCGAGTACAAAAATTTTGAGTAGGAGTGTAGTAGAAGATATAGATTTAGATGAGGAGATAGAAATTCCCCAATTAGATTTTGCAAACCTCACAGCAGACCAAATGCAAACAGTTGGTGAACTCCTCCAGAAGAAAGCAAAGTAGAAGAAACTAAAAGAAGAAAGAGATAAGGAATATAAGATCATTGAGGATGCCAAGAACATTTTGACAGAAATAATAGGTGTTGAAGTTGATTCCTCTCAACACATTTTGTTGTAGTTGGAAAAGGCAGTAAACAAGCTCAATGAGGATTCCTTTGGATCAGATAAGTTTCTTGAGAAGGCTGAGAAGAAGTTTGAAAATAAAGTGCTTGAGCACATTGCTCAGCAAATAGCTATCAATCAAGCAGGGTTATCTTCAGTTTTGACTAGCATTGAGTCCTCCTATTCCAAGGTAACATCATTTTTTGTCAAAGTATGTAATGTTGTCGAGTTCTCAAAGGAGATTAAAGACAAAATAAATAAGATTGATGAGGATCTGAAGATCAGTGCATAGAAGTTGCAACTTGAACCTAGTTCAAGCTCTGCACATCAGATGACAGTCAAATACCTATCTGATAAGAAGTCAGAGTTATTGAAAGAAAATGCAAGGATCAAATCAACATTAATAGATATTCAGAACATGATCCTTCCCATCATGGATACAATGCAGAAGCATATTGCATACTCAAAAACATTGATCCATGACAATCAGTTTTCAATTGCAGATCACATGATTGAATTCTCTGCAGAAGTCCAAGTTGCAGTCCATACATGCAAGATTCTGCAAGAGAATTGGGATAAAACTCTAGCACTAATTGGAAAGGTACATTCTATTTTTCTCTCACATTTTGGTATCTCCGTGTAAAATATTTGTATATACACCTTTGGCATTATTGTCAAAAAGGGGGAGAAAGTATATGAGATATGAAAGGGGGAGAAAGTATATGAGAGAAATAGGAAATATGAGTATGAGGTGAAATAAGATATTTGTATATATACTGTATAAGGGAGACATGACATGTATATACAGCAGTATGACAAAGATAAATTTTTGAAAAATTAAAACCAGTATTAGCATGATTGTGTATATAAGTTTTGGGCAATAAGTGTTTTGTCACTAATGCCAAAGGGGGAGATTGTTGGCATTAAGTATGTTTGTCATTAGTAACAACACTTATTCAGACAGGATAGTGTTTACCGAGTAGACAGGATAGTGTTTACTGAGCAGATAGGACAGTGTTTACCGAGCAGATAGGACAGTGTTTACCGAGCAGACAGGACAGTGTTTACAGAGCAGACATAACAGTGTTTACCGAGTGACACTATATCTACCAAGTCTCCAGTATATACCAAGTTCAAAACTACAACCGAGTGGTTAGTATGGACTGAGCCTCCACTTCTACCGAGAGCATGACGATGCCAAGTAACACAGTGGATGCTGAGTATCAGAAAGTCACCGAGTTAGTTTGCAGTAACCGAGTAACTATATTTGGGCTGACTCAGTAATATTTGTGTTAGCTTGTTTAAGAGCCAACTTTGTAATTATTTTGTAATTGTTTTGGATTGATATATAAACAATGTTTTGTATCATACCCAAGGTGTGAAGTAGTGAAGTATGAAAATGAGAGAAAGGCAGAGATAAGCGAATTACAAAGGGCTACAGTAGTATAAGAAGCAGCAAAGATCTATCCATCATAGAAGGTGATCACTACATCAGAGAATCTCAATCAGCAAGTACAGTTGCAAGTAAGAGATCTACTATTTCATCCTAACAGATGAATCAGCTTAAAATCCTTTAACCAGGTAGACTTAACAGTCTTTGTAAAATCTCTTAACCGAGTGCATACTTTATTGTATGTTTGTAAATCCTCTATCAAGGTGGACCTAGTAGTCCTTATTGCTCCTAATAGGGCAGATCATCAGAAGTGATCATTGTAAGCCTTAACCGGCAAACTTTATACTGCAGTATTGAAGTTTTGTGGGTATCATCCCCACCCCAATTTTACTTTCTATTTGGAAGGTTTCTGGGTCACCAAATCTCTGTGTTCAAAGTGTTATGAATGTTTTATTCTTTTTGTTACTCATGCATGCAGTCAAATTATCAATCTAATGTTATTTGAAATATGGTTAAGATCTGAATTTGTTAAAAGTTTTGAAGTTACTGATTCACCCCTCCCCTCTCTGTAACCTGGATAGTCTTGAATATTTCCAACAGACACCATCCCCAGAAATGACGCCAAAAATAAATGGCCCCATAATAGGTAATAATAATCATGCCGAAGCTTCTCCTAGGAATAGTGTATTCAAACTAAGTATTATTTCCCTGTCATGGACTGCATTTAAATTGTCAACCCAAGGAAATATACTTGAAATGGGACAACACGGTTTGTGCACTAAGCCTCTTATAAAGTCATCTTATTTAAGTTGCATGAAGGAAAATACATGGAAAGAACTACGCTATTGTTGTAGGAAAGTAAAACACAAATAAATAATTAAAATTGATATTGACAACCATAAGCTCTAACTTCAAGCTATTCTAACATTCCAAAGCATTTGCTATGACTATTTATGCAAGTGTTGCAGGAACATACACAAGTATAATGTTGCAGGAGAAAATAATGAATTCTACTTCAAATACTGAAAATGTTTAAACTACTTTCTCTACTCTACTCTAATCCACCTCCCAAGTGGGCCCCCTTGGTCAGTTTCTATTAGTTATGAAGACATAATATAACTCTAAATTGCTTCATTATTATATATTCAAAAAACTGATTACATCATAACAGAGTAGTGCACAGAACTAAAGAGTAACTTGCTTCCAATATAACAGTAATACAATCATCTGTCTAACTAGATTTCCAATAATCATATCCCTATATATAGAGGATTGACATTTGAACATAAAGATAAGGTTTGACTAATTCATCCATAAAGAAAGGAGAATGCGACAGTCCACAAAAGAAGATCATAAAGACTAAACAACCATTTCAACAAAATATTGACTGTAGAGGAGATTTAGCATAGTCATGCCCCTATATTCCCTAAGACATTCATTCCTTTAGTCCTTTAGGAATGTTACGTGGTTGTCATAATGGTTCTTCTCATTGTGGTTGAAACTTCATCACTTCCTCATCAATGCTACCGATTCATTCTCTAGTTGTTCCTTTTATCCTGGCAGATTAGTAGTGCATGCATGTATATTCAAGTATTCAACTAGTCAATCTAATTCAAATGTTAGGACATACATTAAAACAATTATATGAAATAATGTAGCATATATATATAATATTTAGCAAGGTATGTCAACTATTATCTACCCATAAGTTTTTGGATCTGACTGTACTTATAGTATGTGTACAAATTTAAGCACCTAAACATCACAACAAGTATTTTGGAAATGTCTTAGAACAGAGCATAAAAACAACATAAAACAAAGACAAATTTGAGCCTCATCACTCATAATATTCACCATAACTCAAAAAAATTCATAGGTAATGTATCCTTAATGCAAGGTATCATCTATTGTGCTCTGTTTCGGCCATCGCACGATGTCTATGACAATAGAAGGTCAATGGTATGTTTAAGGAACTGAATCCACCATGCATGAAAAAATCTATTGTGATATGTTTCAGCCATCACATGACGTCTATCACAATAAAAGGTCAATGGTCTATCTAAGGAACTAGATCCACCATGCAGGAAATCATCTATTATGATCTATTTCAGCCATCACATGATGTCTATCACAATAGAAGGCCAATGGTCTGTTTAAGAAACTAAATCCACCATGCAGGAAATCATCTATTGTGATTTGTTTAAGCCATCACACGATGTCTATCACAATAGAAGGTTAATGGTTTGTATAAGGAACTGAATCCACCATGCAGGAAATCATCTATTGTGATCTATTTCAGCCATCACATGATGTCTATCACAATAGAAGGTCAAGTTATTGTAAGATTGTCACCTTGCAATAACTCTTACAAATGCAAGTGATAATCATTTGGAAGTCATCACTTCCTCATGATTTACATAGGGCCCAAAAGGCATTCATGATTCCTAGTCCTCTGACTATTATAGATTCTTGATCACTAGAGAATCCATCTCAGTATGGACTACTCCCTTTGAATCATGACCAAGATTATCAAAAGTTGATTTAACCATATCCTCTATCTGCTCCCTTTGAAGCTCAAGTTCTTGTATCAACCTCTTGGCTTGTTTTGAAATGTTAGACTCCCTCTACATATAGTCTCAATCATCAATTTGTTTGCAAGCATTAAGTTATTTCTCCCTTGAATGTAATTTTCTTGTGCTTCCATCCTAAAGGTATGTCAGAGAGAGATTACAAATAGCTCACTAAACTATCTCAACCGAAAATACCAATGATAGAAGCATACAAGATTTTACTAACCAATAGTATAACATGAATTACAAACTTAAAAAATTATGTGCATTAATAAAACATGGAGTGCTTATCTTTTATAAATTTCAATTATTTCATTTTGTTAGGTGAGCCCGTATAGAAAATATCATGCAAAATTCATAGACTAATTTCGTTGTTCTCGAACATTACCAGGATTCTTCACATGACCTATCTTGAATATCCAAAGGTTATATACACTATGACAACCTTCAATCTTATCAGATCTCCCTTCACGTGGTTAGGCTTTTAAAGAAGGAACCTTTCTCTTTTACAGATTTTGCATACACCCATACATAGTCGGTCATAACTTTTGAATCTTATACTTTCTCACGAATCATTCCAGTGAGATTCTTCTAAAAAATTTTGTCGCCAACATATGCAAAATTCATAAAAATCTAATGCTATATTTGTGAGATATGGTCCTCATACTGAGACTGTATTTTTTGAGACAATCACACAATCACCATAAAAAAACTACTCTCTTACATTTGCAACCTGGCTCTGAAACCATGTTAAGGTTTTTAGGATCGTTGCAAATGTAATAGGACTATCTGAATGTATGTGTTTTCCTAATGCAACAATCTCTTGTATTTATATTGAGAATGAGCCAAGAAAAGACATGTCCCTTCATGCGACACATCTATTCATTATTATGTAATTAATATAATGACAATTATGATTATATATATATATATATAATATATCTTGAGTATTATATTAGTTTCTCTAATGTTTACATAATAATAATATTTATTTGTATATATATACATATATACATATATATATATATACATATATGTGTATATATATATATATATGTCTATATGTATATATATATATATATATATATATATATATGTATATATATATATATATGTATATATATATATATATATATATATGTATATATATATATGTATATGTATATATATGTATATATATATATATGTATGTATATATATATATATGTATATATATATATATGTATATATATATATATATGTATATATATATATATATGTATATATATATATATATCTGTATATATATATATATATATGTATATATATATATATATATATATATATATATGTATATATATATATATATATGTATATATATATATATATGTATATATATATATATGTATGTATATATATATATATATATATATATATATATATGTATATATATATATATATATATGTATATATATATATATATATGTGTGTGTGTGTGTGTGTGTGTATATATATATATATATACATATATATATATACATATATATACATATATATATATACATATATATATATATATATACATATACATATATATATATATATATACATACATATATATATATATATACATATATATATATACATATACATATACATATATATATATACATATACATATATATATACATATATATATACATATATATATATATACATATATATATACATACATATATATATATATATATATGTATATATATGTATATATATATATGTATATGTATATGTATATGTATATATATATATAAGTACATATATACATCTCATATATACTAAATATACATATACATATCTTCACTAGTATTGACTCATAGTGTTTATTTGACTGAAGCTACAAAACATCAACAGAAAATGTTGATGAACCCATATTTGAGCTTAAATCAACCAAGGACTTTAGAAAAATCCCAAATGACACTTTCAGAGGCAAAATAATTAGCTTAATGTTGTGACAATAATTTTAGGGAACAAAGGCTAATGAAATTAATTAGATGATTGAAGAACTTGATAAGCTTTAGGAGGACTTCGATTT
>BSBK01009333.1:15000-200455 GCA_027943335.1 Chamaecyparis obtusa | reverse complement strand
TACTTTGTCAAATCTAAAATGTCAAACACTGGTGAAATATTCAGCTCAGTAGGCAATCCTACCTCATATGCATTTCCTGAATCATGCTTCTTCAATATGTTACATGCTCCAAACTTCTTCATTTTCAACTTGTTATATGTACCAACTGGAAACCGCTCCTTCCGCAAATGAACCATGACTTCATCCCCAACCTAAAATTCCTTATGCCTCCTTTTCTCATTTGCCTTAGTCTTATACTGCACATTCATCTTGGTAATATGCTTCCTCACCTCCTCATGGATGTTCTTCAAATGTTTGAATCTTCAGCTTCAGCACTACTTATTTTTCCTTTATCTATCTTTCTCAACTCAGATGCATTTCTTGGACTACTTCCATATACAATCTGGAATGGTGATTTACCAGTGCTCCTGTTGACAAAATTATTGTATACAAAGTCTGCCTGTGGTAAAATCAAATCCCATCCTGTTGGCTTCTCTCCAACCAAACATTTTAGCAGATTTCCTAAACTTCTATTCACCACCTCTATCTGTCCATCAATCTGTGGATGATGTGATGAACTAAACTTCAAATCTATCTTCAACTTCTTCCACAATGTCCGCCAGAAATATCCAACAAACTTAGTATCTCGATCTGAAACTATGGTCTTTGATAAACCATGTAGTCTCACCACTTCTCTGAAAATCAATTCTACTACATGAACAACATCATTAGTCTTCTTGCAGGGAATGAAATGTGTCATCTTCAAAAATCTATCAACTACTAAAAAAATTGAATCATGTCCTCGCTGTGTCCTCGGTAAACCAAGAACAAAGTCCATACTGATATCCTCCTAAGGCTTCTCTAGTACAGGTAATGGCTGATATAACCCTGTATTTTGCTTCACTCCTTTCGCCATCTGACATACTCTGCAACTCTGTACAAACTTCTTCACATCTTTCTACAATTGTGGCCAATAATAATTCTCACCAACCAAAGCAAGGGTTTTATCATGACCAAAATGTCTAGCCATCCTCCACTATGCTTCTCCTTGATGAGATTCTCCCTCATAGAACTTCATGGAATGCACAACTGACTCCCTCTAAATAGCATATCATCTTGGCTGATAAAATCCAACCATTTCATCCTGTCTAGAGTGACAGGTTCTATACAAGCTTTCCAAGCTTCACCAAAATCAGGATCCTCTGGATACAAATTCTTGAGTTCCTTGAACCCAACCACTTCAATCTACATCTCTATCAGCAATAGTTGTCTTCTACTAAGAGCATCTGCAACCCTATTAGACTTTCCACTCCTGTGTTTCAAAACAAATGTATAACTTTGCAAAAATTCAACCCATTTCAAATGCCTCTGATTCAACTTTCCTTGACTATTCAAATATTGCAATGCTTGATGATCAGTATATAAAACAAACTCCTTAGGAAGCAGATAATGTCTCCACTTCTTTAATGCCTGAACTATAGCATAAAATTCCTAATCATAGATAGAATATTTTCTCTTGGCATCATTTAACTTCTCACTAAAATAAGTAACAAGTTTACTTTCTTGGCTCATAACAGCTCCTATTGCAGTACCACTAGTATCACAATCTACTTGAAACACCTTATTAACATCTGTAACTTTTTGTTTCAACAATTAAAAACTCCTTTCTGCCCCATTAGTCCACTTAAACTCTTTTCTATCCCCTCTCATTGTTTCAGTCAAGGGTCCATAAATACTGCTAAAATTTTTGATAAACTTTCTGTAAAAGCTAGCCAAACTATGAAAAGATCTTACCTCAGTAGCACTCCTTGGAGTAGGCCATTCAAGGATAGCATGTACCTTCTCTGGGTCCATTTTTAGACCTTCTACTGAAACTACAAATCCCAAATACACTAACTCTTTCTTCACAAAACTGCACTTCTTCAAATTAATCAACAATTTCTCATCTCTCAACTTCTCAAACACCATACGAATATGCATCATATGTTCCTCCAATGTCTTGCTAAAAATTAAAATATCATTTAGGTAAACAATGACAAACTTACCCAAAAATTATTTCAGAACCTCGTTCATGAGCCGCATGAAAGTGCTCGGCGCATTGGTTAGCCCAAAAGACATGACTAACCACTCATACAGTCCTTCCTTTGTCTTGAAGGTAGTCTTCCATTCATCTCCTTCTCTGATCTGAATCTAGTGATATCCACTCTTTAGATCTATCTTTGAGAAATACACAGCCCCACTCAAACAATCCATAATATCATCCATTCATGGTAATGGAAACCTATACTTTATTTTGATCTTGTTTATTGCTCTGGAATCTATACACATCCTCCACTCTCCATTCTTCTTTGGTGCTAATACCACTAGTACAGCACAGGGACTCAGACTCTCTCGAATCAACCGCTTCTGCAATAACTTGTGTACTTGTCTGTTCAACTCTTCACTTTTTGCTAGTGTCATTCTGTGTGCTATCTTGTTCGGCAAACTGGCTCTTGGAATCAAATCCATCTGATGACTGATCTTCCTTACCAGTGGTAGTCCATCAGGTACATTATCAGATACAATATCCCTAAACTCATTCAACAAATCTACAACTTCTACAGGTACATCCTCTACTTCTTCTTTACCAACTTTTGGAATTCAAGAAAAACACACATGCTCATGCCTCATACCATCTAAGAATTTTCTTCCATCAACAAATGTTATTCTTGCATTACCACATACCTTTTCTTCGGTCTCCTTTAATGGCTTTAGCTTATGTCGCACTCCATCCTTTGTCAAGGAATAGGTATTCGCACGACCATCGTGTACAACACATTTGTCAAACTTCCATGGTCTACCCATTAACATATGACATGCATCCATAGAGATGATATCACATAGTACCTCATCTTGGTACCCACCGATCTTGAACTTTACCAAGCACTGTTCACTGACCATGACCTTGTGGTCATCCTGCACCCAAGCAATCTGATATGGATGTGGGTGTTTCTATCTCTTGAGCTTCAACTTTGTCACCATATCTTCTGACACCAAATTTTCAGTGCTTCCACTATCGATAATCACATCACAACATTTACCTTCACACTTTCATCTAGTGCAAAACAGGCTCCTCCTTTGTTCAGGTTCGTTCTCACCACTCAGCAAGACTCTTCTGTTAATTAGCGTTTCTCCTTTTTCAGCATCTTCAGAATTTGATGATCGAGCATGTTTATCTACATGTGCAACTCTGGCCTGACCTTCATTTCTCCTATCTATTCTACCTTGGCGCTGAGGACATTCAAATGCCCTATGACCTTCTCCATAGTGAAAACATGTTCCATGGAAGCCTCCTCTTCTAGATCCTTGTCCTCTTCCTCTTCCTCTTCCTCTCTAATCTCTATTACTCTGATTCTGGAAATGATTGGAATTATTTCCTCTCTGATTCTGACTGCTACTGGCCTCATCTTTCTTTTTAGATCTTCATTTCAGCCACCATATAACCGTCCACCAGATCTTCCACCATGACCTCTTCCATTTTGTCTGCTCTCAAACTTCTTGTTCAGCTTTTCCTCTACTTTTAGGGCAAATTGGTATGCCTCCTCAATACTGTTCATTCGAACTAGATTCAAATCCTCTTGAATGCTTGGCCTTAACCCATTAAGGTATCAGGCAAATTTCTCCTTATTAGCTTCTGCATGGCCTGTTCTGATGAGGAGTCGATAGAACTCCTCTGTATACTCCTGAACAGATCTTCCTGCTTGCTTCAAACTTTGCATTTTCTTTAGTAGGTCAAGCTCATAATCTATAGGAATGAACTGTCACTTCAATTTATCCACCATCTGATCCCATCTTGTGATTTTATCTTTCCCTCTTCTATTTCACTCCAATTGAATTTCTTGCCACCAGATCTTTGCATGACCTTTCAATCTGGCCTTCGCAAATTTAACCCTATTAGGATCCTCAACATCTTCATACTCAAAATATTCCTCACATTCATTGATCCAGTCGATCAATTCCTCTCGGTTAAGATTTTTAGAAAATGTAGGAACCTCAATCTTAGGTCTTTTCCCAATCTTGGAAATCGCCCGAAAAAGTCTTTCTTCCTCTTGGTTCATAATTTCAGCTTCTCCTTCTTGATATTCTTCTTCGGCTTCATCCTCACTTTCATCTCTGACATTAAGATTCATTCCTCTACAAATCTCTTCTTGCAATGCTCGCACTTGTCTCTGTAGCTCTCTAACCTTAAGTGTCACAGCACTAGCTCTTCTGCCACGTTCTCTTCATGGAGGCATTTCGCGATGCATGCTGAAACCCTAACCATGATCCTGATGCAAACTACCTCATAGTCGATGATCTGTTTACACACTAAAGAACTCTTGCTCTGATACCACTTGATGAAGGGTGCTCCCCTTAATACCACAAGCACATAACAGAAATAGAGAAACAACAACAATAATATGCAAGAACAGAAAATTGGCTTCTTATTATCTCCACAAATGTGGAATTACAAACTTTCAGAATTAAAATATGCAAAGCCACATGGGCATTCCCTTACAATATTCTATAGGAAAAATCTTCGAATCAATACCCAGATCTACTACCCAGAACTGCCCTAGACAACACTACGGGCCTTCTTTATATAGGCAATTTCCACCGCCCAAGAAGGTTCTAGAAATTTAGCCCTTAGGACCGACCAAACTTAGAATTATTTTATTTTACAATTTATTACATCAAAGTCAGCTCAAAATGAGTTTTGAAACCCAAACAAAAATTTTGAAGAAAAATTATTTTCTGCCATTTCAGGTGACCCAACTTTCGAAGACCATAAGTCATCGCCTGTTCACCTGATTGGCTATTATAACCCCATTCTAGAAATGCCACAAAGTGCTCTACAAGCTTGACCTACACAAATCTCCTGTCACCCAAATTTTCAACCTCATTCGAAGCCTCTAAAGCCTTCAAAACTAAGTTTGAAGTTTCTGTACCCTGCTGCCAATACCGAAAATCTTTAATATCTTCAAAACTACACCTGATCTAGCTATGAAACTTTGCTAGTAGGATGATATGACTGAGATGAACCTCCATATGTAAAATTAGAAATTCTAAGATCATAAGACCAACTTACTAAAAGGTAGCAAGTTTCCATAAATAGCAACTCTGCACAAGATAGCCCTTATTGGGATACAAAAATAGAAATATTTTTGGGTGATGCAAGATTGCTCTTACACCCAGGATGCTCCTGCATGAAGACCCAAGGATGGGAGTTTATTGGTTTCCAAGAATGGTAAGGATGGGAGTTTGAGGCCATTCCATGTGCAAGCTCATGCAGAGTTTGCCCTTGTGCTGAACATTGCAAATTTGTGAGTTTTCAGGTGTGTTTCTTGTAAGAGTTTGGTGTTTCCGGTTGAGTATTTCATATCAATTTAGTTTTTTTGTTGTATTGTAGACATTTTGATGTTAAAATAGAATTGAATATATGTATTGGGTCATGGTTATACTTCTGTGATAGATTATTAGTGTTTTGGGGTGTTTCTGAGCTATTTTGTGTTGTATTTGGGAGCCCGATGAGCATTATTTTTGTCCTCTATTTGGGAGCTATTGTGTAAACTCTATACAGATCTGGAAATATCATTTTGTAAGCTATTATGCTTTTGAAATTTCTATAAAAATTTCTACTTTCAGATTTATCAATAATATGTGAAGCTTTGAAATTTTTGGCACTATTTTGGGCATACCCAATTTGGGTTTTATTGATAAATTCATTGATCTTTTGAAATATTGGTTGTTTGATTTTAAAATCTGATTAGAGGCTTTAAATATCATATAAAATCAGAAAGGGGACATTTCAATGCCCAAGTCTCGCCTGGTATCATGGCCTTCTTCATAAGACTCGGTGTGGAGCATGGAGGAGTTTTGCAAGGAGAGTCCATAATACCCTCGACATGCAGCAAAAACAAAATGAACAACACAAAAAGTATGCTTATCAAGTTCATATTCATAACATTCTTCATATTTATTATCTCAAACATCTAGAAAATCCATAATACTCAGAAGCAAATAGTGGATAGTTTGGCAGAAACTAGAGAGGCTTTGCAGATATTGACAGAAAAACTTGAAGGAGTTGTATCTACGAATGAGAAAGGGAGCACTTCAGAGGAACCAAGAAATCTAAAACCCACACCCTCTAAATCAAAAAAAACTAGTTTCTTGCCTACAGATGAGCCACCATTACCAAATATAGCCCTTAGTCCTATGGAAGAGGTTACAGGTAACTTGATTGCATTAAGAGCTGCTTACAATGGCTTAGATGATGACTTTCACAGTTCGGTTCCTTTTAGAGAATATGTGGATATGATGAATACTTTGATGCCCAAGAAAGAGTATAGGAGGGAGCAAGACATAAGTGGAAAAGAGCTCAAAAATAAAATAATCAAGTTTATAGCACCTACTTTTGATGGAACAAATAAAATTTCAGCTAGAGCATGGCTACAAAAATTTATAGACCTGTTTCACACTTAACCCCATGAAGGAGAGTGATGCCGTTCAATTCGCAAGTCTACACTTGGAAGATGTAGCCTATGATTGGTGATATCATGGAATGACTACTCAAGGTCATTATTAGGTAACTACATTTTCTGATTTTAGTCAAAGAGTGATAGATAGATTTGATCTCAAGGATGATGAAGAGTATTTTAAAGAATTGTCAAAGTTGAGGCAAACCAAATCAATTAATGAGTATGTAGAATAGTTTCAAAAAGTGGCTATTATGGCATCTGATATGAGTGAAAAGAGGATTATATATCTTTTTCTTGATGGTTTGGAAGATTCTATTAAGGGTTTGGTTAAGGCTTTCTCACCCTCAACCTTACAGGAAGCTATCAAAAGAAGTTTATAGCTTGAAACTTGTGTGCCTATGAAACCAGTCACTAATAAAAAACCCCCAAATCTTTGGCAACATAAGGGAAATTTTTAGAAAAATATTTTTCTAGCACCACCACCAAAGAATGTGACAAATGCAACAAACAAGAAGGTAGATGAAGAGACTAGGAGTGAACTATGAAGGAAAAAGCTTTGTTTCACTTGTAGAGAGCCATGGGTTCCAGGACGTAGATGTTTGGGGAAAGGTCAAGTACATTATATTGAGGTTGCATTAAAATATGATTCAGATGAGCATTGTAACACCCCGCCAAGCAACCCAAGAGGACAAGACATAAAACCTCTATAAAATGCAAGTAGTGAATTTTTTTAATTTTATTTATTTATTTTAACTAGAATAATATTCATCATTACACTTCATATTTCTAAAAGAAGAAATAATTTTCTACTACTTGAATGTAAGATTTATACAACTTAAGTCCTCCCGGGTTCCCTAAAGTCGCTACTAAAGCAACATCATATAAACCATTTACATGCATAAGATATTCATGGAATCATGAGCTTAAAAGATCTACATTCATTTTAATGCACCAAGTTAAATGTCCCTAACATAGGTTAATCATCCAACATCATTATTCTTTTTATCAACTCATTCCATAAATTCATATTGATTTCAACTACATCTACTATCCTTTATATCACTTTTCTCTAATAATTTAGGTAAGAGATTAATATTCATTAAGGTAGGCATTATCCTAGGTATTTCATTAACATGAACCAAGTATTAACATTATAATCAAGTTACTATTTTATTGCATTGTTTCATAACCATTCATTGTTAATAATTCCAATCACTAACCTATCATTTCTCAATAATTTCCTTGGATCTCTTCATCAAGAGAGAATACATTATTTTTGTGATACATCATTATCTATAACTATATTTAAGATTATTTCCTTTACATATGGACAACATAAGAGGATAGGAGAAATAACATAAATACTTTCTTTTAATGCTAGTAACATGTCCAATATTCCACATTCTTTTCCCTTTCTTTAACCTAGAACTACCCATTCCCTTAGCATTGCCTTGAATTGAGATTACATCAATACTACAAGACTCCTTTTAGGAGATTAAAATTACATGAATACAGATACATAAGTACATCTCAACATATTAAAATATCCAATAAGAAATCTTCAACTGCAGATTTGGAAAGGAATATGTGCTAGGATCATCCAAAGAATCACGATCAATACCTCAATATAAATATTAACCACCCAACCATGTGGAACCAATAGGCCCACTCCCCCGAGCTAGGAGATAGAACCAAAGGCCCATACAAGAGGTAACAACTGGGAAATTCTTAAAGTGGTGATAAAATTTACCCAAAGTCACAACACAAAAGAAAATACAAGAAGACCACAAGGACTACCAGAGGCATGATAAAATTTGGTAGAGACTCTAAGCTACAAGCTAGGTGAGTGTTATCACATAGCCCTCACCCCTTGGGTTGTCCTGGTACTAGCTACTCTTGGCCCCGGCCCCCAAGTAGGCACATACGGAACCGAATGCCTCTCGTATAGACAAGGTCATCCAGTTGTACCTACGCATAGGTACCTTCTCCCACTCCCATCCTTAGTCTTTACTAGCACTAAAGGCATGGGAGAGGCACAATTAATCTTGATTAGTGTGTAATTTCCCATTCCAATAATCTCCCATTCCCAATTCATTCATTTAGGTTATCACTTGATTAAATAACTCATAGTAGGTTATCCTGGTACTAGCCACTTAGGGCCCCGGCCCCTCACTATGAGCCACTCACCTAGTGTACTTAGGTTCTCTAACATACATATAAAAATCATAAGAACATAATAGATTCATCATCAAGAATTCATATCAATTCCATAACAACATTTGATTGAGTTTAGGAAAACATATGTTGTCCCTAGTCCACTTGACAACCCTAAACCCAATATGACATTTAGAATGTTCCAAACATATAAGAAGACATCCAAGTGATATTATAAACATATTCAGAGTATAAATAGATTCAATTAACCAAAAAAAAATTCTAATAGCCTCTGGTAACCATACGAAACCTTAAAACTTAATGATGTTCTTAAACTGAATTATTTCAAGCAAGGATTAAATGCAAAGAATAGTCATCATAGAACAGTCAACCATATCTTCCACAAAATAAATAATAATTGAAATCTCTTCATTAGAGATTTAGATAACATAATTATGGACTCTCAATTTGATTTTTAGGAATATCCAATGGTGGGAAAGAAAGTTATGACTTCTGGTTTAAAACAGAAAATTCTGGTTGGGGTTCAGACCTGCCTTCACTAAAACGGTTGTAATTTTCACAAAACATAATTAAAATTGACCAAACCAATTGGAAATTAAATATAAGACTTAGGATAATCTCTGATATCAAATTTAGACTTTTATATGATCATATCAGCCTGTAGCATATGAATACATTTGACAGAAAATTTGGAATCAAGAATGGACAGGCATAGTCTGCCAAAATGTCAAAAATAAAGCATTAATTCGACCCTAAAAATAAAATCAGAGAGATACCTATTTTAGATCTATGCATTTTACTTCCATAAAATCAATTTAGTAAAACCCTAGATTCAATTTAAATTATTATAATAATAGATCTCCAAAAATGGGTTGCTAAAAACCCTACGAAAACACATGTCAATTCTTACAA
Source organism: Chamaecyparis obtusa (assembly GCA_027943335.1). Taxonomy (NCBI): domain Eukaryota; kingdom Viridiplantae; phylum Streptophyta; class Pinopsida; order Cupressales; family Cupressaceae; genus Chamaecyparis; species Chamaecyparis obtusa. The sequence continues at coordinate 190,892 of BSBK01009333.1, read as the reverse complement.
ACAAAAACCCAAAACTTTAAAATAACCATAGAAATGAAAAGTATAGATATAATAAATAATGATAATATATAAATAGATTCATAATCTATCAGACACATAAAGTAATTAAAATATTCAATCCATACCTCATGTCCTATGAAGGTTGAATCGAAGAAGGAAGGAAACAAAAGAGAAGACAATTCCAAACTTGAGATGCATCTTTCAAACCCTATCCACTTTCATAAATCTCCATGAAAGAAAGAAATAATTCCACAGAAAAGAATCCCTCTCTCAACTACTGAAATTCTCACAAAAATGTCTCTCTCCCAAAAGCAAAGATAACCAAAAATTTTTAAAGACATATGCTTACAAACTCTCCCTCACATCTCCAAGTTTTCTCTCCAAAATCTCCATGAAAAGTAAGGCCATCTTCTCCTCAATGCTTTAGCCCCAAAATCTCCTCCCTTCAAATGAGAAAGTAGTGCATATAAATAGATTTCCAAAGGTTGAGAGGAAAGTAACCAACTCCCAACTAACTCTTAACTAAAGGGTATTATAAAATAACTTAATATCATACAACTATATTACTCAAATATACAATAAAAGATTATTTGTATTCATTCATACACATATGTAATATTATCCTAACATATATGCATATGCCATCATTAATTACATCAATATCTATATATATAACCTATCCTCATTATTAATAATTAACAATTGAGAATAATATACCTCGCATTATTTAATATTTAATTATTAATAATATTACACTTTACATTAATCCCAAAATATACACCATCAACAATATCTACAATAATTAACATATAATCACATATAAATTATATATATATATATATAAATACATATATGTGTGCACCCATATATATATTTCCATATATATATATATATATATATATATATATATATATATATATATATATATATATATATATATATATATATATATATATATATATATATATATATATACATGCCAAATACCAAACACTATAATCTATAAGATTATGAAGTAATAGATCACAATATTATTACCTATTTATAATTGCTATAGGATATAACACTGAGGTAGAATAAAATCACATGCCTCAAAATAAATCTAATCATCGAAAGAGACCATAAAAAATCAACTATGAAACATATCGAGAAAACCATAAGATCAAACAAGGTCAACCAAAGTCAACAAGGAAAGTCAAGCCAAACTCTTGAAACACAACATAGAAAGATTAACTAAGAATCATACCAAGAAGGAGAAATAAATAAAATGAGTAAACAAATCATACAACCAAATGAATTCAAGTGGCCACAAGGCACTAACTACAACCATGCCCAACCGGGTGCATTGGATCTGGGTTTTTGACCCAAAGGTTGACTGACAAAGAAGGAACCCTAATATTCCCAAATTGGAATAATGACAAAGGAAGACTCATGTAGGGACCTTAGTACTATCTCCATAACAACAACCATCGAGGATTTGAGGGCATGCTCAGACCTGTGAAGCTATGTGAAGTCAATGCCTGGTACCTGCAAGCCTGCATCATAAAGAAGAAATACATATGCACGGATATACATATAAAAGAAAACATTGTAGACAGATGACCAGGATCGATACATCATGTGGACCTCAGCTATGTGAGTAACTACGACTTCGTCCTGAATCCTGAAAACACATCATGTATATATATACACTCAAAGCATGTAGCATCATCATAATGAAGGTTAGAATCTCAAGCATTGTGTTAGTCTCTTATCAATACTAATAATAAATCAACATAATCAAATCATCAAGTGAGATACAAGATTCATCCAAGGTAACCTTAATAGAATAAAATATAAATAACCACTTATATATATCTATCAAGTACATATCATATAACATCCTAACTATGTTCATAAAGGTCTTGTAGGTACTCAATACATACATGGAGATAAATACATACAAAAATGATACCTTTAGATAGTATGTCTGATATTAGAATCATTGAGTACTAGCTTATGAAATTATTATAAAAAACTATAGGAATAGATCAAACAAGTATCATGTACAACTTAAGCTGTAAGAAAACATCGAAGGATCTTAATTCTTTCAAAAACACAAAACTTATATTAGGGTTAGAGGGGTATTACAAGCATGAGGAATTTCATGACACTAAGGAGGAGGAAGAAGAAGAGAAAGAAAAAGAAATCAGCAAGGATGGCACTTTAGCAGCATTATCAGGAGTCCCAAGATACCATCCCTTTCAAATTCAAGGGGTACTAGTAGGGAAAAGGTTGACAGTTCTTCTTTATAGTGGTGCAACTCACAATTTTATTGATGAGGGATTTGTCATGAAAAGAGGGCTTAAAGAAGAAGATTTTGAGGGATTCAATGTTACTATAGCTGATGGATTTACAATGCCTTGCACATGGGTGGTGAACACAACTCAAGATGACCTTAAGAGATTATGAGCTATGTGATGACTCCTATGTTGTTGGCATTGGGGAAACAGATCTTGTATTGGGTGTTCAATGGTTGCACTCTATTGGAAGCTATTATATGAACCATCAAACTATGGAGTTCAAATTTCATTCCAATGGGAAAGAAGTCTTATTGAGAGGCTTATCAAATGGAGCACCTAGGGTGGTCACTACAAAGAGGATGGAGATGTCTTTTTGAAGAGGACAAGTAGCATGGGTAGTAGGAATCATAATCCACCCAACAAGCTCTTCAAAGAGTCAAGGTAATTTCCATTTTGAAATTCAAGATATTCTTGATAAGCACAGTATAGTTTTCAATGATTTGCCTCTGGGATTACCACCAGATAAAGATTTCTTTGGGTTCTATAGCTACTATAGGAGATTTGTCAAGGGATTTTCTTAGCTTACTTCCCCCTTGACTGATTTGACAAAGAAAGGAGCTTTTATTTGGATAGAGGAGGCACAAAAAATATTTGATAAGCTTAAGGAGGTAATGAGTTCATGCCTTGTTCTTGCAATTCCAAATTTCTCTTTACCTTTTGTTGTTAAATGTGATGCTTCTAGAGAAGGTATAGGGGCTATCCTAACTCAAAGGGGACATCCAATAGCATTTTCAAGTAGAAAATTAAATCAATTAGAGAAAGGTTACTCCATCTATGATAAGGAAATGTTGGCAATCATGCATGCACTTCATAAGTTTAGACAATATTTGGTATGTGGGAGATTCATTGTAAAGACATACCATAATAGCCTCAAGTTCTTCTTGAACCAAAGGGATTTGAATGATCATAAAAAAAAATGGGTAAGCAATTTGCAAGCTTATGATTTTGATATTGAATACATGAAGGGAAAGAATAATGTGGTTGCTGATGCTCTCTCAAGAAAGCCCACTTTGTGTTCCTTAACATCTATCTCCACTGATTGGAAAGTCTCCATACTTTCAGAGTATGCTAAAGATTCCTTTGCCATAAAGGTTTTGGATAAGTTAGTGGATGATAATAGGTACAAGGTTGTTGATGAATTGATTTATTATAAGAATAGGATCTTCTTAGTGCCAGGATCAAAAACTAAGGAGAGGATATTAAGGGCTTTTCATAACACACCTTTGGTTGGTCATCAAGGATACTTCAAGACATACAGCCAACTTCGAGAGTGGTTTTCATGGAAGGGTATGAAGGAGGATGTCCTTAAACATATTAAGGAATGTATGGTATGCCAACAAAACAAGAGTGAGAAAATTTTTCCTGCAGGGTTGTTGCGGCCACTTCCTATTCCTCAACAAAAATGGGAAAGTATTTCGATGGACTTCATCACTGGGTTGCCCAAGGTTCAAGGTAAGGATTGCATATATGTGGTGGTAGATAGACTAACTAAGTATGCACATTTCTTTCCCATCACATCTAATTTCAAGGCATCACAAGTGGCAGAATTATTCTTCAAGGAAATTTTTAGGTGACATAGCTTGCTTAGAAACATTGTCAAACCAAGACAATAGATTCCTCAGCTCTTTTTGGAAGGAGCTCTTTCATTTGGTAGGAACTAAACTCACTCCTAGTACTAGCTATCACCATCAAACAGATGGACAAACAAAGATAGTTAATAAATGGATAGAGGGATATTTGAGGAACTATGTTTCAAATCAACAACAAGCTTGGGTGAAATGGTTGCACCTAGGGGAGTATTGTTACAATACATCTCATCACATGTCTATTGGTATGCCTCCTTTTCATGCTCTTTATGGTTATGATGCCCTTTCCTTTGTTGATCTAGTACTTTCAGATAGAAGAGTACCTACAACAAGTGGTTTCATTAAGCAAAGCCAAGACATAATAAGGTCCCTCAAGGATAATCTACAACATGCACAAAACCAATAGAAGTTGTATGCTGATAGGAAAAGGACTGAAAGATCTTTTGAAGTGGGAGATTTGGTATTTGTTAGGTTGTAGCCATATAAGCAAAGAACCTTGAAGAGGAGTGGGGTAGAGAAGCTCAAGCCAAGGTTCTATGGGTCTTATAAGATCATCAGAAAGGTAGGAGAGGTAGCTTATGAATTGGAGCTCCCACCAAATAACAAAATACTTAATGTTTTCCATGTCTCTTGCCTGAAGAAGGTTCTAGACCAAAAAACCATATTATCTATAGAATTACCACCTCTTGATGATGAAGGGAAATTAGTTTTGATACCAGCAGAGGTTTTGGATACAAGAGACAAAAGATTGAGAAATAGGAGCATGACGGAGTATTTGGTCAAATGGAAAGGATTAGCATTGGAGGATGCAACTTGGGAAGGAGAAAATATTCTTGATCATCCCAACCTTCATTGCTTTAAGACAAGAAATATTTGGGAGGGAGGACTTGTCATGTCCCCTTTTCAAATAATTAAAAATAATAACTTTTGCTAAGGCTGGCAGGCTCAAAAAGGTGAAGTTTCAGGAAAAGGGGGCTAATATTTGGAAACTAATGGATTAATAAATGATAATTATTATTAAAATATGTATTATTAACCTCTTTTGGTCATGAGTTAGGGTTATGCCCTCTTTTAAAGGGGTTTGGAGGCATTTTGGGCTCATTCTAGAACTTGATTTTTGCTCATTGCTTTGTTGTTCTTCAGAGGCTACCAAACCCGTGGAGAAGAAGACACAAGGATGAGAGTTTTTAGGTTTCTAGGAAGGCTAATGATAGGATTTTGAGGCCATTCCATGTGCAAGCTCATGCAGAGTTTTCCCTTGTGCTGAACAATGCAAGTTTGTGAGTTTTTGGGTGTGTTTCTTGTAAGAGTTTGGTGTTTCCGGTTGAGTATTTCATATCAATTTGGTTTTCTACTATATTTTAGACATTTTGATGTTAAAATAGAGCTAAATATATGTATTGGGTCCTGGTTATGCTTTTGTGATAGATTATTAGTGTTTTGGGGTGTTTTCGGGCTATTTTGTGTTGTTTTCGAGAGCTCGATGAGCATTATTTTTGTCCTCCATTTGGGAGCTGTTGTGTAAAATCTATACAGATCTGGAAATGTCATTTTGTAGGATGTTATGCTGGTGAATTTTATATAAAAATTTCTACTTTCAGAATTATCAATAATATGTGAAGTTGTGAAATTTTTGGCACTATTTTGGGCATACCTGATTTGGGTTTTATTGAGAAATTGGTTGATCTTTTGAAATATTGGTTGTTTGATTTTAAAATCTGATTAGAAGCTTTAAATATCATATAAAATCAGAAAGGGGACATTTCAATGCCCAATTCTCACCTGGTATCATGACCTTCTTCATGAGACTCAGTGTGGAGCATGGAGGAGTTTTGCAAGGAGAGTTCGTACTACCCTCAACATGCAGCAGAAACAAAATGAACAACACAACAAGTACACTTCTCAAGTTCATATTCATAAGATTCTTCATATTTAGTATCTCAAACATCTAGAAAATGTCTTACTGTTTAGCTAAATGTATTGTTAGATGCAGATCAATATGGGAAAGACTGCAATACTTAGAACATTTTTATGGAGAGTAGGTATCCTAAAAAAGTATATCATAAAGCAGTCAATCTTTTATTGCATGGTGGAGACAAAACAATTTACAATATGGTTTCTATTTAATAGAGAAACTTTGAAGAAATATTTTTATATAATTGAAGAGATAATATGAATTATAATAAATTCAAATATATATTTTCTTATACTTCTTCCAATTCAATTTTGTTTTAGAGAAACTTGTAGTTGTTTATAATAGAGTGAGCTAGGGTTTTTTTACCTTGCGTCCATCTCTGCATTTTTTTCCTTCACACATACCATAGTTATTATGGGAAATAACCTAATATATATGGCTCTGGCCACTTCCCACCAAGCATTTGATGTTGGTGCTGGTGTGGTTTCGAATAGAAATGGCGCTACCAAGCAAATGCCCCTGCAAGTTTGTACCCAAACTATTCCACCAGGTATGGCCCAGCCTGATATTGTTTTACCCATTAATGAATTTAATGATGCATGCACTTGGCTTGAATCATACACCCTGATTAGGTATTTTCTGGGTCACAACCCCCCTAAACATGTTCTGAAGGACTGGGTTGCAAAGAACTGGACTCCTCATGGAATCTGCCTAGAAGGCATTTAAAGCCTTACCAAAGGCTTTTTCCTTTTTCTCTTTTCTAACCCCTCCCATGTGGATGCTATCTTTACCAAAGGTCCCTGGAATATCAGGGCCTCACTGTTAATTTTCCAATGCTGGTCTCGTGACTTCTCTATCTCTGATGACAAGAAGCTCAAGGTTCTAGTGTGGGTCAAGTTCCCTAGTCTTCCCTTACCTTGTTGGCCTTTCATGCAAGCCATAGCGCAGAAGCTTGGTAGGGTTATATGTCTCAAGCATGACCATTTTCTTAATCTGCACCCTCACCAGAGGCTCTGTGTTGAGGTTGACCTTTTTAGGGACCTCAAAGAATCCATAGAGTTTTTGGTTGGTGATACCACCTTCACCCAGAAGGTGATCTATCTTAATCTTCCCAATACTTTCTATCGGTGTCAATCTGCGGAGCATAAGATTAAGGATTGCCCTTTGGCAGTGCCTCATACCAAGCCTCCTACCAAGGATGCTAGTTCATAGCCGGTTGAGGCTGGAAAAAAAGAAGATGGAAAGAAAGATGAATGGGTCACTGTCAGTCACCATAACAAGCCCCACAAGAAGCTTGTTTTGGCTCTTGTCTCCCATCTGCCACCCGCTAATAACACAATTTTTTTGGAAACCCCTATTATCAAAGTTTCAAACCCTGTTGAGTAGGGGAAAAATGTTTCCACCACCCAATTTTTTGCTCCTATAGCTAGCATGCCTCTGACGACTGCTGAAATTGTTTCCTCTAGCTCTTTCTGCTGCTCTCATAGCCCTTCTGGGTGCACTAAGGCTAAATTCAATGGCATGCAAGACAAGCAGCGTAATATTACTCTAGATTTTCTTGGGTCTAGTTTTTCCCTAGGATATTTGTCTAATAGTTTTGACTCCCTTGGGGATGAGGATGGAATGGACGACACTATTATTCCATGAAGTACATCTCATGGAATGTTCATGGGTTGACAGGCCTATAGAGAAAATATTTTGTCAAGGATTTTCGTAAGTGGTTTTGTCATCTAGATGTTTTATGCCTCCAAGAAGTTAAGATTTCTAGTTTCATGCTTGATGCTACTTGTAAAGTTATTTGGCCTAAGAGCCTTGCTCTTTGTTCTTAACACGAGGCTAGCCAAGGTGGAGTTGTTACTCTCCTCTCTCCTTGTTGGCATTCTCTACTAGTTATTCATGGTTTGGATCCCATGCAAGGAGCAGTTTGGCCACTTTCATCATTGAGAATCATTCCTTCAGCATGGCTAATGTTTATGCTCCCAATGATGCTATTGAAAGATCTCACCTATGGTGTTGGCTTGTGGATTCTCTACCACTTGCAACTTGGTTTGTTTGTGGGGACTTCAATATGGTGGAGATGGCTACTAACAAGGATGGTTTCATACCATTTCGATGGACAACTAGTGAAAGAGAAACTTGGTACTACATGTGTAATAAATTAGGGCTTTTTGATCCCAATGTGGGCCACCACCATTTTGATGGGGCCTGGAACACTTGGTCTAATTACAGAGCTTCTTTTGATAGAATTCATAAAAGGCTTAATCGTGCCATGATCTTAGCTCATTCTTTTTTTTTCTTCTCTAAAAAGAAAGCCTTACCTGTCATTCCTCTTGTTGACATGACCTTGTCAGACCACTATCCCATCCAATTTAATATTGTTTGGCAGACAGCTAAGGCTAGGCCTCCCACTACGCAATTCTACTTTAATACTTTTTTCTTTCATCATCCTTCCACTATGGCCCACATTCATTGGGTTTGGAACCTGGAGCCTAGAACCACCCACTTGACAGGTTGGATTCAATGGTGGAATGATGCCATTAGGCGTACAGCTCATTTCCTACACATTTATGGCAGGCAATTGGCCAACTATCATCATAGAGCCTATGATGCCAACACCAAAGCTTTGCATGTTTCCACCAAAGCCTTACCTCAAGACCCGTTCAATCAAGAGTTGCAAATCAATCTTTCCAAGTTATGTCATCAGAAGCAAGTGGCTGACAACCATGCTGCTAGAGGAGCCCAGATCAAAGCTTGGTTGCACTGGTTAAAGGTTGGAGACCAAGTCTGTAAAAAAATTTTTACTGCCCTCTGGCCTTGACATACCAGTATGGGCATAGCCAACATCTAAGAAGGTCCTTCCCTTTTCATGGAGCTTCTTGATGTTTTGCAAGCCTTTTTTCACCACTATGAACAAGTCTTTGCTACTCGGGACCACTCCCCTACCAATGAGAAAGCTCTCATGGATTGCATTGCGGTGGTTCCTCAGTGTGTCTCCCCTGCTCAGTGTCTTTTGTGACCAACTATTTTCCTTGCAAGGTCTTCATGAAGCTGTGTTTGCCATGGCTGATGATAAAGCCCTTGGTTGTGATGGCTTTCCCTACGAGTTCTACAAAACCCATTGGGATGCCATTGGTTTGGATCTCCACCAAGTTTACCTAGAAGCCTTTCATACCCAGTCTCTTGGGGATATCATCAACCAGGGGAATATCAAGTTCATTCCCAAAGCTGGGGATCCTGAAGATATTTGTAACTAGCAGCCCATCACTTTGCTCAATGTCTCTTACAAGATCATTGGGAAAGCACTGGCTCTCAAGATCTGACACATGCTTCTGCAAATTGTCTGGCCTGAGAAAACAGGGTTTACTAAGTCAAGATTTATTCTTGACAACATCATTGTTGTTTGTGAAGGTATGGAATGGGCTTGTAAGTCTCACCAGAAAGCCCTTTTTCTTAAAATTGATTTTTCTAAAGCTTATGATCATATTGAGTGGCATTTTATCCTTGAGATTATTCATGCTATGGGTTTTGGCCCAAGATTTCTTTAATCTATGCAGATTCTCTTCAATAATGCCTCCACCTACATTACCATCAATGGCCACCAGTCCTCCACCTTTGGGATTTTTCATTCCATTTGACAGGGTTTCCCTCTGGGTCCTACTCTTTATGTGTTAGCAGCTGAAGGGTTTGGTTATCTGCTTGCTCACTCCATTTCCATGGGAACTACTAGGGGAATCTCCTTACCGAATTCCTCTCAACAACTTGTCAATGGCCATTTTGCTAATGATTCCTTCCTCACTCTGGCAGAGGATGAAGAGAATATTAAGGCAGCCTTGTAGTGTTTAGACACTTTCTGCTTGGCTTCTGGCTCAGCCATCTAGTGGCACAAAACCCTCTATTATAAATAGTTGGCTCTTCCCGAGCCTCCCTAGCTCTCTCAGTTTGGCTAGAAAAGAATTCAACATGGGGAGATATTCTGGTTCTTGGGTATCCCCTTTTCTTTTCAAGGCAATTCTATTGATCTATGGAATGCAGTGCTTACTAAGATTGTAAAAAAGCTTACCTAATGGATCACGAAGCTGCTCTCCCTCGCAAGAAAATTCTAGATCTACTCCAAAGTTCTAGCCACTATGCATGTTTATTACTCCTCTTGTTGGGCCCCTTCCAAAGCTTCTTACAAATGGCTCGAGAAACTTCTTCGAGATTTTCTCTAGGCCTCTGGCATTGATCAGCAGGGCTTTCATAGAGTTTCTTGGGACTTTTGTTGCCTTCCAAAGTCCTCTGGAGGGCTTGGATTAATTGATACCTAGAAGCAAGGGCATGCCCTTTGTGCCAAGTGGGTTGTGCGGTGCCTCACAGGTGAGGAATCTTGGAAAATTATACTTCGTCACTACATTTCTTTAGGCTTTCCTCTTCACAAGCCTTCCTGGAAGGGGATTGGCTTTCAAACCCTACTGGTTATGGGGGAACCTATCTAGATCCAAGGTAATTTTTCCACCAAAAGTATTTGGAAAGCTTGGGATTCTATCAAGCCTTGGCTTTGGTGGGTTGGGAATGGATTTTGTGATGGTCTTTCTTTCAACTAGTAGAACATTTGGTGGTCTCCTCTTTTTTCCCAGCAAGGGATTCCTCTTGCCAAAATTCAAGGGGTTAGTGCTCTTGAATTTCAAAAGCATGGCATTCAAACCCCTAAGGATGTCTTCTCCAGAGCCACCATGAGTCTCTGATCCTGGGATGATCTCCGAGTTTAGTTTCGGCTCATCCACCTAGGTTGTCAAACTTTTGACTTGCTAGTTTCTACCATTCTACCTCACCTCTTGCACAAGTTGGGAATTCAGTCTGTCAGATTGTGGTGGAAAGACTAGAAGTGGTATCCTGCAACTCCATTAACTAGTTAGAAACCTAAGCCTGGGTATTCTTGGCTTATGCCTCATTTGCCCATGATTGACTCTCTCAATCACCACTAGCATCTTTCCTCTTCTTAGAAGATTTGGGGGTGGAGATTCCACATCATTTGGGATGCTATTATTGAGCTTAAAATTGCTCATTTTTCCTAGTGTTTTTTATACCAGGGCTTGCCCTTGGGAGCTAGGCTCAGGCATATGGGGGTTCCTGATCCTAAATGCTCTTTTTTTGGTCACTTAGAGATGCTCATAAATATTTTCTAGTTTTTTCATCATGCTCAAAACTACTAGAGTTGGATTTGTGACTTTTTTGCTCCCTTCAGGCCAGAGCCCTTTTCTTGGCACATGGTACTTCTTGGTGACTCTCCCAGAATGCCTTCCTAGTTCACCCAGATATGGCATTCTTTTCAGCTAGAAATTTTGTTTACTTTGTGGAAAGATAGAAACGCTATGCTTTTTCCTCACAGTTCTCAGGATAATCATGTTTCTCTTTTTGATAAAGCTTGTATTTGTAACAATGTAATGATGTAGATCTAGGTGTAAGTAGACAAGGTGGCCCTAGAGGTTGCCCACTTAAAGGAGTTTCTCTAGCACTGGGGCAATGCCCCTTGCACTATTGCCTGAGTGCCTCTAGATTCACTCTCAACTAATCGTACACCACCCAGGGGCTGATGTCGTAGCCGAGGCTCCTCTGCCAGACACTCTAGGACTCCATGGCAATGGCATCACTGCTCTGCCTCCCCTCCTCCTCGGAGGGATGTGGGTTTTGGGTGGCCTCCTGTGCTTGCTTCCACTGCTACTGCTTTTGCTCAACCTTCGGCCTCTACTCCTATTAATCAGGGAAAGTTCCCTCACCTAGTGCTACCTATCTTGCCCAAGTGGGAACAAGGAGAAGTTGAAAAAGAAGATCCAGAAGATGGCTGGGCCATTCCTGATCAGGCTCCTGGGCCCAATGTCTGGGGCAATCTAGATGACAAAGATCCTCCTCCCTCTTCTGCTACTACTCTCGTAGCCTGAGGGTTTCTAGTTTTATAGTTTTTTTTTTATCAATAGTTGTTTGTTTCTAGCTTGAGTGCTGTGTGAACTTGTGGGGTGATTATTTCCCCTGGCCCCTTTTTTGTGAATATTATACTTTAATATTTCTATTAATAGTGAATGCCTCTATTCATCAAAAACTGATTTAAATAACATTAGCATGCAAAAAGATGGCTAGAATTCTATTTACTATTTGCACATGAGACCAAAATTAGATACAAACAAATAGTGTACTTTAGATTAGAATAATGAACCCTCAAGTATCATAATTTACCAAATTAATAATCATGATATTTTATAGAGAGGAAGCTATAGAAAAAGAACTAGTTACATTTTTATTTCATATGATTATATTAGAATAGAAGTTGAATTGACATAGATACATATTGTTGTTTCTATATTTAGGCTAGGAATGAAAGCCTTGTACAGTACAACGATGCCTCAAGCATAATCATGTAACAAAATTATTTTTTCCATTATCCATAAACATAAAGATGAACAAAATGACAATTGGTTCTAGTTTCAATGGTATATTATTCCGCTAATTAAATTTCTTTAAAGTATAGTGACAAATATTATGGTAGAATTGAATAAAAATAAATATAGAAATGGCATCTCAAATCTACAAGTATTGTCCCACAAATACGTATATTTGTTAGCAAGTTTGTGGAGCCATCATATTTAAAGATACATTTGAGTTATAGAAAATATTAATGACAAATTATTGACCTCCATGGGCACTATGTAAAAAAAAACTCCTAAGTGAAATTATAAATGTAAAATATGAAGATTGATAATAAAATGTGATGGATAGATGTTGTTTGTTCTACTACATAAGGAATCCTATTTTTTATTATTTTAAATGAGGCATGGCTAAATTTTGTTTACTTGTCCTTTGATAACTTAATCTATTTCTTCACTTGCCAACTATTTGGTAGAAATCGAAATGATTTAGCTATATCACACATAATTGTGACCAAAGTGATCCCTAGGTTTTGGCATCTAACATCATTGAGCTAGCATATATGGTTTTCATTTGATGTTTATGTCTATGTCATTAATTTAATATATCTAAATTTAATTATCCAATTTTGCATCCCATGTATACAATTCATTTTGTATATAGATCTCATTAGGTTCTTGAGTAAATTACTTTTGATTTTCTCAAACTACTTAACAAGATTGATCACTTGAAGCTTATCTTGAGAACATAAATTTTTTAACATGTAGACTAGGCCTTGTTTCACTATCTACTTCAACTATAACATAACGCTTGGCCTATACCTATAAGCATATAAAATAATCTTGCATTTCACTTGACTTGGATTAAATTGAATAGGGGAAACAAGAGAATACAATTTATGCCTAGTTGAAAATTCATATTTGCATTACTAAGCTTAACAGTGTGCAAACAAAAAATGGAAACGACTAATATGTTCTTTTAGTAAAAAAATATTTTCTTTTGATAATTTTGATTTTATGCAAGGAAATATGACACAAATTATAATAACATAAAAATATAGAAATGAAAGAGGAGAAAACACTAGTATAAGAAATTAAATATAAACCTCAATAGATCTTAGTCAATCCCCTTATTTGAATGTGCACAAAACTAAAATGGATAACATTATTATTGACTAATCATTGATTTTAATGGGTTAATCTTGCATAATATAATACATGTATTTGAGGACATTACATGTGTATTCAACCATTATGCATGCCAATGAGTAGGTAAGTTGAAAGTGAAATAATTATGAACAAGAAGAGAACAATCCACTGAATCTAAGATTTGGGCCAACCTACTAATGTGAGATGACTGAATTAATTAAGTCATCTTTGGGAATCATATCATGGATCTCCCTTCTTATGTTATTGATTTTCGGTGATGATGGAACAACATTATAACAAGCCTCTCATTTGATATAACACATTATTTGATTACTAAATAAAATTTCAACCCTCCAACATATTCATTAAAACTAACAAAATGATCACTTTATTATCTCCATTCTTCATTCTTCACATAAGGAGTGTTGAACATTAAGATTTCTATTCATAATTTTTATTTAGGTTATAGTTTGATTAGAGCACTAGACTATTCATTAGTACTAACAAAATTATCACTTTTTAATTATGTTTCTTGTTTCTTGAGATAAGAAGTGTTAAACATTTTGATTTCTATTAAAAAAATTTACTCACTTTGTAGTTTGATTAGAGCACAAGTGCAAGGCTTCATCCTACATACGACCTAAGGTGGAACATCCCACAAGGGAACCCAACATAAATTAACATAAAACATGTTACTAAGCTTACCAAATAATTTTTTTCTTAAGGGTTTACAATCAATCATGAATAACAATGCAGAAGCAATATAACATAAGACAATACATATTCATAAATGAAATTCATTTAAATATTAAAAGTCTCAAGGGTTCCATGATGTAGAATTATTTATAAGTTAATTAATCTACTAAGAATAGTCTATAACATAATCACATATTATATATTACACTAATTTGAAAAATTGAAATTGAAGTATTCCTAATCCTTTACTTAATTATAATTAAAAGAACAGAAATCATATAGTACACTCACATATTCATTTCAATTGAATAATAAGATACATCGATTACATCAATGTAATCAAAGGTACATAAAATAAGATACAAACTAATACATCATAGCCTTTAAGATAGAATATATTCCATTGCACATGTCCTAGGGATGACAATAATGCAATACAAATACATATACATATCCTAAATTAATGTCACTAACCTTGATACATTAAATCAAATATAAGATATACATCTTATGATTGTAATTAGAAAGTCTCTAAGCAATGGAGAAGAAGATAAAAGGAGTGTGGAGGATCATCCAAACTCAAAGTCACAGATGTCGCATCTTAATGGTAATAAAATCAATACCACCTAAGCATGTGGAACTAACAAGTCCACTTCCATGATGTCGAGGAGATAACACCATGCCTAATTCAAGAAAACATTGAAAAATAGGATATTGTTGACAACATCATTAGTAACAATGATTCTGTTAAATATATGTCTGGACAACAATTAGAATGAAGGCCGATATATATGGGCTAATATAATATTTAATGTTAATATGAAGATCGACATTAACAAGTCAAAAATGAGGATTGACATTGATAAAGCAAAACTATGTTGATAATGCAATTTTCTAATTTGGTAAAATTTGATAATAAGAATGTCTCACAAAGAGACATCACTCTAAGGAGAAATTATCAAGATATACTTATATCTATCTAAGATTAGATAAAAATTTATAGTTTTTGATTAAGTAAAACAAGTTTTATAGAGATCCTAAAACCCACGGCAATTTAAAGTTTAAAGAAAGTCATGAGTACCAAGCAAGGAAATAAAAATAGAGTAGCAAGGATAGGCCACCACTGGGCCAACCAAGAAGAAACAAAGAAAGTAAAGAAGAGCCAAAGGACAGAGCACCAAGACTAGTTATGCCAAGCTTCTGAGCATGACAACCACATTTCTTTCTAATGCCACCATCAATTGAACCATGTCTTTGACATTCTACACTTGGGAGCCATGTGGGTCAATCTTCTCCCTACTCTTCTTGGTTCAAGCCCTAGTTCTTTTACTTGGTCCTTTAGTTGGCTCCTTGTCCTCCTTCATAGTCCTCTACTCAGAATTGGGATCCATTTTTTCTTCTATCTTTTTAATCAATAGCTTAAGGTTCTTGTTGGACGTCTTAAGGATATTCAAGTTTTTCTCTGCCATACCCTTGAGGGTTTTTTCCAGACTTATCATTTTGGATTCCATGTTTGTGACCATAGTTTCTAGACTTGGCTTAATCTCTATGATCTTTTCCTTGTTATCCAAGCCCTAAATTTTTTCTTTGATGTCCTCGATCTCATGGTAGAGCCATTTAAAAGATTGAAACTAGTCTAGCATACTATTTTTGGTCTTGTTAAGAAAATTCATGTCCATCTCCCTAGCATTATCACTGAGCACAACTAGTGCAGGGTCTATCAATTCTTCCTTATGGACTTTTCCTTCTTTGTCCTCCAGAATCTAAGGAAAGATGACTTCCCTTATTATTCCCATGTGCACAGTGTTGATGTTGAAATTTCTCCAGACCTTTTTACCCCTCCCAGTGTCCTGACTAATATACTCTCCCCCTAAGGCTTCTTTGGTCTCTTCAATCCTTATGGGTGACTGGTTAGTGCCCTACTCATTTTTGTCTTTAGTCACGGGGGCTTGATTTTTAGTGTTAGTGTTAGGGGATTGAGGAGGAAGGGTTTTTTCCTCGCTAATACTAAGATCAATTGACAAGTGGCTAGAAAGGTCCTACATAGGTTTGGAGATATCCTCCTTGTCCTATTCTTGCATAATGGTAGAATCCAAGATGGGATTACCCACTTCTTCAACCGAATCCATATCTTCCTCCTTTTCATTATACTCTTCCTCTGAATTAGCCTTCTTCCTATCCTATTTTTTGGAAGGAAATTCCTTCTTGATAGTTTTTAGGGAACATTTTTTGGAAGGGGAACCCTTGCTCTATTTCTTGAAATCAACTTCCTCACAGTCATCCAAAGGAAAACCCACTGAAGAACCCAAAGGAACATAATCCAAACTAGAGTTCTCACTGATAGCCTTTCTATCCCCTATTTCCTTGATCATAATTTGGGTTTTAGAGAATTCATATAATAAAAGGATTAATCCTTCATGAAGAGCAGGATTAGCAATTTTTTTATCTCTAAAACTAGTTATGTTCTTGTTAATTGAAGAGAAGAGATAATACGGAATGGAAATCTTGAAACTATGCCTAAAATGATTAAGCAAGATGAAATGATAAGTGTCGATTCTATCAAAGCTGGTATCTAGGGTAATGTAGTAGGTGAGTGCCTTCATAACATACTTCCAGAGCATCTTAAAACTCCCAGGAAGGTAGTAGGTGCCCACTTTGATAATGGAATTCATCTCTGTGTCATCCCTCATGAAATTTTTGATAGCCATGTCAGAATTTGTTTGGTCTTTGTAGAATTTTACCTAAATGGTAGGAATTCTAGAGACCAAAGAGATGACCTCCTCCATAAAAGTAAACTACTTGCCTTCAATCTCCACCTTCCCATCTTTCCAGGTATTGACAAAGATATTGATGATGTCCTTCCTGCACCCGTGGAGATGTTCAATAAAGGTAGTGACTTCCCCTTTCTGTAAAGAATTCCAGATTTTTGTTCGCTTCTTCCATTTCTCACTATCACCCTCCAGCTCTCTTCTTAAACTTTCCCCAACTATGGCTATAGCGATAGCTCTAGTAGACCTTTGGTTCTACCGATAATTTCTACTTGCCTTCTTTCTAACTTCAATGACGCTCTTTCCAAAAGTAGGATTTTTGAAATGAGTACAAGATATGGGGAGGAGAGCTCTTAAAGTGTGTGGAGGTGACGTGTAATTAAAACTCATGCAACTCCACCACAACTCACCATGAGTGAAGTAACATCTATTAACTAGCATGTTGTAGTTATGATAATTATTGGGTAAAGCCATGGTACTTTGAAGATTGCCTCCATCTAGAGAATCCAACTGGAATTTCTGGAAGGTTTCATCATTGTGCCTTAAGTAGTAAGTTTCCTTGCTATCAGCTAGTAAAGAAGTCCAATCAGCATCCCAATTGGCAATAGAGGTGAGCACGTGAATATATATTTCATCATCCAAGGGATAGGTCCAAGTGGCGTAAAAAATGATGACTAGAACAAGATTAAAGCCATGTCTGCTAACCTGGCCAAGAGAGAACCAGTTGTTGTTGCTTCATTGAGGATCGTACATGGCTGTCAAATTTATTTTTTTTCCTACAGAACAAAATTTTCTTCTTCTTACAATCAGCTTGAGTGAGCTAATGAGCTCACCGGAATACTTTGAAGTGACTAACATCTCTTGTTGGGAGTATAGGCAACCTGGATGGTTTTTTGGGTTCCATCCACAATGTTTCTACTTGCTTCCTCTTGCCTTATCTAACTTTCTTTTTTTCTACCTGGGGATTTGAGTTTAGATCCAACATTGGCTCTATTTTTTCTTCTAGTAGCTATAGGAGAAATTAGGGGGGGATCTCTAATTTTGGATCTCTTCTTACTTTGAACCTTCATCCATCCCTCTTTTTCCTCTTTATATTTAGCAAAGAGCTCCTACATCTTGGTTAGTTTTGTAGGAGAGATAGAACCCAAAAGAAGATCCATTTGTTGGACTTTTTTAGAGTCCTGTGTCTCAGGGCAGTTGCATGAGTCTAGGGGGCCACCAGGTTTACCCCTAGCTAGGCTAGAATAGCATTATTCCAAAGGGGATTCTAAGGAATTCAAGACGAAGGAAGAATAGGTAGAACTTGGGCATCAATCGCCCCCTTCCCCCTGACCAATGTCACAGGTGTCATTAATGGAGTTTTGCAGAATATTGACTTCTAAGTCTATGCCTTTAGACTGGGGAGAATCCTTTCTTAGAGCCAAACACTCTTGACCTAGTGTTGTTTTCTCCTTTGGTTCCCCAATGTTAGGGTTTACCAGGACCTCCTGATTTTCCTCTGGCTTATCCTTTTGTTTCCATACTCTTTGATTTGGGACCTACAATTTAGAATGAGGAATGGATGACTTCCTTGGAAGGCATTCTAATTCATTACCTGACTTGTTCTTATTAACATTTAGGGCTTTCCTTTCTTTTTCCAAGCTCATGTGCACTGGAAATGATCTGGCTTTATGTCCCACTTTCTAGCAATGGAAGCACGCAAAAGGGATACTTTCATAATCCAACTTTTGCAAATGTTTTCCCAGTTTAGATCTAAGAACAATGATTTTTGGCATATCTTGACCCTCTTCCACTCTAATGCAGATCCTAGTGTAAGTGAGGTAGCTTTTAGCCACAGTCACCAGGTCAATGGATAGCAGTGAACCAAAGGATCTGGCAATACCATTGAAGACATCTTCTACCCAGAATTCCAAAGGGAATTTTGGGAGTCGAACCCAAACCAAGGCCTAGATGAAGAAAGAATCATTGAGGTCTAACTTCGGGGTCCATTTTTGCACCACAAGAGTAGCCTTGCCAATTGACCAGATGCCCACATAGAGGATTTTGTCTAGGTCTTCTTTGCAGGAAAACTCAAAGGAAAGAAATCCCTTCGCCATGGCCATAACAAGGACTTGCCCCTTAAGCTCCCATTTATTTTTTTGCAAAGATTCTCACTATATCTATGTTGAGTCTAGACCCTAAAAATTTTCCTACGAGAGTGTGGTCCATTGAGGCAATGTTGTGATCCACTAGCTCATCAGGAATTTCCAAAATAAAATTTCCTTTCTCTTTATCAGAAAGATCCTTTACGGAAGGGAAGGAAGACTTTCCTGAAGGTTGTATGCAAAAAAGGGTCGACCATCGACCATGAGAGGCTTTTCAAATCTGATCCTTTGTTTGAGTCTTTGTGGCCAAGGTGGAAGCGAGAGGGTTTCCTTCTCCCTCCTCGGCCGCCTTACCAGGGTCTTTCTACTTGACCCTTGGGTCCCCTTCCGTGTTCTCTTCATTCCTCCCTCCCTGATTTGCAGCAACACCATTCCTAGCCACATGCTCAGCCTGTAGAATAGGTTTCTCGCCCATGATCAAATTCATGTAATATATATACCTAAAATTTTAAAGAGTTAAACACCCTGAATCTGATAAAACAACAACAAAGTGAGCTTTTTATAAAAGGCTTCTTAATGGATTTTGTATAGTAGACACCTAAGTGAATGGTTAGATTCATTAATCCATTTGGTAGATGAATTTTATGGATTTCATGCAATGTTCTCATAGTATGGAACCAATTTTAAATGTATACACTTGTAATCAATGCTCTAGTTGGATGAAACTAACCACAACATTAGATGATTTATGATGACATGTGTCTATGGAAGGTGTAACAAAATGTTGAATTATTGTTGAAGTTATTTAAAAAACCTAAATTTAATGGACAATATGTTATACATTTCTCACATTGCATTTAATGTTGACTGATAAATAGTTAGTTATGCTTTAGTTAAGTTTCTTCTTGTAGAAACATTAGGGAATCCTAAGAGGACTTTGGTTAAGAAAAAGTTTATTATTGCATTCGTTAAGTGTAGATTTAGGAAATTATTAACACATTGTTACTTGCACTTTCAACTTGTATATTGTTACTTCCTCTTTCAACTTTTGTACAAAATATATATACTTCATTATTATATTTCTTTTAATATGTTGTCATATCTTTGAATTTGTTAGGCCATTTTTCCAGTCATTGCAAAATCCTTTAAAATGGCCTTTTCTCTGCAAATTTTGAGGTTGTCCTGCCCGGCTTGCAGTCAATTTTAACTTGCAAAGACAATCCTTAGTGTTTTATGCTGTGCATGTCTTGTCCTATGTGTTTCATGTGTTACCTTGCTTTAGCCCAAGTCGTGTCTGCTAATGTGAAAAACCCAAAAAGTTATTCGAATCCTAGGGTCCACGGGAAGCAAACTTTAAAGTTCTACCACAGTGTTGAAAACTCACGGTGTTTTCAAAAAACCATGTTGTTTTTTACTTTTTTGGCCTGCATAAAAACCCTCGTTGTTTTTGGCTTCCTTGTTTACCTTTGTGTCATGTTGAAAATTCTATGTGTTTTTGATCTTTCATGAAAACACTATGTGTTTTCGACCTTGTGTGCCTTCTTTTCTGTTGGCTCTCCTTGTTCATCTATCTTAACCGCGCAAGTGCGATGATATGGGGCCAGTTCCTTCAAGGTGTCAGAGGGGGGATAGATGGCATGTTCTTATTGGCTATTGCATGGTCGCATGTCAGACTTTTCTGACATGCGATCATGCGACTGCTTGCCATCTATCCACGTGGGTCCCAGTTATTCATAGTTGGTGGCTTCTTTGGTAGTGGTCCTAGAGGCAGACATGTGGCAGCCTGTGATTGGCTATCGCATGGTCACATAGCCTAGTTTTTGGGTATGTAATCATGTGACCGCTTGCCATGTGTCCCTGGGGCCCATCGACAAGGTGGTACTGGTTGCAGTTTGGTGGCGTGACATGTGGTAGCTTTGGGTTGGCTGTCGCATGATTGCATAGCCCAATTTTTGGCTATACGATCATGTGACCGGTCGACATGTGTCAATGGCGGTGTGATGGTGTTTCGGTGGTGGGCCTAGGAGATGCAGAGAAGGTGGTGATGTGGTGGTCTGATGGCTATCATGTGATCGCATAGCCTAGTTTTTGGCTATGTGATCATGCAACAAACCCCTTGTAGTGGCGGTTGCGATGACGGTTGCAGTGGATGCAGTCTGCGGGTGGTCACATGTTTGCATAGCCCATTTATGGGCTATGCAATCATGCGACAGGGTGCCACGTGTGCTGGGGCCCGTCTGCAACTATTTGGTGGGCTTGGTGGCGGAGTGGATAAAGATCTAGTGGCTCGACAAATTTTCCTTCATGTCGTTGGTTCGCAAGATGATTTGGCGGTTCGCTAGTTGGTCTGGCAACTTGGCGAATGAGTGGTCACGGGGTAGCTAGAGTTTTTAACAAAGACAGGAAGTATTCCACAAATTGGTGAAATTTCTTTTGTCGCCAATTCGCCAGATGACTTAAGTGGCATTTTCAACACATGTGGTCGTGTTTTCTCAAAGTCTAACTGGAGTTAGGCCTTTCATTCCACGACTGGGATTTTACCTTGTCGCCAATTCACAAAATATTGACCCGGGGTATTTGATGAGTTAGAGTTGTCAAGCCCGGGAAGATGAGAGATCTAACGGTCGGGACTTAATTACCGATCTCCGATTGAATCAGGACCACCGATTCACTGCTGGTGCCAAGACTTAGCCGTTGGTTTTCAAATTTGAATCTCAGAGATGTTTCCAGTGACCAGTAAGGACTGAAATTGATGACAGAGGGGGCCAGAGTTGATGAGATTAATCTTCTCCGCTATTCCATTATGGTCCAGGGTGCCTTGAGGGTTTGCAGGGATTTGTGCCATGTGGAGGAGGATAGTTTTGTTGGCTTGAGGCATGATTTCAGGGTGATTGTTTTGACTTTCTCTCTTGGTAGATTTGTGATCTTCTATGCTCTGTTCTGAGAATTATCATGATTGGAGATCTTCTTCGATCTGTTTCTCTGAGATTGCTTGGTTTCCTACCACTGTAATCAATTCTGATGTATTCTTTTGGTTGGTTGGGTAGTTGAAACCCTTGCCCTAGTTGTCGGTAGCTTGTTGCATTCTCTCTGAGAATTCCAAGGCAGCTAGTGGTATAAATGGCAGGTTGTTCAATTTTGCAAGGGTTCCTTCTTCTGCAAAATTTTTGAGGAGAATTGGTTCCAAGTGAAGGGTCTTTTTCCTATAGATTTTCTCCTTCTCTCTGCATATAGGGTGTTCTTCTTTCTCTTGCTGGTTTAGAGAATACAATGCATGTTGTAACAGATTTGTCTTATGTATAAGAAGTGAATATATTCTTACTGTTACCGAGCTATCTCCATTTGAATTTTGAGTCCATTAATCATACATCAAAGGTGTTTGATTTGTCTATTTGCATTGCCTAAGTGTTTACAAGTGGAGTTGTCTTCGCAGGGACAATTGGTTCAGGGTTAGTGTTCATGCATGTATGAGCTGACATATCAAGGATAGGTCATGCTTGTCTTCCAGTGGATGCTGGTAAATGTATTGTCTGATTCATAGGTCTCTTCTAAGGGGAAGGTTAAAATCCTTTGAATGGATAATAGCATGCTTGAATGCACAGGTGGGTGTTATGTTGAGGTTTGGTCATGGTGTGTGATTGATGTCAGGCATCAACACATTGAGCATATTGTGTTCTTGTTTCATAGCTGTCTCTTGCAGTAGGGTATTTGACTCTGTGGCCCATTGGATAAGGCACTGGTCTATCAAGGACTTAGGGTATCTCAAGGGTCCCTTCAAATCCATTTAAAATCATTTCCTTTCAGCTCCACCCTTTCTTTTTCATGTTATTAGGATAGGTTTCTGGCTTTCAATCTCATTCCATGCAAATAGGGCTATTGCATGAGACTTTCTATCATTAGGGTACAAGATACCTATAGGAGATTAATTGCTATTCCACATTAATCTATTTGTGGGCCTTGGGTTTTGTCATGAGGTGTCTTGAATGTGCAGATAAGGCAATATCCACCTGAGTGAATGTCGAGCTCAAAGTGTAGAAGGATCTCTCTTTGATCCTTGTCAGTTGGCCCTTTTTCCTGTCAGATTTGGAGTGTTGAGTGAATGTGACACTAGCCCTGTCAATCCTAATGCCAAGCTGACCTTTGGGGAAAAAGAACACCAACAAAATGCCGACTCCACTGGGGAAGAAGTAAATGACAACAAGCTTCCTTGCTTGGCTAGATCATCCCAGAGTCTTGTTGTTTTCAGTTTGGTGAAGAGTCTCATATGCTTTCCAATCCAAGAATTCCTTTTCAGATTTGCAGTGTGTTACCTAGATTTGCTGATTGATTTACATGTGCCTTTGTTGTGGGAGTGCTTAGAGTCTATTGAAGTTTCAAGATAGATCAGTAAGTTTGTGTCCTTTGAAGAGAGGTGGCGACTCTATGCTAAAGAACCTGAGTTGTGCAGTTTTGTTGGGACTGCACTTAGTTGAGAAGAAGGCAGTAGCATTCAGGAGGAGTTCCAGGTATTTCTCCTTTTTCTAAGTGTGTAGTGGTTTTAAAGGAGTTTTCAAATTAAGTTTCAAGAATTTCAATGGTAAATGGTTTTACTCTTTTGAAAAGATTTGTTAAGTCATGGGTATTAAAGGAAATTTTTGCTTAAGAGGTTACCCGACTATGAATTTTGTTGGTATACCTAGTTACCCAAACTCCATTCCCCTAAATGTTATAAAAGTTTTACCGAAGTTTAGTGGTGAAAACTTTGAGTCTTCCTATCAACATGCTATTTTTAGATCTAATGTGTGACTATGGTGTTGAGCATGAAGATGTGATAATGAGATTATTCATTCGGTCACTGATAGGAGATGGAAGGGATGGCTCTCATGTTTTCCTGATAATGACATCTCTTCATGGAATGATTTAGTTGCAAGTTTCTTAGTCTGATTTGCTAAAAAGGTAAATGACTTTGACATGCTTAAGGCCCTTATGGATATACAAATGGAGGAAGATGAGTTGGTTCCTATTTTCAATGCTAGATTTATCAAGACATAGGAAAATATCCCTAGGAAGTGCAGGCCAAGTGATGATATCTGTTTGATCATCTACTTGAATGGTTTTGATAAAAATTTGAATTTTGAATTAAGGAACAAGGAACCACTAACTTTGTATCAGGCTTTTCAGTTTGCAATGGATATTGAATCTAATTGGAGATATCATGTTGTAAGAAGACCACATGTTGCTGTTGATTTTCATTCTCAAAATGTGGTAGATAATAGGAAAAGGGATGCACTAAAAGGTTTAGAGCCATATCAGCATATTCTTGTCCTTGTTAGTGATGTCCCTTAGTTTTCTAGGTAGGATATGATCTATGATCATGTAAAGGAAAGTAACTTACAGCCACATCGTGCATCACTTGAAGAAGAAGATTGCATTGTAACTGAAGCTTGTGTGGATGATGAACTTATTGCTGATGAATATCTAGCTGAAACTCAATATGATGAACGATTGTATGCATGGCGCTTGCAGCAAATTGAAGAACTAGAGTTAGCTCTTGCCATTAATGGTAAGAAACTTGAAGAACTAGAGATGTGTAGAGCCATGGATAGAGAACTTGCTCAGTCCAATGAATGTGTACCTTTAGATTATGACAATGAATCAGATAGCTATCTATCGGAAGAGGGTTATGCTGAAAGTGTATCAGATGAAGGTATGATTAGTAATGTTTGTAATCAGTCTTTTGCTGATGATGAATGTTCATTTGATGAAGTGGATAGTTCTGGTTCGAATGATGATAGCTGGGTAGCATTTTTGCATGAATTAAATGAAGATAGGTGGTATCAATGTGAGTATGATTCTTTTGATACCGATCATGAGTCTAAAAGTGTGATGAATTTGAACCAGCAAGGGTTTGTTGATAAACATCACTCAAGTCAATAATCTAAAGGTAAGTTTCTTTTTGAAGATAAGAACATGTATGGAGATTTTAGTATGATCCCAATTTCAGATTTATATGTGCCAGTGATTGAAGGTTTTTTAGTGGAGACCTATGGAGATATGGAAGAAGAAATCAATATTTTGTTTCAGCCAGATAAGGAAGAACTAGATTGTAAAGTGAATGTAAATACTGCTTATCCGGTTGATTCAATTTCTAGGTCTGCATTGGAAAGTGAAGAGGAAAGAGGAAGTGATTTTCCTCTTGAAATGTGTTTTTCAGATTTTGAAATAGTGAGGAGTTATGATGTTTTGAAAATGCACTGCACTGTGTTTCCAGAGCTATTTCAGCCAGAATATCTCTATTTCCAACAGGATTTCACTAGTGATGAGATGGATGTTTGTGATAGTTTTCTAGTTTCTGATGTTTTGTTTCAGAATGAGCTTGGAGACATGCATTACTATGAAAATTTTTCTTTTCATAGTTGCTGTAGTAAGTATTTGCAGGGTGCTGATTATGTTTCTAAGTTGGATGAATGTGAGTATGAGGATTTTAGTTTTGAATTGAGTTCAAGTGCTGAACATGGTGATAAAGATGATGATAATTCTCAGCTGGTAAGTGTACTCACATTTTATGATGATCAGCCTTACATTAGCTTGCAAGATGTAATGGTAAGAGGTTACAAAGTTTTGTTGCAAGCTAATTTTACTCTTGATTCTGAGGAGTGTACATGTGAGGCAGTCTGGTAATGATAAGATAGATTTTGATCCTCATACACTGGGAAAAGATGAATACAGTTATTACATTCTTATGGATTTGTCTGTCAAGAGTTTTCATGAGTTTGACCATGTACATGAAAGGAAACATTCCAGGGTCATCTCTATGCAAAGGGATGAGGACCAAGTGTTTGATAGAGGTAAATGATTGGCATGGTTTAGTAGTTTTAGTTGTGTAAATATTTTTACAGTTGCTTTGCTTCAGCAGTAGTGTTAGTTGGAATAAAGAGCCAACTTTCGAGAGCCTTGAAGTTTTGAGTTTTGAGAATTTCTGGAGTGATAAGGAATGTGATTTTGAGTTGGTCTACTCTCCCAGAGATCTAAATTCTTGCCATGCCTGCAAGAGCCATGCATCCCCAACTGGAGCCACTGTTAGGCCATTTTTCCATTCATTGCAAAATCCTTTAAAGTGGCCTTTTCTCTACAAATTTTGAGGTTGTCCTGCCTGGCTTGTAGTCATAGTTTTAACTTACAAAGACAATCCTTAGTGTTTCATGCTATGCGTGTTCTTCCCTACATGTTTGATGTGTTACCTTGCTTCAGCCCAAGTTGTGTCTACTAATGTGCAAAACCCAGAAAGTTATTCAAATCCTAGGGTCCACGGGAAGCAAACTTTAAAATTTTGCCATAGTGTCGAAAACTCACGGTGTTTTTGAAAATCCAAATTGTTTTCAACCTTTTTGGCCTGCATAAAAACCCTCATTGTTTTTGGCTTCCTTGTTTACCTTTGTGTCATGTTGAAAATTCTATGTGTTTTCGACCTTGTGTGCCTTCTTTTCTGTCGGCTCTCCTTGTTCATCTGTCTTAACCGTGCAAGTGTGATGATATGGGGCCAGTTCCTTCAAGGTGTCAGAAGGGGGACAGATGGCACATTCTTATTGGTTTTTGCATGGCTTCATGTCAGACTTTTCTGACATGTGATCATGCGACCGCTTGCCATCTGTTCGCGTGGGTCCTGGTTATTCATAGTTGGTGGCTTCTTTGGCAGTGGTCCCAGAGGCGAACATGTGGCAGCCTGTGATTGGCTATCGCATGGTCACATAGCCCAATTTTTGGCTATGTGATCATGTGACCGCTTGCCACATGTCCCTATGGCCCATCGGGAGGGTGGTACTGGTTGCAATTTGGTGGCATGACATGTGGTGACTTTGGGTTGACTATCACATGATTGCATAGCCCAATTTTTGGCTATGTAATCATGCGACCAGTGGACACGTGTCCATGGTGGTGTGATGGCATTTCGATGGTGGGCCTGGGAGATGTAGAGAAGGTGGTGATGTGGCAGTCTCATGGCTGTCGCATGATCGCATAGCCCAACTTTTGGCTATGCGATCATGTGACAAACCCCTTGCGGTGGTGGTTGCAGTGACAGTTGTGGTGGCTGTGGTCTGTGGGTGGTTTCATGTTTGCATAGCCTATTTCTAAGCTATACAATCATGCGATAGGGTGCCACATGTGCTGGGGCCCATCTACAGCTGTTTGGTGGGCTCAGTGGTGGAGTGGATAAAGATCTAGCGGCCCGACAAATTTTCCTTCATGTCACTGGTTCGCAACATGATCTAGCGGTTCACTAGTTGGTCTGGTGACTTGGCGAATGAGTGGTCGCAGGGTCACTAGAGTTTTTAGCAGAGGCAAGAAGTATTCCACAAATTGGGGAAATTTCCTTTGTTGCTAATTCACTAGATGACTTAAGTGGCATTTTCAACATGTGCGATCGTGTGTTTGCAAAGTCTAACTAGAGTTAGGCCTTTCATTCCATGACTGGGATTTTACCTTGTCGCCAGTTCACAGAATGTTTACTCGGGGTATCTGATGAGTTAGAGTTGTGAAGCTCGGGAAGATGAGAGATCTAGCGGTCGGGACTTAATTATCGATTTCTAATCAAATCAGGACCGCCAATTCACTACTAGTGCCAAGACTTAGCCGTTGGTTTTCAAATTTGAATCTCAGAGATGTTTCTAGCGACCAGTAAGGATTGAAATTGATGACAGAGGGGGCCAAAGTTGGTGAAATTGATCTTCTCCACCATTCCATTGTGGTCCAGGGTGCCTTGAGGGTTTGCAGGGATTTGTGTCATGTGGAGGAGGATAGTTTTGTTGGCTCAAGGCGTGATTTCAGGGTGATTGTTTTGACTTGCTCTCTTGGCATATTTGTGATCTTCTATGCTTTGTTCTGAGAATTATCATGATTGGAGATCTTCTTCGATCTATTTCTCTGAGATTACTTGGTTTCCTGCCCCTGTAATAAATTTTGATGTATTCTTTTGGTTGGTTGGGTAGTTGAAACCCTTGCCCTCGCTGTCCATAGCTTGTTGCATTCTCTCTGAGAATTCCAAGGCAGCTAGTGGTTTAAATGGCAAGTTGTTTGATTTTGTAAGGGTTCCTTCTTCTACAAAATTTTTGAGGAGAATTGGTTCTAAGTGAAGGGTCTTTTCTTGTAGATTTTCTCCTCTCTGCATATAGGGTGTTCTTCTTTCTCTTGCTGATTTAGAGAATAGAGTCCATGTTGTAACATATTTGTCTTATGTATAAGAACTGAATATATTCTTACTGTTACCAAGCTATTTCCATTTGAATTCTAAGTCCATTAATCATACATCAAGGGTGTTTCATTTGTCTATTTGCATTGCCTAAGTGTTTGCAAGTGGAGTTGTCTTCGCAGGGACAACTGGTTCAGGGTTAGTGTTCATGCATGTATGAGCTAAGATATCAAGGATAGGTCATGCTTGTCTTCCAGTGGATGTTGGTAAATGTATTGTCTGATTCATAGATCTCTTCTAAGGGGAAGGTTAAAATCTTTTGAATGGATAATAGCATGTTTGAATGCACAGGTGGGTGTTAAATTGAGGTTTGGTCATGGTGTGTGATTGATGTCAGGCATCAACACATTGAGCATATTGTGTTCTTGTTTCATAGTTGTCTCTTGTAGTAGGGTATTTGACTCTATGGCTCATTGGATAAGGCACTAGTCTATCAAGGACTTAGGGTATCTTAGGGGTCCCTTCAAATCCATTTAAAATCATTTCCTTTCAATTCCACCCTTTCCCTTTTATGTTGTTAGGATAGGTTTCTGGCTTTCAATCTCATTCCATGCAAATAGGGCTATTGCATGAGACTTTCTATCATTGGGGTACAGGATACCTATAGGAGATTGATTGCTATTCCACATTAATCTGTCTGGAGGCCTTTGATTTTTTCATGAGGTGTCTTGAATGTGCAGATAAGGCAATACCCACCCGAGTGAATGTGGAGCTCAAAGTGTAGAAGAATCTCTCTTTGATCCTTGTCAATTGGCCCTTTTTCCTATTAAATTTGGAGTGTTGAGTGAATGACACTAGCCTGGTCAATCCTGATGCCAAGCTGACCTTTGGGGAAAAAGAACACCAACAAAATTTTTTATATAGATTTTGATTATATATAATTTGATTATTTTAGATAGTGATTTGAGAAAATTTAACACTACATTCTTAAGTCATGCGAAATTCTAAAATAAAGCACTATCATTAATTATTGCATAGAATTTTCTTATTATAAATATTCAAAAAATTATTTAGTTAAAGCTTTTTTATTTTATTTCACCAAAGAAAGATTTATCTAAAAAAGGCAGTTCACATGACTTAATAGCTAGACATAGAATTTTATTAAGTTCTTAATTTGATTTTCAATTGAATCTAAATACTGACTAATATTCATAATTAATATTAAGAAACCTTAATGATTAATTTGCATTGAAATTTATCAATTGACTATCTTAGATATTATTTTAGAAAATTTAATTGTATAACTCAAAGTGAATAATTGTCTAAGAAATTTTACATAAATATATCTATAATATCTATAATAATGTTTTATCATTATTTAATTATAAATAAAATTGTACAAAAAAATATTCATCTCATAAGATTCTCCCTTGCAAATAGTTGTGAACTGAAGAGATTCTTATTCAGTGGCTACATTTTCAATGAATCAACCATCAACAATGATAAATGTAAATTAATTTCAATAGAAAGGCCATCTCAATATGTGCCTATAGTATTATTCACTAAATCGATGTAGTTTATTCTCGACAAGAAAATTAACACTAATTTGAAAAGATTGAATCGAAATAAATCAAATGGTGAATATAATGAGTTCTACAAAAGAACTGGTTTTATTTTCCTGGCAATGATTATGTATTACATTCGTTGTCTGCTTCTTGATAGGTGGAAGTAGGGGCATCAGCATTGCGGGAGAGACACCTGTATGTCCAAGTCTCACCTGGTATCATGACCTTCTTCATGAGAATCGGTGTGGAGCATGGAGGAGTTTTGCAAGGAGTCCGTCCTACCCACGAGATGCAGTAGAAACAAGATTCATATTCATTAGATTCTTCATATTTTGTATCTCAAACGTCTAGAAAATGTCTTATTGTTCAACTAATTGTATTGTTAGATGCAGATCAATATGGGAAAGACTGCAATACTTAGAACATTTTATAGAGACTCACTATCCTTAAAAAGTATACCGTAAAGCGCTTCTGGTTGAATCTGAAAGTCAATCTTTTATGGCGTGGTGGAGACAAAACAATTTACAATATGGTTTCTATTCAATAGACCAACTTTGAAGAAATATTTTTGTATAATCGAAGATTGATCACTTGAAGCTTATCTTGAGAACATATATTGTTTAACATGTAGACTAGGTCTTGTTCCACTATGTACTTCAAGTATAACATAACGCTTGGCCTATACCTATATAAGCACATAAAATAATCTTTCATTTCGGTAGACTTGGAGTAGATTGAATAGGGGAAAAAAGAGAATACAATTTATGCCTAGTTGAAAAGTCATATTTGCATTACTAAGCTTAACAATGTACAAATGAAAAATGGAAAGGACTAAAATGTTCTTTTAGTAAAAAATAAAATTCTTTTGATAATTTTGATTTTATGCAAGCAACTATGACACAAATTATAATAACACAAAAATATAGAAACGAAAGAAGGAAAAAAACACTAGTATAAGAAATTAAATATAAACCTCAATATATCTTAGTCAATCCCCTTATTTGAATGTGCACAAAACTAAAATGGTTAACATTATTATTGATCAATCATTGATTTTAATGGGTTAATCTTGCATAATATAATACATGTATTTGAGGCATTACATATGTATTGAACCATTAAGCATGGCAATGAGTAGGTAAGTTGAGAGTGAAATAATTAGGAACAAGAAGAGAACAATCCACTGAATCTAAGATTTGGGCCAACCTAATAATGTGAGATGACTGAATTAATTAAGTCATCTATGGGGATCATATCATGGATTTACCTTCTTAGGATATTGATTTTCGGTGATGATGGAACAACATTACAACAAGGATCTCATTTGAAAGAACACATTATTTTATTACCAAATAATATTTAAACCCTCAAAGACATTCATTAAAACTGAAAAAATGATCACTTTGTTATCTCCTTTCTTCATTCTTGAGATAAGGAGTGTTGAACATTAAGATTTCTATTCATAATTTTTATTTAGGTTATAGTTTGATTAGAGCACTAGAATATTCATTAGTACTAGTAAAATTATCACTTTTTTATTCTGTTGCTTCTTTCTTGAGATAATAAGTGTTGAGCATTTTGATTTCTATTCAAAAAATTTACTCACTTTGTAGTTTGATTAGATCACTAGTGCAAGGCATCATCCTACATGTGACCTCACGTGGAACGCCCCACAAGGGAACCCAACATAAATTAACATAAAACATGTTACTAAGCTTACCAAATAATTTTTTTCTTAAGGGTTTACAATCAATCATGAATAACAATGTGGAGGCAATATAACATAAGACAATACATATTCACAAATGAAACTCATTTAAATATTAAAAGTCTCAAGGGTTCCATGATGTAGAATTATGTATAAGTTAATTAATCTACTAAGAATAGTCTATAACATAATCTACTAAGGAGGTGACTTGTACCCTAGAAAGACCTTCATATCCTTTGTCCCAGACTACCTTGAATCCACTTTGGAAGAAGGCTTCTCTAGTTCAAAATAGAATATGCAAAAAGGCACCCCCTCTCAAGATTCCTATCCTTGTCCAGAGAAGAAGGCCTCAAGGTAGGTCCTACAAATGGAAGAACTGATGGTTTCTACCTCTCCAAGGCAGTTCAGCAAAATGGAAGAGCTCTTTGCGAAATACAAAGAAGAAAAGGAGGGTTGGTCCATAGTCCAGAATAAAAAATCTAATAGTAGAGACCCCTCTCCCATATCCCCTATAGCAACTAGGAGCATAAATAAAGAAGATGTTAGGGCCAAACCAAAAACTCCACGGAGAAAGAGAGAAAGTCAGATTGGGAAAGAAGAATCCAACAACAACATAGCGGATGGGACTTAGAAAACCATCCAGGCAGTCTGTACCTCCAATAAGAAATGAAAGTCATATCTTGGAACATTAATGGGATAAATAGCTCACATAAGCAGGACATAATTAGAGATATGATAAGGGATCATAGACCTGGCATTTTCTTAATCTAGATAACCAAGATGGAGAAGGACAAATTAGAGTGTATCAAATTTAGCAAAGTCATGGAAAACAAAGCTATCGGTTCTGATGGAGCCTCCCGAGGCCTAATGACCATGTGGAACTCTTTTCATCTCAAAGAAGAATTCATCTACGAAGAAGGTAACCTTATCCTTTTGCACTTTACTAAAATTAAAGATAATGATAGCTAGTTCATCTTGAACATTTATGCACCTAACTCCAAAAAAGGAAGAAGATTCTACTTGGACAAGGTCAAATCTACTTTAGCTTCCTCAAACTTGACAAAGGTTATTATCATGGGGAACTTCAATACTCCCCACAAAGAAGGGGAAAAATAGGGTGGGATATCCATAGACTTGGAAAGCAGGCAAGACTTAATGGATTTCATCAATGACTAGGCTCTCCTCGATATGGATCTCCAAGGACCTAACTTCACCTGGTCCAACAAGAGATTAGGAAGGGACTGTATCCAAGTCCAGTTCGATTATGCCTTGATCACTATGGAATGGATGAATCACTATTCTCTTAATCTCTTTACATTGGTCAAAGCCGGCTCTGATCACTCTCCCATCTCCCTTTCCCTCGACTAGATAATCAAGAAAAGGAACTTCCCCTTCATATTCAAAAATATGTGGGTCTCTCACCCTAATTTTCAAAACAAAATTAAAGAATGGTGGAATATCGATGTTCAGGGAACTGCAATGTTTAGGGTTGGGAAAAAACTAAGGAATATCAAATTCAATGTGAAACAATGGAACATGGAAGAATTTGGGAATATCTTCACTACTAAAGACAAGAGGCTTTCTGACCTAAACCTCATTCAAGAAGAAATCCAAAAAGAGGGATATGATGAGAAAAGATTGAATAAGGAGAAATATATACTTATAAAATACCATAATATCACAGGGCAAGAAGAAACTTTTTGGAAGCAGAGATCGAGGTCCATTACTCTAATTGAAGGAGACCAAAACACTCATTTCTTCAATCTCTCCACTATTTTACATAGAGTGGCTAATATGATAACGAGAATAAGGAAGGGAGACCAAGTTTTGCATGAGGAAAAGGACATTGTGGAGGAATCCATAGCTTACTTTTCTTCTCTCCTAGCCAAAGACCAAGAGCTATCCAATGAGGATCAGGATAAGCTCCTCAACAACATCCTAAAAATTAGTACTGAAGGCCAAAATAAATATTTTTGCTCTGTCCTAGATATGACTGAGGTCAAGAGAGCCTTGGACTCTCTCCTTGGAGATAAAGCCCCTGGTCCTAATGGCTTCCCTAAGTTCTTTTTTCATCTTTTCTGGGATGTGGTTAAAGAGGATGTGGTCAAAGCAGTGTAGGAATTCTTTGGCTCAAAAAATACCCTCAAAGAGCTCAATGCCACCTTCTTGGTGCTTATCCCTAAGTCCTCTAGAGAGGATTCATTGGAGCTTTTCAAACCCATTAGCCTTTGGAACTCCTTCCCCAAGATCATCTCTAAGGTAATCACCTCTAGGATTCTCAAATTTCTCCCCACCTTGATCTCGCAATAGCAATCTAGCTGTGCCCAGTAGATAGATTTTGGACTCAATCATGATGGTGCACTAAGTGATTCACTCCTTAGAAGTAGGCAAGAGGGAAGGTTTTCTTCTCAAGCTTGACCTCTCCAAGGCTTACGATCAAGTCGATTGGCAGTTCCTTCTTAGAGTTCTTGATGCCTTTGGCTTCAACTCTCAAACCTATAAGATCCTTTAGCAAGTCATATCTACTCCCTCTCTAGTGATTTTGATCAATGGATCCTGTTGATATTTTTAAAACCCACCAGGAGCCTAAGGTAAGGGGATCCCTTGTCCCTAATTATTTTTATCATCCTAGCAGAATACCTTGGAAGGCTCATCTCTGCCTCTAGAAGGCAGGGGTCTCTGCAAGGCATTAATCCTTCCTTTGGAAACAATATCTTCTCTCAATAGCAGTTCATGGATGACACCATTCTTGGAGGTGAGGCCTCTGTGTGAGAAGCCAAAGTGGTGAAAGACCTCCTCAAGTCCTACACCAGAGTGATAGACCAATCCATTAATGAGTTCTACAAAAGAACTAGTTTTATTTTCCTGGCAATGATTATGTATTACATTCATTGTCTGCTTCTTGATAGGTGGAAGTAGGGGCATCAACATTGCGGGAGAGACTCCTATATATCCAAGTCTCACCTAGTATCATGACCTTCTTCATGTGAATCTATGTGGAGCATGGAGGAGTTTTGCAAGGAGTCTGTCCTACCCATGAGTTGTAGTAGAAACAAGATTCATATTCATTAGATTCTTCATATTTTGTATCTCAAATGTCTAAAAAATGTCTTATTGTTCAACTAATTGTATTGTTAGATGCAAATCAATATGGGAAAGACTGTAATACTTAGAACATTTTTATTGAGAGTCGGTATCCTTAAAAAGTATACCGTAAAGCACTTCTGGTTCAATCTGGTAGTCAATCTTTTATGTCGTGGTGGAGACAAAAGAATTTACAATATGGTTTCTATTCAATAGACCAACTTTGAAGAAATATTTTTGTATAATTGAAGATTTATCACTTGAAGCTTATCTTGAGAACATATATTGTTTAACATGTAGACTAGGTCTTGTTCCACTATGTACTTCAAGTATAACATAACGCTTGGCCTATACCTATATAAGCACATAAAATAGTCTTGCATTTCGGTCAACTTGGAGTAGATTGAATACGGGAAAAAAGAGAATGCAATTTATGCCTAGTTGAAAAGTCATATTTTCATTACTAAGCTTAACAATGTACAAATGAAAAATGGAAAGGACTAAAATGTTCTTTTAGTAAAAAATAAATTTTTTTTGATAATTTTGATTTTATGCAAGCAACTATGACACAAATTATAATAACACAAAAATATAGAAACGAAAGAAGGAAAAAAACACTAGTATAAGAAATTAAATATAAACCTCAATATATCTTAGTCAATCCCCTTATTTGAATGTGCACAAAAGTAAAATGGTTAACATTATTATTGATCAATCATTGATTTTAATGGGTTAATCTTGCATAATAGACTACATGTATTTGCGGCACTACATATGTATTGAACCATTAAGCATGGAAATGAGTAGGTAAGTTGAGAGTGAAATAATTAGGAACAAGAAGAGAACAATCCACTGAATCTAAGATTTGGGCCAACCTAATAATGTGAGATGACTGAATTAATTAAGTCATCTTTGGGGATCATATCATGGATTTACCTTCTTAGGATATTGATTTTCGGTGATGATGGAACAACATTACAACAAGGATCTCATTTGAAAGAACACATTATTTTATTACCAAATAATATTTAAACCCTCCAAGACATTCATTAAAACTGAAAAAATGATCACTTTGTTATCTCCTTTCTTCGTTCTTGAGATAAGGAATGTTGAACATTAAGATTTCTATTCATAATTTTTATTTAGGTTATAGTTTGATTAGAGCACTAGAATATTCATTAGTACTAATAAAATTATCACTTTTTTATTATGTTGCTTCTTTCTTGAGATAATAAGTGTTGAGCATTTTGATTTCTATTCAAAAAATTTACTCACTTTGTAGTTTGATTAGATCACTAGTGCAAGGCATCATCCTACATGTGACCTCATGTGGAATGCCCCACAAGGGAACCCAACATAAATTAACATAAAACATGTTACTAAGCTTACCAAAGAATTTTTTTCTTAAGGGTTTACAATCAATCATGAATAACAATGCGGAGGCAATATAACATAAGACAATACATATTCACAAATGAAACTCATTTAAATATTAAAAGTCTCAAGGGTTCCATGATGTAGAATTATGTATAAGTTAATTAATCTACTAAGAATAGTCAATAACATAATCTACTAAGGAGGTGACTTCTACCCTAGAAAGACCTTCACATCCTTTGTCCCAGACTACCTTGAATCCACTTTGGAAGAAGGCTTCTCTACTTCAAAATAGAATATGCAGAAAGGCACCCCCTCTCAAGATTCCTATCCTTGTCCTGAGAAGAAGGCCTCAAGGTAGGTCCTACAAATGGAAGAACTGATGGTTCCTACCTCTCCGAGGTAGTTTATCAAAATGGAAGAGCTCTTTGCGAAATACAAAGAAGAAAAGGAGGGTTGGTCCACGGTCCAGAAGAAGAAATCTAATAGTAGAGACCCCTCTCCCATATCCTGTATAGTAACTAGGAGCATAAATAAAGAAGATGTCAGGGCCAAACCAAAAACTCCATGGAGAAAGAGAAAAATTCAGATTGGGAAAGAAGAATCCAACAACAACATAGCGGATGGGACTTAGAAAACCATCCAGGCAGTCTGTACCTCCAATAAGAAATGAAAGTCATATCTTGGAACATTCATGGGCTAAATAGCTCACATAAGTAGGACATAATTAGAGATATGATAAGGGATCATAGACCTAGCATTTTCTTAATCCAGATAACCAAGATGGAGAAGGACAAGTTAGAGTGTATCAAATTTAGCAAAGTCATGGAAAACAAAGCTATCAGTTCTGATGGAGCCTCCCGAGGCCTAATGACCATGTGGAACTCTTTTCATCTCAAAGAAGAATTCATCTACGAAGAAGGTAACCTTATCCTTTTGCACTTTACTAAAATTAAAAATAATGATAGCTAGTTCATCTTGAACATTTATGCACCTAACTCCAAAAAAGGAAGAAGGTTCTACTTGGACAAGGTCAAATCTACTTTGGCTTCCTCAAACTTGACAAAGGTTATTATCATGGGGAACTTCAATACTCCCCACAAAGAAGGGGAAAAATAGGGTGGGATATCCCCAGACTTGGAAAGCAGTCAAGACTTAATGGATTTCATCAATGACTAGGCTCTCCTCAATATGGATCTCCAAGGACCTGACTTCACCTCGTCCAACAAGAGATTAGGAAGGGACTGTATCCAAGTCTAGTTGGATTATGCCTTGATCACTATGGAATGGATGAATCACTATTCTCTTCATCTCTCTATATTGGTCAGAGCCAGCTCTGATCACTCTCCCATCTCCCTTTCCCTTGACTAGATAGTCAAGAAAAGGAACTTCCCCTTCATATTCAAAAATATGTGGGTCTCTCACCCTAACTTGCAAAACAAAATAAAAGAATGGTGGAATATTGATGTTCAGGGCACTGCAATGTTTAGGGCTGGGAAAAAACTAAGGAATATCAAATTCAATGTGAAACAATGGAACATGGAAGAATTTGGGAATATCTTCACTACTAAAGACAAGAGGCTTTCTGACCTAAACCTCATTCAAGAAGAAATCCAAAAAGAGGGATATGATGAGAAAATATTGAATAAGGAGAAATATATATTGATAAAATACCATAATATCACACGGCAAGAAGAAACTTTTTGGAAGCAGAGATCAAGGTCCATTACTCTAATGGAAGGAGACCAAAACACTCGTTTCTTCCATCTCTCCACTATTTTACATAGAGCGGCTAATAGGATAATGAGAATAAGGAAGGGAGACCAAGTTTTGCATGAGGAAAATTACATTGTGGAGGAATCCATAACTTACTTTTCTTCTCTCCTATCCAAAGACCAAGAGCTATCCAATGAGGCTCAGGATAAGCTCCTCAACAACATCCTCAAAATTAATATTGAAGGCCAAAATAAATCTTTTTGCTCTGTCCTAGATATGACTAAGGTCAAGAGAGGCTTGGACTCTCTCCCTGGAGATAAAGCCCCTGGTCCTAATGGCTTCCCTAAGTTCTTTTTTCATCTTTTCTGGGATGTGGTTAAAGAGGATGTGGTCAAAGCGGTGTAGGAATTCTTTGGCTTGAAAAATCCCCTCAAAGAGCTCAATACCACCTTCTTGGTGCTTATCCCTAATTCCTCTAGAGAGGATTCATTGGATCTTTTCAGACCCATCAGCCTTTGGAACTCTTTCCCCAAGATCATCTCTGAGGTAATCACCTCTAGGATTCTCAAATTCCTCCCCACGTTGATCTCACAATAGCAATCTAGCTTTGTGCCCAGTAGACAGATTTTGGACTCAATCATGATGGTGCACTAAGTGATTCACTCCTTAGAAGTAGGCAATAGGGAAGGTTTTCTTCTCAAGCTTGACCTCTCTAAGGCTTACGATTGAGTCGAGGGGTCTTTGCAAGGCATTAATCCTTCCTTTGGAAACAATATCTTCTCTCAATAGCAGTTCATGTATGACACCATTCTTGGAGGTGAGGCCTCTGTGGGAGAAGCCAAAGTGGTGAAAGACCTCCTCAAGTCCTACACCAGAGTGATAGACCAATCCATTAATTGGAATAAAACGTCCATCTTCTTCATCAACACCCCTGAGGGGAGACAAAGGAAAATAGAAAAAATGATGAGTTTTGGTATCAATTATTTTTCATATTATTATATTGGCCTTCCCTTAGGCATTAAACCTCTAGAAACCTTCTAGAATAAACTTATAGATAGATTCAATAGGAAGCTTGCATGTTTGAAAGGGGTTTCCTTCAGCCAGGCAGGAAAGATTCAATTAGTGAAATCCACTTTGAAAAACCTCCCAACTATGCTCTAAGCCTCTTTTTAGTTCCAGCAAAAGTTGTGGAGGCCATGGAAAGTATTAAGAGAATATTCCTTTGGTTAGGCACTAAAGAACATAAGCGACTCCCTCTTATTGCCTAGGAAAAATTCTATCACCCAAAGAAAGAAGGTGACCTTAGAATAAGGAGAATAAGACCTTTCAATAAAGCTCTTCAAGCCAAATAGATATGGAGAATCTTTAACAGCATAGGGGAATGGCACAACACTATTGAATAAACATACCTAAAAAAAAACTCAATACTTCTCTTCTTTGAAGAGACTGATTCACCAAAAGGTTCTATTATATGGAATGGTCTTCTCAATGCAATAGATTTTACTAAATCTAAGAAAAAATGGAAGATATGAAATGGCCAATCCATAAACTTTTGGAACAACAACTGGCTTCAAATGGGTCACCTGAGAGATTGTGAGCCTCTCAATATCTAGAGGGAATAATATAACCACATCTTTGGCTCCCAAGCCAACAACTACAGAATGGATGAACAATGGGTGGATCTCTCCTAGGTTTCTCAGGACCTAGCTCCCTTGATGATAGCCCTCAGTGTGATCTCTATTTCCTCTACCGAGGATGAGCTCATTTGGGAAGGTTTTTCAGATTGAAACTACACTATGGCCTCTGCCTGCTCCTCTCAGCTACCTCAAACTCAGGAAACTAAACCACTTTGGCCTAAAGCCTAGATCCCTACCCTTACTCCCAAAATCAATGTTTTCTTCTGGCCCCTTCTTTAGAATCACATCCTGACTATTGATAATCTCATCAAGAGAGGCTTCTATATCCTCAATAGGTGTATGCTCTATAGATGCCAAGAGGAATCAGTGGATCACTTGTTTATTCACTGCTCTTTTGTAAGTAACATCTGGAATCTCATCCTTTCTGCCATCAACTTATCCTGGTGTTTTCCCTTGTCTTTCCAAGATCTATTTTCTCAATGGGATTTCACCTTTTTAAAACTAGATTTCTTCTTATTTTGCTCCTAGATCCTTCCTCACTTTTTCTAGGGAGTTTGGAAAGAGCACAATAACTGAATATTCCATGATTTCTCCTCTCCTAAGATAATCTTTGAAAAGATCCACTTTTTTGTAAAGGAAAACTTTTATTACTGTGGTGGCTCTAATCATTTTGCAGGAAAGGACCAAGACGTGGCTCAGGAGAAAAGATAGAACTGGACCTGGAGTTGCCCTCTATCTCGCTAGTTCAAAGCGAACTTTGATGGTGCTGCCAAAGGGAACCCCAGCCAAGCGGGAAGTGGAGGAGTAATTAGGAACTGCTTTGGTTTTGGCTCAACGGCTAATAGTCTATAACATAATCACATAATATATATTACACTCATTTGGAAAACCAAAATTGAAGTATTCTTAATCCTTTACGTAATTATAATTAAAAGAACAAAAATCATATAGTGCACTCACATATTTATTTCAACTAAATAATAAGATACATCAGTGTAATCAAAGGTACATAAAATAAGATACATACTAATAAATCATTGTCTTTAATATAATACATCTTTCACTGCACATGTCGTAGGGATAACAATAATACAATACAAATACATATACATATCCTAAATTAATGTCATTAACCTTGATACATTAAATGGAATACAAGATATACATCTTATGATGGTAATTAGAAAGTCTTTAACCAATGAACATGAAGATAAAAGTAGCATGGAGGATCATCCAAGCTCAAAGTCACATACGTTGGATCTCAATGGTAATAAAGTCAATACCACCTGAGCACGTGGAACTAACAAGTCCACTCCCATGATGTCGAGGAGATAACACCATGCCTGATTCAAGAAGACATCCAAAAATAGGATATTGTCGACAATATCATTAGTAACAATGATTCTGTTAAATATATGTTTCAACAACAAATAGAATAAAGGCTGATATATATGGGCTAATATAATATGTTAATATGAAGATCGACATTAACAAGTCAATAATGAGGATCGACTTTGATAAAACAAAACTATGTCGATAATGAAAGTTTCTAAGTTGGTAAAGTTTGATAATAAGAATGTCTCACAAAGAGACATCACTCTTCATGAGACATCCTTGAAGAATATATATAATACATCCATGATATAATATCAATTTGGATATATATATATATATATATATATATATATATATATATATATATATATATATATATATATATATATATATATATATATATATATATATATATATATATATATATATATATATATATATATATTCATTCTAAGGAGAAATTATCAAGATATACTTGTATATTGTTACTTCCTCTTTCAACTTGTATACAAAATATATATACTTCATTATAATATTTCTTTTAATATGTTGTCATATCTTTGAATTTGTGATATAGATTTTAATTATATATAATTCAATTATTTTAAATAGTGATTTGAGAAAATTTAACACTACATTCTTAAGTAATGTGATATTCTAAAATAAAGTACTATCATTAATTATTGCATAGAATTTTATTATTATAAATATTCCAAAATTTATTAAATTAAAGCTTTTTTATTT
The DNA here is from genome assembly GCA_027943335.1 of Chamaecyparis obtusa. Classification (NCBI taxonomy): domain Eukaryota; kingdom Viridiplantae; phylum Streptophyta; class Pinopsida; order Cupressales; family Cupressaceae; genus Chamaecyparis; species Chamaecyparis obtusa. The sequence goes on along the minus strand of BSBK01009333.1, from coordinate 149,625 downwards.
TATTTCACCAAAGAAGGATTTATCTAAAAAATGCAGTTCACATGACGTAATAGCTAGACTCAGAAGTTTATTAAGTTCTTAATTTGATTTTCAATTGAATCTAAATACTGACTAATATTCATAATTAATATTAAGAAAACTTAATGATTAATTTGCATTGAAATTTATCAATTGACTGTCTTAGATATCATGTTGCTGATTATTTTAGAAAATTTAATTGTATAACTCAAAGTGAATAATTGTCTAATGAATTTTACATAAATATATCTATAATATCTATAATAATGTTTTATCATTACTTAATTATAAATAAAATTGTAAAAAAATATTCATCTCATAAGATTCTCCCTTGCAAATAGTTGTAAACTGAAGAGATTATTATTCGGTGGCTACGTTTTCAATAAATCAACCATCAACAATAATAAACGTAAATTAATTTCAATACTAAGGCCATCTAAATATGTGCCTAGAGTATTATTCACTAAATCGATGTAGTTTAATCTTGGAACGGAAATTAACACTAATTTGAAAAGATTGAATTGAAATAAATCAAATGGCGAATATAATGAGTTCTAAAGAAGAACTGGTTTTATTTGCCTGGCAATGATTATGTATTTCATTCACTGTTCACTTCTTGATTACGAGAGATATGCCTATATGCCCAAGTCTTGCCTGGTATCACGGTCTTCTTCAAGAGACTCAGTGTGGAGCATGGAGGAGTTTTGCAAGGAGAGTCGGTACTACCCTCGACATGCAATAGAAATAAAATGAACAACACAACAAGTACCCTTCTCAAGTTCATATTCATAAGATTCTTCATATTTTGTATCTCAAACGTCCAGAAAATGTCTTACTACTCAGCTAATTGTATTGTTAGATGTAGATCAATATGGGAAAGACTACAATACATAGAACATATTTATAGAGAGCTAGTGTCGTGGGCTTCCCTAGTTGTACTAGTTTGACCCACGCGGCACTGCAAGTGTCTTCACAAAGAGCTTGGGTTCAGCTCTACAAAAACACTCTAGATTCTGCCTTTCCTCATTGCCCCGAATTGGATTTGCAGATTGCAATGCAAGAAGCAAAGAAATAGAACAGCATAAAAGATGCAACACATAAAATGTAGACACCAGTTGGGAAAGCTTCCATACATTAACTTGAAATCTGCTAAGTAATGCTAAGAAGAACTAGACTAAGAATGTCCAGGGTACCCATGATACAAAGTAAGGCTAAACAATGTTGACCAGAACAGAAAGAAGAGAATGAAACTTTCCCAAGGCTAAGAAGAAGGTGCAGATCCAAGGAAGAAACCTTGCTGGAAGCCTCCACAGCTCTAGTTTGGCAGCACCTCAGCTCTCTGCATCCTCTAACAATGTCTTCATCTATCTGCAAGTCCCTCCACTATTCAGCTCCAAAGCCTGCCCGTCTGTGTATGTGTCATGTACGTAACCTGAATGAAAGAAAAGGCCCTGCCTTTTATAATGCGAGCATGTCCCTGATCCCGCAGAGAAGATAACCATTTGAAATTCAAATGGCCATATTTTTGCATGCAGAGGTAGAGCCATGACACTTGTCATGACACTGTGCTCCTGCAGTGCAATGATGGTTTTTTGCATTTCAACGCATCTTGGCTCTCCAAGGCAATGATGCAAGTCCAAACGCATCCATTCGCGGTGAAGAATGGTGGCCAATGAAATTGAAGGAATTCAAATTGTTGCGTGTAAGTGAAGCAAAAATGCCTTGGCTCCAAAACCACTCATGACGGTAGGTGAAATCACAGTTGCAAAGAAAAGGCTTGAACTCCAAGGCAAGCCATCATGATGCCCAGTTCAAATTTTCCTCCCAAAGAACCAATGAAACTTCACCCACTAAGCAATGTTGCAATCCTCTGACATGCCATCTGACATTCCTTCTAACAAATCTAACTACCCCCACCAACGGATTAGCTAAGCCTCCAACTTAGCTCGGATTGGATCTGACATGGAGTGTGGATAGCTGGGGTCGTGACATCCTCCCCCACTCAAATCGACGATGCCCTCGGCGCCGGTGCACCTAACCCCAAGGGTGCATGGGAGGTACTTCCTAGTCTTCATTCCAGAGGAGTAGAGTTCCCTTGTAGGAACTCCATGATTTTCTCCTCATCCCTCCATAGTGTTTCCCCTTGCTCCCAAGTAGCTTCATTGTGGCTGGCTCCTTCAAACATCACCAAGAATTCTTCAAAGATCCTTCTACCCCGGCCCTGAGTTCGCATGGAAAAAAATTTCTCAACCTACCTGTTGGGATTATCTAGAACATTAGCCAGACCATAGACAAGGATATTGCATTCCAAATCCTCCAAGTCAGGATGATGCACCCTCAGCAAGGAAACATGGAAAATCAGATGTACACAGAGATGCAAAGGCAAGTTCAGTTTGTAGGTCACTTGATTGATCTTTTTGACAATTTCAAATGGTCTATCCCACCTTCAAACCAAAGAAGAACTTAGTCCCTTTGGCACTTGGAACTAATTCAGATCCATTCGTAGTAACACTTTATCTCTGACATTGAACTCAACCCTCTTCCTATTTCGATCTGCATACTTCTTTATGCAATCACTAGCTTTGGTAAGATGGTACCTAGCCAAATCGACCTGTTCATTCCAATTTTGCATCAGTTCAGCTATGTTGGAGTCCGTCCTTTGGTAGCCGCTCATGATGGTATGAGGAGTAAGTGGTTGTTCCCCCGTTGCCAGCTTGAACGGACTGTATTTTGATGATTCACTCTTCTACAAGTTGTAGTTGAATTGAGCTACATCCAGCAACTTGGGCCAATTGCTTTGATGGAATATGGATGAAGTGAGTGAGAGGGGGGGTGAATCAGTCAACCATAAAACACTTCACTATTATTTCTTTCCAGATCCCTTAGGATATCTTAATGAATATTATCTATTTAACACTCGGTAAATAGATTGCAGTAACTTGGTAGATGCAGAGAGTATTAGTAAAATTATTATTTTTAGATATTCATCACCACTTGTATATGATTAAGATAACTATTAAGAACATAAGAGACACAAGATTTAACGTGGAAACCCAATATGGGAAAAACCACCAGTGTATCTAGATACTGATTTTCACTTTTCTGAAGTGATGCCCAGTTAGAAGCCAACCCGGTAAAAGGTTACAAAACACACTGTTAGGTGTGACCTTGTTAGAGGATTTAATCACCCTACTAGGAGTGGCCTGGTAAGAGGTCTTGAGAACAATTCAATGGAATTGTCACCTTGTTAGAGGATTTACAATATGGTTGTTAAACCAACTCGGTTAAGAGATTTAGAATTCACTGTTACAATGATAAAAAGGTAACAATGAAAATGACCTGTATAATAATGCAACTGCTTTGCTGATTACAAATCTCTGTTCTGTATAAGTGAGATCCTTCCTGATCGAATATATCTCTGTTGCTCCTCAAGGATATCTGGTCATCCTTCACAATTTCACACACACCTTTCCTGTCTTTCTTCTATATATCTTCTTCTATATCTCTTCTTTATTTTTCACACTTGACCTTTTATTTATATGATTTTAGATTTGTCAAATCGGCATTACTTAGTATAACAGTCGGCTGAATTAAGCAAACTTTATTTGCAAAGATCCTTCAAGGGCTGACAGTGCTCGGTGACCATAATGAAATTTTCTACAATCTTTTGGAGACCGAGAGAACTCGGTAAACACTGATAATCCTTTTTCTTTGATAACCAAGTGAACTTGGTAAATGCTAACTTTTCTTTGACAACCGAGTGAACTCGGTAAATGCTGATTTTTCTTTGATAACCAAGTGAACTCGGTAAATGCTGATTTTTCTTTGATAACCGAGTGAACTCGGTAAACACTAATTTTAATGCCAGGTAGACCGACTGAGCTCGGTAGGTACTGATTGTTGCGGACTATGACATTGTGTGACATCAAAGACAATACATAATTTGAGTAGCAATTTTCTTCAGACAATTATTTCCAACAATCTCCCTCTTTTGCATTGATGGCAACACAATATGTCATAGCATAAGAAATTTTGAAAGGATTAGCTTGGTTCAGATTCAAATCTCCCTCTGTCAGCAAACTTCCTTTTTCTTGAAAACTCTTCCTCCTGACTATTGAAAATTTCTTGAAGTAATAGCAAAGACATAGCAAAGACACTCCCTCTTTGACAACACATGCCAAAGACAATTCACATATTACCGGTGTAAACTAATGTACCTCAAGTACTGATTCATATGCAATGATTCCTTGAATATGCTACATCAACTTATTGATTTTCAATCATGTTCTGGTTGATGCATCACTAAAACTTTATTTAGTGAGCCTTGGATAGGGGAATGACCCCTAACTTACCTCTTAGATACACAAATGCATCCTTGGGTAATGGTTTGGTGAAAATGTCTGCAATCTGCTCTTTTGTATGAATATATTCTAATCTAATTTCCTTGTCCTGCACCAATTCTCTGACAAAGTGATATTTAATAACAATGTGCTTGGTTTTGGAATGCATTACTGGATTCTTCGAAATGTTTATTGCACTTGTATTGTCACAAAATATAACAACTGGTTCTTTGATCTCAACCTTCATACCTTGTAATAACTATTTAAACCAAACAATATTTGAACAATTTACTGCAGCAGCAACATATTCTTCTTCAGCTATGGATTGAGATGTACAATTTTGCTTTTTACTAGTCCAAGATACCAGTCTTTTTCCAAGAAAAAATGCTCCACCACTTGTACTTTTTCTGTCATGAATGTTCCCTACCCAATCAGCATCAGTAAACACTTTTAAGTCTAGATTGCCTCCAAATTTATACCACAAACCATATTCTTCAGTTCCTCTTAAGTACCTTAAGATTCTTTTGATTGCCATCATATGATTTTCCTTAGGTTTTGCTAAGAATCTTGCTACTATACCGACTACTAAGGCAATATCAGGTCTTGTATGTACTACATACTGCAATTTTCCAATCATAGATTGGTATAAGGTCTGATCTACTTCTTTTGAATCATCATTTTTGGTAAGTTTCAGTCCAGTACACATGGGTGTACCAACTGGTTTTGAATCTTCCATACCAAACTTCTTAAGTATTTCTTTAATGTATTTAGATTGAGTAATGTATATACCATTCTTGCTTTGCTGAATTTGAAGACCAACAAAGAATTTTATTAAACCAAACATAGACATTTCAAATTCTTTGTTCATTTCCTCTGAAAATTCTTTGCACTGATCATCATTCCCTATAAATATAGTATCATCTACAAATATTTCTGCCAATACAATTTTGTCATCCGGTCCTTCTTTAATATATAGATTGCTATTATCATTGGCTCTTTTGAAATTAATCTGAATCAGATAGTTATGGAGTCTTTCATACCATGCTCTAGGAGCTTGTTTCAAACCATACAATGCTTTGTGTAACTTGCAGACCATGTCCTTTTTATCTGGATGAACAAAACCTTCAGGTTGCTCAATGTAGACTTCTTCATCAAGAATTCCATTGAGAAATGCAGATTTTATATCCATCTGATATACCTTAAATCCTTTATGTGCTGCATAAGCAAGTAGAGTTCTTACACCTTCTAATCTTGCAACAGGAGCAAAAGTTTCACCATAATCTATACCTTCTTCTTGAGAATAACCTTTACATACCAATCTAGCTTTGTTTCTAGATACTTGACCGTCTTCATTCAGCTTATTCCTGAATACCCATTTTGTTCCAATTACATTCTTATCTTTAGGTCTAGGTACAAGAGTCCATGTTTTGTTCTTTTGTATTTGTTCTAATTCTTCATTCATTGCTTCAATCCAACTTTCATTTTTCAATGCATCTTTGATATTTCTAGGTTCAAAATCAGTAAGCAGACATGTACCTTTTAGCTTACTTCTTGTCATAATACCATCTGATTTGTTTCTAATAATTTGATCTGGTGTATGATGCCTTCTGACATATTTGGCTAGTATAGGTTCCTTGCTTTTTGAATGAGTTATGTTGTTGTCTTCTAGGATCTCTTCTTCAGGTTTCTCTGGCTCGGTAGATATTTTCTCGGTAACTTCAGGTTGAGACTCAGTTTGAATTTCTTCCTGTGACTCGGTTTGAACTTCTTCCTGTGACTCAGTTTGAACTTCTTCCTATGACTCGGTTACTGTGCTAGGCTCGGTAGATATAGTTTCCTTATTGATAGTTGTGTCTGGCAATGTTTCAGGTTCAATGTAAATGAATCTCCTATAGTTTTCAGGTTCCCTTTTTCTTTCTTCTTCAGTCTTTTCTGCAAACTCATCAAATTTTACATGTATACTTTCTATGACTTTGTGAGTAGACAAGTTCAGACATTTGTATGCCTTACTTTTGCTAGAATATCCTAGGAATATTCCTTCATCACTTTTCACATCAAATTTATTTCTTCTAGATTCTTTTAAGATATAACACTTGCTACCAAATACTTTCATGTAACTTACATTGGGTTTATAGCCATACCATAACTCATAAGGAGTTTTGAATGTGTCTTTCTTCAATTGTACTCGGTTCAAGGTATGAACTGCAGTGCTGATAGCTTCCTTCCAGTACTTTATGGCAATGTTCTTTTCTATCATTAGAGTCCTTGCACAATCCATAATAGATCTATTTCTTCTTTCAGCTATTCCATTCTGCTCAGGAGTTCTAGGAGCTGATACCTATCTTTTGATTCCTCTTTCAATGAAAAATTTGTTAAATTCATGGGAGATGAATTCACCACCTCTGTCTGATCTTAAGCATTTCAATCTTTTCCCTGTTTCCTTTTCCACTCTTGCCAAGTACCATTTGAACTTTTCAAATGCTTCTGACTTTTCTCTTAAATACATAACAGTCATCATTCTAGAATAATCATCAACGAAAAGAATAAAGAATTTATCTCCAGTATAGCTTTCTATTCCAATAGGTCCACATAAATCAGTATGCACAATTTCCAAAATCTCTTTAGACTGATAGTTCTTACTCTTAAAACTAGTCTTACTCATTTTGCCAATTTGACAATTCTTACATAGAGCAGTATCAGATTTCTTCAAAGTAGGAATGCCTCTTACCTTCTTGAATTTGCTTATTTTCATCAAGTTATCAAAATTCACATGACATAACCTTTTGTGCCATAGCCAACTTTCTTCAATTTGAGCAATAAAACATGAATATTCACTGAGATCAAGATAAAATAAGTTACCTTTTGTTTGTTTGCCTGATCCAATGAGTTTTCCTTTTCCATCCAGTAGTCTTGATTGACTATTCATGAATTCAACCTTGAAACCAATGTTGATTAGCTGTGCTACACTTAGAAGATTATGTTTTAGTCCTTCAACCCAATAAGCATTATCACATATGAGTTCTTTGGTTAATGAAATTCTTCCTTTTCCTTTTATACAACAAGGTTCATTGTTTCCAAATCTTACATTGCCACTATCACAGTCTTCTAGGTATTCAAATTTTGTCTTGTCACCAGTCATGTGATGTGAACATCCACTATCTATTATCCATATATCATCTTTGCTTATATACGAAATAAGTGCCATCTTATCTTCATCATCATCAAATTCATCTTTTATAGCAATAAAGACAATTTCTTCTTCACTATCATCAAAATCTTTAGCCATAAAACATGTTTTCTTACCTTTATCCTTGAATGATTTGAAATTTTTTTTGCCATAGTACTTGTGACCTCTCTTCTCTTCCTTGGCTTTCTTGTTTGGGCACCTAGCTGCAATATGTCCAATTTCTTCACATGAAAAATAGATTAAAGGAGTTTTACCTTTATATTTACCTTTCCCTTTAGAGTACTTCTTTGCAAGTAGTGCTTCTACAATTTCAAGATGACTATCAGAACTTTCTTCTGATACTTCTTCACTTTCTGACTGAACTTCTTTTATTTTCTTGTTCTTCCTTAGTGAAACCTTGGCCTCAAATGCTGACTCAATATTTTTGGAAATTGGAACATAGTTGTCATAGTTGTCTAATTCAAAGGCTATCAATCTTCCAACTAAAGCATCCAAAGTTATATTGTGGTTTGCTTCACATCTTCTTTCTTGAATAGCTGATACTCTTATTGCATAGATAGGGAGTAATGTTCTGAGTACCTTGCTTATAACAGTTTCATCAGTGATTGTTCCTCGAGAAGCTCTAATTGCACTAACACTTGCTTTGATCCTTTCAACATATTTTGCAATGTTTTCATCTTCTTTCATATTCATCTTGTCAAACTGTCCTCTTAGGCTTTCTGCTTTGGCTCTTTTTACATTTGCATCACCACAATATATTTTCTTCAGTTTGATCCACATTTCATATGCAGTAGTCCATTCTTTAATTTCATCAAATTCTTCATAGCTGAGAGCTGATGCAATGTCTATCATCATGGTGTTATGACTCTTTTTCTCTGCAATGTCTTCAATAGTTAATGCGCCAGTAGGAGCTGTGTATTCTTCATCAATGTATTTGCATCCTGAATCACCAATGGAAGCCAGATGAAGCCTCATGAGACCTTGCCATGCTCAAAAGTTATCTCTATTGAGCTTTGGAATTTCTCTCTTGTAAGACATCCTGATCTTTAGCTTAGGTCCTTGAAACCCTTCCTGCAAGCACCAAAAGCTCTGATACTAATTGATGGAATATGGATGAAGTGACTGAGAGGGGGGGGTGAATCATTCAACCATAAAACACTTCACTATTATTTCTTTCCAGATCCCTTAGGATATCTTAATGAATATTATCTATTTAACACTCGGTAAATAGATTGCAGTAACTTGGTAGATGCAGAGAGTATTAGTAAAATTATTTTTTTTAGATATTCATCACCACTTGTATATGATTAAGATAACTATTAAGAACACAAGAGACACAAGATTTAATGTGGAAACCCAATATGGGAAAAACCACCAATGTATCTAGATACTAATTTTCACTTTTCTGAAGTGATGCCCGGTTAGAAGCCAACCCGGTAAAAGGTTACAAAACACACTATTAGGTGTGACCTTGTTAGAGGATTTAATCACCCTGCTAGGAGTGGCCTGGTAAGAGGTCTTGAGAATAATTCAATGGAATTGTCACTTTGTTAGAGGATTTACAATATGGTTGTTAAACCAACTCGGTTAAGAGATTTAGAATTCACTGTTACAATGATAAAAAGGTAACAATGAAAATGACCTATATAATAATGCAACTGCCTTGCTGATTACAGATCTCTATTTTGTATAAGTGAGATCCTTTCTAATCGAATATATCTCTGCTACTCCTCAAGGATATCTGGTCATCCTTCACAATTTCGCACACACCTTTCCTGTCTTTCTTCTATATATCTTCTTCTATATCTCTTCTTTAGTTTTCACACTTGACCTTTTATTTATATGATTTTAGATTTGTCAAATCAACATTACTTAGTATAACAGCCGGCTGAATTAAGAAAACTTTATTTGCAAAGATCCTTCAAGGGCTGACAGTGCTCGGTGACCATAATGAAATTTTCTACAATATTTTGGAGACTGAGAGAACTCGGTAAACACTGATAATCCTTTTTCTTTGATAACCGAGTGAACTTGGTAAATGCTAACTTTTCTTTGACAACCGAGTGAACTCGGTAAATGTTGATTTTTCTTTGATAACCGAGTGAACTCGGTAAATGTTGATTTTTCTTTGATAATTGAGTTAACTCGGTAAACACTAATTTTAATGCCAGGTAGACCAATTGAGCTTGGTAGGCACTGATTGTTGCAGATTGTGTGACATCAAAGACAATACATAATTTGAGTAGCAATTTTCTTTGGACAATTGTTTCCAATAGGTACCTAGCCAAATCGACCCGTTCATTCCACTTTTGCATCAGTTCAGCTGTGTTGGAGTCCATCCTTTGGTAGCCACTCATGAAGGTATGAGGAGTAAGTGGTTGTTGCCCCGTTGCCAGCTCGAACGGACTATATTTTGATGATTCGCTCTTCTGCAAGTTGTAGTTGAATTGAGCTACATCCAGTAACTTGGGCCAATTGCTTTGATCAGAGGCCACAAAGTGCCTCAAGTAATCCTCCAAGAAGGCATTTATGCACTCAGTCTGCCCATCAGTCTGAGGATGATAGGCTAAACTGATCAGCAACGTTGTCCCTACCAGCTTGAAAAGTTTTATCCAGAATCGTGACGTAAACCTTGGGTCATGATCTGACATGATATTAAGTGGTATGCCCCAGTGCTTAACCACATTTTTGAAGAAATACTCGGCCACTAGCTCGGTCGTGCAAGGCTATGCACAAGGCACAAAGATAGCATATTTACTAAAGTGATCCATAATGACTATTATGCCATTGAATCCATCCACCATAAGCAAAGGGTAGATGAAATCCAAGCTTACGCTTGCCCAAGGCCGCACTAGAATTGGCAAGGGTTGCAACAACCCACCTAGCCTTTCATTGATTGCCTTGTCTTGCTGACAAGTGAGGCAAGACCTCACTTATTGTTCCACATCCTGATGCATGCTTGGCTAGTAGAAACCCCTTTGCATCAATGCTAAGGTCCGCTTCTGGCCTGGGTGCCTAGCCCAGGTTGAGTCATGACATTCATGGAGCAAGTCTTTCTAAAGCTCCTTCCATTTTGGCATGTAAAGGTGATCTTGGGACTAGTACAGTAGCTCATCTTTCAAACAAAATCACCTAGTCCGTCCAGCATGAACTTGTAGCACGATCTGGTGTGCTTGCGAATCATTCTCTAGGCCTTCTTTTATCTTGTCCCAAATTGCATTAGAAATCATGACTTGGCTGGAAGTCTCTCCCAATGAGTCTAGTGCTACGAGCTATTTGTTCTAGCTCAATGCGTCTGCCACAACATTATGCTACCCTGGATTATATATGAGTTCAAAATCAAACTCAGCTAAGTACTCTTGCCACTGAGCTTGCTTGGGTGTCAAGTTAGCCTAGGTCTTGAAGTATGTCAAACTGACATTGTCCATCTTAACAATGAATGGGACCCCCAACAGATAGTGTCTCCACACTTGCAAGCAGTGCACAATTGTTGTGATCTCTTTCTCATGCGCCGAGTACCTTTGTTCTTGATCATTCAATTTGCATGACTCAAATGCCACCGGATGTCCATCTTGCATTAGCACACCTCCTATGGCATAGTCTGAGGCATCTATTTGGACTTCAATGGGCTCATTATACTTTGGAAGTGCAAGCACTAGCTCCTCAGTCAGCTTGCTCTTAAGCAGCTCAAATGCCTCAATCTGTCATAGACCCCAAGTCCACCGCTTCTCCTTTTTAAGCAGGTTAGTCAAAGGTGCAGCGATCTTAGAGTATCTTGCCACAAATTTTTGGTAGTAGTTAGCAAGTCCCAAAAATTGCCTCACCTCATCCACGTTGCTAAGTGGTTCCCAGTCCTTGATGGGAGCAAGCTTCTCTGGATCAGGCCAGATGCAACCCCGACCCACTATGTGTCTAAGGAAGGGCACCTCATCTTGGGAAAACATGCATTTTTCCTTCTTAACAAAGAGCCCATGCGCACAAAGAAGGTTGAACACCTCGGCTAGATGTTCCTGATGTTTGGCTAGAGACCTACTATAAACTAGTATGTCATTAAGATAGACGACCATGCACCAATCTAGTAGGGGGAGAAAGACATCATTCATAAGAGTGTTGAAGGTGGCTGGTGCATTAGTCAGCCCAAATGGCATGACCAAAAATTCATAGGACCCATTCCTTGTTGTAATGGCTATTTTCTCTTCATCTCCTTCAGCAACTCTGATCTGGTAGTAACCTTGCCTCAAATCAAGCTTGGTGAAGACCCATGCCTCCACAAGTCAATCGAAGTTTTCTGCAATCAAAGGAAGTGGATACTTTTTCTTGATGGTTAACTTGTTGAGCGCATGGTAGTCCACACACAAGTGCAATGACCTATCCTTCTTTCTTTGAAACAATACTGGAGCTGCATAGGGGGACCTTGATGGTCGGAGGTAGCCTACCTCCATGAGTTCCTTCAACTACTCTTTCAGCTCAGCCATCTCTAGATTAGAAAGGCGGTAAGCTGCTTTTGCTAGCAGCCTAGCCCCTGCTTCAAGCTCAATCTGGTGATCTATGTAGCACCTTGGTGGAAGTCCAGCTGGAAGTCGATCTGGCATGACATCGACATACTCCCACAAGACCTCCTCAACTACTTCAAGATTGGACAAGTCAAATGGCTCCCCATCATCCCAACCTCCAAGCAGGGCAGCCATAAAAAGGTTGCATTCCTTCTTACTCGCTCATTTCACTGTAACTGCACTAAGAGTGTGCTCCGATTCAGTTCAGTTGACCATTTGCACAAGACAAGGCCGGGCTGGGTCCAACATAAGTATGCACCTAAGGTGAGGTGCTACTACAATGACCACTTGTCTCAAGAAATCCTACCCTGAGATTAGGTCGAAGTCCTCCATGTCGATTATCACTAGGTCCACTACTCCTTGCCATTGCCCAACCCGCATCAAAGCACCACAGACTTCCCCACTGACCTTCCATGCTAGAGATATGATAGCTTTGAAGCTAGACTCAGTTGGATTGACCTTGAGTCCTAGTGACTTAGCCCTTCTTGACACCATATAATTGTGAGTCACTCTGGAATCCACCATGGTGTAGACCTTTTTGCTTCCAAAGGATGCCTCCACGTAGCACAGGTCATGTTGGCTTGCTGAGCTAGAGGAAGTTCCCGAGGCCACCGCATCTTGCAATGAATTAATCAATTGCAAAACACCCTTCTCAGGTACTTTCTTCTCTTCAGCCCATATGGCATTGACCCTTGATCACTCCGGGCATTCTCTTGTAAAGTGACCAGGTTGACTGTAGATGAAACAAGTGCGATCGCACTCAACTTTTTTATCCTTAGCCGACGCAGGATCCTTTGGCTTTTCGGTAGCTTTCCCTCCATTCCTTCTTGCTTTGGGCTTAGACTTGTCCTCCTTTTGGGTAGTGTTCTACTACTCAGACTTGGATTGGAAATGCCTGGGCCGCTTCCTTCCTTCAAAATGGTTCCCTCCAAACCCTTTAGCTACATCTCCCTTATAGTCCAATAGCCCGTTTGCAACAGCTATAGCCTTGACCAAGGTTTGCACTTGCTTTCACCTTAGCTCATCAGCCACCCATGGCTAAAGGTTCCTCATAAAGAGGTAGAGCTTCTCAAAGTCGCTCAGCTTTGCACATTCTAAGTCAAGTGCTTGGAAAGCCTATACATACTCCCTCAGCTTTGTAGCGTGTTTGAGCTCATCAAATCGAGCTCGAGTGACCCAATCTGAGTTACCTAGCCTAAATTGATTCAATGCATCTTTCAGTTCGGCCCATGTCTTGATTGATTCCACTTTCTTCCTGGTGCATTCATCCACAAGTGCAACCGCCACCATAGCTTTGCACTCCCAATGAAACAAGAAGCCACTTTCTGAATTTGCACCTCATCACTCATTTTTGGGGTGTTGGCAAGAAATTCTTCCACATCCCATAAGAAATTGTCTAGTGCTTTATCATCACAATTTCCATCATAGGTGCCAAGTTGAACCATGGGTTTGAGCCCATGAGTGCCACCTTACAACAATGCATTATGCAACCCTTAACCATCCTTAAGGAACTTTAACTCATCCTGTAGTGCATCCATAGCATCTCAAATGTTAGAGAGATCCTCCTAGACCACTATGTATCCAGCTTCAAGACTAGTGATATCCTCTTGGAAATCAGCAGCTTCAAGAATAGCCACCCTTTCATCCAAATGTTTTAGCCAGTCATGTGTCATGGGATGATGAGTGACAGAACCTCTCCTAGTCCTTATCCCTTAACGGTCTATCTAATCTTCACCTCCTAACTCTTCATGATCCGCCATTAGAACTAGTCAAGCTTGCAAACTCAAATCAGAGAAGGGCTCTGATACCACATGTCACAGGGTTCCCTAGTTGCACTAGTTTGACCTACGTGGCACTGCAAGTGTCTTCACAAAGAGCTTGGGTTCAGCTCTACAAAAACACTCTAGATTCTACCTTTACTCATTGCCTCAGATCAGATTTGTAGATTGCAATGCAAGAAGCAAACAAACAAAATAGCATAAAAGATGCAACACATAAAAAGTAGACACCAGTTGGGCAAGCTTCCATACATTAACTTGAAATCCGCTAAGTAATGCTAAGCAGAACTAGACTGAGAATGTCCAGGGTGCCCATGATATAAAGTAAGGCTAAAAAATGTTAACCAGAATAGAAATAAGAGAATGAAACCTTCCCAAGGCTAAGAAGAAGGGACAGATCCAAGGAAGAAACCTTGCTGGAAGCCTCCATGGCTCTAGTTTGGTAGCACCTTAGCTCTCTGCATCCTCTAACAATGTCTTCGTCTGTCTGCAAGTCCCTCCACTATTCAGCTCTAAAGCCCGCTCCTCTATGTGTGCATCATGTACGTAACCTGAATGAAAGAAGAGGCCCTACCTTTTATAATGTGAGCATGTCCCTGATCCTGACTAGAAGAGAACTGTTTGAAATTCAAACGGCCATATTTTTGCATGTAGAGGCAGAGCCATGACACTTGTCATGACACTATGCTCCTATAGTGCAATGATGGTTTTTTGCATTTCAATGCATCTCACCTCTCCAAGGCAATGATGCAAGTCCAAACACATCCATTCGTGGTGTAGAATGGTGGCCAATGAAATTGAAGGAATTTAAACTGTTGCATGTAAGTGAAGCAAAACTGCCTCGGCTCCAAAACCACTCATGATGGTAGGTGAAATCACAGTTGTAGAGAAAAGGCTTGAACTCCAAGGCAAGCCATCATGATGCCCAATTCAAATTCACCTCCCAAAGAACCAATGAAACTTCACCCACTGAGCAACACTGCAGCCCTCTGACATGCCATCTAACATTCCTTCTGACAAATCCAACTACCCCCACCAATGGATCAGCTAAGCCTCTAGCTTAGCTTGAATTGGATCTGACATGGAGTGTGGATAGCTGGGGTTGTGACTGTCGGTATCCTAAAATAGTATACCATAAAGCGCTTCTGGTTGAATCTGGTAGTCAATCTTTGATGGTGTGGTGGAGATGAAACAATTTACAATATGATTTCTATTCAATAGAGCAACTTTGAAGAAATATTTTTGTATAATCAAAGAGATAATATGAATTATAATAAATCCAAATATATATTTTCTTATACTTCTTCCAATTCAATTTTGTTTTAGAGATATTTGTAGTTGTTTATAATAGAGTGAGCTAAAAAGATTTAAATAACATCAGCATGTAAAAAGATGGCTAGAATTCTATTTACTATTTACACATGAGACCAAAATTAGATACAAACAAATAGTGTACTTTACTTTAGAATAATGAACTCTCAAGTATCACAATTTACCAAATTAATAATCATGATATTTTATAGAGAGGAAGTTGTAGAAAAAGAACTACTTACATTTTTGTACCATATGATTAGATTAGAATAGAAGTTGAATTAACAAAGCTATAGCATTGTTTTCAATATTTGAACATTAATGGAAAAACAAATCAAGTTAACATTTGCAAATTGTATGGTGAGTGGGAGTGGGAGAGGGAGTGGAGCAGCTAGGGTTTCTGGTTTTCAAGAAGAGGAGGGTCAATCTGTATCCGATTATGGAGACCCATGTTCGTGTGTATTATTCCCTTTGATCTTCAACTTGCAGATTCACACTTTGATGGATAATATAAATAAAATCTTGACTCTATCACCACTCCAAAGTCCATAAGGAAGAGGGCCAACTGACAAGGATCAAGGATCCTTCTACACTTTGAGCTTCAATGCTTAGGCAAGTGTACCCTTGAATCACTTCTTCAAAGGAGTCTCAAAATGATGCACACAATGCTCAACACAAGTCTAAAAAGGTTTATCAAATGAATGTTTATGTTTGTGTGGTTGTTAACCATGACTTCAAAAGAAAGGACCAGTGCCTTATCCCAGGGCTAAGAGTCACCCAATCGTATACTTCAACTAAATACGTTAAGTCAAACATAATGGAAACTAGGGTAAGTGCTTTGCCTATTACCCCTTTCCCTCAAGCACAAGGACATCAAATTCTATACCTAGCTGCAAACTCATTGAATTCACCTAGAAGGCTTTAATACTAACTATGTTAGAAACTCAGAGATGAATTCAAAATACTCTTTCTTTACCATACATTAACACACTTTGTGACATTAACATATATGAGCTCAGAGACAAGCAAGAAGACATACACAAGATACAAGATTGGGATTCAAGAATGTTTTCCTTAACACAATCAGGATCAACATACAATTAGTATGACACAAAGCTAAGAAAAGGACACCAAATGAAACCTCTATCAGTTTATTACAATAAAAAACTAGGGACCAAAAGCAATAAGATTTTGGAACCCCTGCAAAAACCAAAAATTTGCAACTTATACCACTAGCTGCCTTGGGATCCTCAAGATCAGATGCAACAAGCTTTAGATAGCCAGGGCTAAGGTCTCAACCACCCAACCTACTGGAAATGGTCTAAAATTTATTAGAGGGGTGGGAAACACATCAAAATCAAGAAAGAGGAAACCAAAACTGATCCCTAATCATGAAAATCTTCTCTGCAAGTACAAAGGATCACAAAACTAAGCTCAAAAGGACACCCTACAACACGCCTTGAGCACACAACCACCATGATACAAGCTTTGTAAACAATCCAACCACACCGTGGACCACACCACAAATGAAAAACCAGTCATTTCTCACTGAACAGGGTCATTCTGCAATGAATTCCATAAATTTTAGTACTTTCTGGCACTGGAAGCTCCCTGAGAATTCAAATGGTCACCATGCAATCATGGGCTTCATGTTTTTAACCACCCAAGCACCTCGAGCTAACTCCACAATAGCGATGCCAAATAGTTGGAGCATGATCGCATAGCCCAGAAATGGGCTATGTGAACATGTGACATGCCACTTGCCACTGCCTTCTCTTAACTATCGACAATACTGCTTGCCACAATAGGGTTTGTCACATGTTTGCAAGCCAAAAAATTGGCTCACACGAACATGTGACAAGCCACAAACATGTAACCTACCGATTGTTAAAATCACTACTGAGATATCCCCACCTAGGCCCGCGTTCAAACCCTAACAACCTGCCAGTACGGACCAACCAGAGATCACCACGACACATCCCCCAACAGGACCACAAGAAAATATAGATGGGCCCTAGGGACACATGGCACCCTGTCGCATGATCGTATAGCCTAGAGATGGGCTATGTGAACATGCGACCACCCACAGATCGCAACCTTGCTCTGACCACAACTGTCAATAGAAAATGTCAGTTGCAAGATCACATAGCCTTGTGAAAGGCTATGTGAACATGCGACTAACCACCAGCAAACCACCACGTGTCACACCACAAAAATATAATGAGCACCACTTTGTTGATGGGCCCCGGGGACATGTGGCAAGTGGTCGCATGGTCACATAGCCAAAAAATGGGCTATGCGACCATGCGATAGCCAATCACAGTCTACCAAATGTTCACCTCCGGAACCACTACCACATGAAGATAACACCACTGCCCACCGGCCAATAGAACACCACCACCTCACCTGAAAGATGCCCTAGGGACCATTGACTCATCTGCAAAAAAGCTCAGAAATGAATGGTGGGTGCATGATCACATGGTCTTGAAACCTCCCATGATATCATGTACCAACCATAGGATCTACCATGTCACCCTTGCGGATGCCACACTACCACCACTACAAGTGGGAATAAGGACATGTGTCAACCAGTCACATGATTACATAGCCAAAGAATGGGCTATGCAATCATGTGATAGCCAACCAAAATCCACCACATCACCACCTCACATGACCACCAAATTGCAACCACCAATAGCCAAGAGCTGGGACCCATGCAGACAGATGGTAAGCGATCACATGATTGCATGTCAGAAAAGTCTGACATACGGCCATGTGACAGCCAATAAGAATATGCCATCTATCACCCCTCTGACATCAGGCCCACTCAACATCATGTGAATGAATGAAAACCCGCCAACATAGAACAGTGTGGCACATAAGAAACCACTTGGAAAATAGGACCCACCGAAGAACTGCCACCTGAGAAAAGTAACATCAATGGCCGGTGTAAGATCGCAAAGGTCTGACAATTCTCTTGTGAACTTATGCCCACCATCTTCTGACATCGTCAGGGCCCGCTGAGCCTTTGGAAATTCAGGTCCCACCATGCATCGCACCTGCGTAGTTAAGACCAAGGTCGAAAACATATAATGTTTTTGACACAAAGAAAGACCGAAAATATAGAGAGTTTTCGATGCCAAAGGATAAGCGCACAAAATAGGAAGCACAAGGTCAAAAACATCATGGATTTTTGAAAACACTGTGAGTTTTTGACACTGTGGCAGAACTTTAAAAATACTTCTCATGGACCTTAGAATTTGTTAACCTTTTGGATTTGGCGATTTAGCAGACGTGACATATGCTGAAGCAAGCTGACAAATAAAGAGCACAAGGCAGGAGTGCACACCATAAAACCAAGTGGATTACCTTTGCAAGAAAAAACTAAGACCGCAAGCCGGGTAGAGACAACAAAAAAAAGACTGTAGGGTAAAAGCCCATTTTCCTAGGATTTTGTAGTGACTGGAAAAATGGCCTAACAGTGGCTCTATCTAGGGATGTATGCCTCTTGCAGGCATAGCAAGGACCTAGAATCACTGGGTAAAGTAGACCATTCCACTGGACAAAAATTGCAAAGAGCAAGGAACAAGTAGGGCAAGACAACCAACAGGACTAGAACCGACAGACCAGGGCAAAACAGGGCAGAGGCAAGCAACCTATATACAAAGATTTACAAGATGTACAACCCTAACTACTGTTCATGGAAAACAAAGTACTTCAAATGAAGTACTACTTCAAGAATTGTCCATGAACTGGCAACTCTTGAATATCACCATTAAAATCCTTGATGATGTAAGAATCTTGGCCCCATTTCTCATGAATCAAATATGGCCCTAACTAGATGGGATCAAATTTACCATGTTTCCCCTTATCCTCTAATTTGGCATTCCAAACTAACACCAAATCACCAGGCTCAAACATTCTGTCAACAGTCTTTTTATCATATAGATTCTTAACCTACAACTGCAATTTGGCATTCCTTGCAACTGATTCTCTTCTAGTTTCATCCAACCTAATGAGGTCCTCAATTCTCAACTACATTTCATCATCAATGTCATCATCATACAACTGCACAAACTTGTACATCTCCAACAAATTATTCTGAGGCATTCTAGCATGAATTCCATACACTAGGTCAAATGGTGCACAACCAATTGCCCTCTTCACAGTTACCCTATCAGCCCATAAAGCTAATAGTAGCTTTGAATTCCATGCCCTCTTATTCTTCTCCAGAATCCTCTTCAAGATTTTAATCAGACTCTTATTAGTAGATTCTGCCTGACCATTTCCTTGCAGATGATAAGGTGAGGAATTAGAAATCTGAATTCCCAAACCTTTGCAAAAGCCCTTATATTCGGCAGACCTAAAGCACATAGCATTGTCACTCACTATCATCTCAGGGCACCCAAACCTTGTAACAATATTATTCATCAGAAAGTCAATTACCACCCTGCTAGTTGCATTCCTTGTAGGTACAGCTTCTACCCACTTTGTAAAGTAATCAGTGGCAACTAAGATCCATGAATGTCCTCCACTTGACTTGTTTGGTATCTCCCCTATGAAATCAATTCCCCACTACTGGAAAGGAGCCTAAACTTCTACTTGTTTTAATGGTACATTACCTAAAAACTTAAGGTTACCAAAGAACCTTTGACAAGCATCACATCTCCTTACCAACTGTTCTGCATCCCTGAAGATTGTGGGCCACCAAAATCCTACTCTCAAGATCCTATGAGCAGTTGTTTTACCCATATAATGTCCACCATAAACTCCCTCATGCATCTCCTTCAACAATAGATTAGCCTGATTCTCATCTACACATTTGAATAGTATGCAATCCAGATTTTTTCTATACAGCTTACATTTCACAATTACATATTTGATGGCCTGTAACTTCAATGTCATCTTTTGATTATCACTCATACTATTTGGACACCTCATGTTTCTCAAATAGTAAATAATATCCTGATACCAAATACAATCATCCATATCACATGTATAATCAATTTCAGAATGATTTACCTAGTTTGCATCTAGATTGGATTGAGCCATCAACTTTGCCAATCCCTATCCTCTAACCAATTTAGTGATCTGGATCTCAACATTGAATTCCTGGATCCTATTGATCCATATACATCTTCTTCCAGACACCTCTTCCTATGAGAAAATGTCCTTCATAGCTGCACTTGGCAAAACAGCAATCATAACTACTCCCATCAAGTAACATCTAAAAGCCTTGATTTACTTCACAAGTGCATAAGCCTATTTTTCATTTATGTCATACTTTAATTCTGTAGCCTGCAAAGATTTATTGAAAAATGCAATACGCTACTCAAAGCCATCCTTATTCTTTTGTAACAAAACTGTAGCAATAGTGTGAAAGGATGCAAAAGAAAAGATATGCATTGGGACACTATAATCAAGTGCCTTTAGCACTGGTGCATCTTTGATAGCTTGGTTGATATTATTGAAAGCCTCATCAGGATCACCCTCCCAATTCACTACAGATCTCTTCTTCAACATCTCATAAATAGGTCTAGTAACCTCTGTAAAGTTTGTCACAAACCTCCTTAGAAAATTAACCTGACCAAAGAAGGACTGAATCCCTTTAACATTCTTTGGCCTCTGAATTTTATCAATTGCTGCTACCCTCTCTGGGTCAATTCTCACTCCTTGCTTCCCAACTAAGTGGCCAAGAAACTTACCTTCTATGACACCAAAAACACATTTCCTTGGGTTTAATGAAATGCCAAATTCCAAGGCCCTCATAAATATTTTCTCTAAATGAGCACAATGGTCCTCTTCCTTCTTGGAATAGGTAGTTAAATCATCCTAATACATAAAAAGGAAATTATTAATGAAATTTGAAAAGGCAACATCCATTGCCCTCTGAAAAGTAGCACCAGCATTTGTGAGACCAAAAGGCATTCTCACATAGACATATGTTCCCCAAGGTGTCATAAAGACTGTCTTGAATTGTTCTGATTCCTTAACAATGACCTAATTGTAGCCAGAGAAACCATCCATCATTGACATCAATTCTAATCTGATTACTCTCTGCAACATAGCCTCCATATTGGGCAAACAATAATTATCTTTTCATGAGCTGATGTTCAAATTTTTGAAGTCCACACAAAGCCTGATGTCACCATTCTTTTTTCTTACAGGGACAAGATTTGACACCAAAGAAGAATGCCTTATAGGCTTGATAATGATAGCATCTCTCAACTTCATTAATTCTTCTTGCATCTTGGGTGCCAAAGTAGGATTAATAGGCCTTTGCTTTTGCCAAAAAGGTTTAGCATCTTCTCTTAATGGAATAACATGCTAAAATATATCCTCTCTATAAACCTTTAGGTCATCATACGACCATGCAAAAATATGCTTGAATTTCCTCAATAATTCAACCAGAGGTCTCCTCACCTTTTGAGATATATCTCTACCAATGTATACTTTCTTAGGTGCCTCATGTGATCCAAGATTTATCTCCTCAAGATCAGCATGATCTTCTCTTTTTATATTCTTTTGAACTCTATCTTGGTTGTCAAAGATAGTCTCCAAAACAACAAGCCCCTTAGGCACCTTGTTAGTTCTAAGCTGAATGACCTCATTGCCTAAGAAAACCTCCCTTCCTTCTATTGACTCAACCAAGGCTGAACAATCAAGTTCCTGACCATGATACTGATCCTTGCAATCCATAAACTTCAAAATATCATTATCATCATCAAACACTTACCAATTCTCAATATTGTCTGGTATACTAGGCCTAGCCTGAATTTCAACTTTAGAAATACTAGAGAATGTAACATCATTAGGATTGATTTCAATATTGGCCAACAAGTCAGCCATCTTGTTGTTACTCCTATCCCTCCACTCAATATTAAAGGCATCAAAATCCTCAATCAAATCCCACACTACATTCCTATATTGTTTCTACCTTCTATTCTTGGAAGCATACATTGACCTGACTTGGGACACCACCAACTCAGAATCACCAATAACACTTATGCATTTTATACCATGCTTTTGTGCCAACCTCAGTCCTAACAATAAGGCCTCATATTCTACTATATTGTTGGTACAAAAGAAATTCAATGTGAAAGAGAACTTGTAGGTCTTTCCATCAGGAGAAATAAGTAAAATACCTACTCCTACACCATCTTTGTAGTTTGTACCATCAAAGTACATAACCCACAAATCACCCTTCATAGAGTCAGCACCTACCTTAGTAGAAATAGGTGACAAAACAAGCTCATTTTCAAATATAGAGATCTCTTCCCTAAAAGCATTTACATCAGTATCTACAAAACATGTAGTTTCATTATCTATGTTTCTCTCAATCATGTGGCATACTCTTGGCTCTCGTTCAATCTTGACAAACTGATCATCAATCTTGAAAGTTGGATAGCACAAATCACACTGTAAACTTCCACCCATGGCAGCACTCCATCTTCTAGATAGCAACATCTGATAATGAGGAGGGATATCCACCACCAAAACACTCATTGTTAGCTCTTTCTCTGGATATGCTGCCAACCTATATGGCATTACATTGATAGTCCCAATGACTGGTATCTCCCTCTGATCCATTGCACAACACCTGCCCTGAACTATCAAATTTAAGGCCCAACCTCTACATAATTTTGAAAGGCATGATAGTATTAGAGGCACCACTATCAATCATACAATTTCATAATTTCATCCTATTCACAAGAACACTTAAGAAGAATGGGTCAATATTTTCAAGGCTGGCATTGACAGAACTATCCAAATATATTGGAGGAATTTGAGATACAATTCCCTGAGCAGCAACATCCTTCAAAGCTTTATCTTGAGATCCACTGCATGAAGTATCATTTTTGTGAGTATTACCAACCCATGCAATAGCTTTATCTTTATGTTTAGGGATCCTAAACAATTCTGACAATGGAACCTTAACTGTAATTTGTGACAACACAAATAACATGTCAACAAGGGCAGAAGAAGGAATCTCAATTTGCACCACCTTAACATCCTTTTTCTTGTCTGACACATTAGGTGTACTAACCACCCTCATTTTTTCAGCCTTATCCATTCTGTTAACTGGCTTCTCAATATCACTAGAGACCATTTCAATTCCAACTCCCTTAGGCTCACAATGTTTACTTTTTACATTCTTTAATTTCACCATGTGATCAACCTTTGATTTGTTCTCATTAGGTTCTCTGGAGTTGGTACTCTTTATAAACATTCCTGTAGCTTTCTCATTTGTATTCCTTGCCACCATGCCTCTATTTTACACCTGGGCAATCATTTCTGCAGTAATCCTCTCCATCTCTTCTCTAGAAGGTCTTCTCAAATTTACTGGCTTGGGAGAAGAATTCATCTTACATGTTTTCTGATCAATGCATTCATTCACCTGGGCAATCATTTCTGCAATAATCCTCTCCATCTCATCTCTAGAAGGTCTTCTCAAATTTACTGGCTTGGGAGAAGAATTCATGTTACATGTTTTCTGATCAATGCATTCACCATCAGAAAAAACCTCTTGATGAAAAAGGCCCTGATTATATCTCTTCACATTCACATCTGCCTCTTCATCAAAATCAAAATCATCTTCATATCCTAGATATGAGGAAGCCATGTTGCATCCAACATCATCTTTTTCTTCTTCTTGTTCTATCTTCTCATCGCCACAATCTTGATTTGTAGCCATAGATTGTGCAACCACACAATGCTCTGTAGAATGAGGGGACTGGCATGCAACACACCATGGTACATTTTCTATGACATTTATTAAAGCTTTATGTAGAGGGTCAGGGACACCTCTATCATTGTTTCCTCTTGCAATAGGGACAATACGCTTGCCATCATTCCATTGGGTGTTGTAGGGGTAATTCTGTAGTCTATTCTACTTACTAAAATCATTGTTGAACCGAGGCCTTTCATTGGTAGGAGCACTGATGTTCCTATTTGTAGGTGCCTTCAAATCCTTCAATGCATTGAGAACCTTATCCAACTTATCTTCTTCCTGCCTCCTAGATCCAATGCTCTTATCATTTTTTTTTGATATTTCCTGTCCCCAAATAACTTTGGGTCATCTCTCTTTCCACCTAATTTTTTTTATATTTTCATGTTGTTCTCAATATTGACAGCAATCCTAAAAGCATCCCTAAGAGTTCTTGGTTCTTTATCCCTCGATAAATATCCCATCTTTCCATCAAATGCATTGAAGTATGTAGTCAGACAAACATTGTCATCCAACCACATGACTTGGAACAACTTGTGCATACCTTTCTGAAATCACATGTTGAACTCAGCAGCAGACTCATTCTAATTTTTCCTTATGGTATTGAATTCATTCAACATGAAGCTAGCATTAGGCCTATCACCATACTACTCCTTGAAACATTTCTCAAAAGAGTCCCAAGTATCAATACACTTATCAGGAAGCCTCTTAAACCAATCTCCAACATCCTCCATTAGAGATTGAACAAATAATTTCATAACAACATCCTCATGCTCTACCTCATAATCATTAAGCATATCAACAAATAACGTAAGATGATCTTCACAACTAATAGCATTATTACTAGCAAACTTAGGTACCTTATCCCTAATATCATTTGGAAAAGCATTTGGATAGCCAGAAATTCCATCAAAATTTATTTTCCTATAGCCTTCTAATTGCATAGGTCTTCTTTGAAAGCTTGAACTAGTGTTAACCCTAGGATCAACATTAGCATCTACATTTATCTGTGCATTTGACTGCTGCCTAGGATCTACACCTATCCTAGCAGATGAAGAAGGAAAAGAACTAGTAGCATTACTAAGTGGAATAACAGTAGTCATAGATGGCATACCTAGTTCAGTAGCAAATGGGCCAAGAGCATTAGCTGAAGAAGCCCACAAAAATTGGATCTTCCTTTTCTTTTCTGCAATGGCAGCATCAACCTTAGCTCTCTCTAGTTCTCTTGCAAGGTCCTCATCTTCTTTTCTCCTTCTCTCCATTTCAATGTCCTTATTTGAATCAGGTGGTGGGATCCCTGGTATTATCACTAGTTTTCTTTCTTGGTCACCCACCATCTTCTACTTTCCTTTCTCATTTATGATAATAGTAGGTCTAGTAATCCTGTGTCCATCCTTATCTTTAGGCAAAGGGACATAGCTTTGCACTTGTCTAACCACATGACCCTCATTTTCAAATTCATGATCCTGCAGTAAACATTCTTGCTCACTCCTCAAAGCATCAAGATCACCAAAAACATCATTCTGCAATGTTTTAGGAGTAGAAGCAAGAATCTTGTTTCTCTCCTTCATTTCATTTATTTTTCTCAGAAGAGACTACCTCTCTATCAAAGCATTTACCTTTTTAGCCTCTCTCTCCTCCTGTAATATTTTATGTATGGCATCCTACTCTGCCAACTGCAACCTCAGTGCATTCAAGTCATCAGGATCTACCATAATGTCATCAGAACTAGATGACACATCCATATCAGGAAGATTTTGATATGGGAATTGAACTTGCCTATGTCTCATGGGTTCTCTTCTGAATTCACATCTCTGTTTTGTTCATTCTGACCTATAGGCAATGGATCTTTGTCATGAAATGCAGCCTCAGGGGTATCATAAAATCTCTCTTCAGAGTGACCACCTTCTGATCTAGATACTCTATTTTGTGAACCATCCTCACTTGAGGATACATGTGGTCTTCTGGCTCTAGCATTTCTCTATTCTCTCATGGGAGCACTAGTAGGCTCATTATTCCTTCTAATCTAGTTTTTGTTTCCCTGTCTAGGTAATTGCTCCAGAGTGACCTCCAGATTCTTTCTAACATATGACCTAGTATTTCTTCTTTTTGCCATGCTTCTCCAATATGTTGCACTGGTTTTAACCCTTTGAGTTGCCACCCACCTAGATGGGAAATCCTTTAAACACTTAGGAAAACAAGAATAGAATATAACCTTTCTCTTTAGATTCTCCCCAATAGAATCATTGACTCTTACAAATGCATATCTTCATAGTTGTCCCCAGCAAAGTCTCCATTTTTTTGGTGTCGATTATTCCCTTTGATCTTCAACTTACAGATTCACACTTTGATGGATAAAATAAATAAAATCCTGACTCTATCACCACTCCAAAGTCCACAAGGAAGAGGGCCAACTAACAAGGATCAAAGGATCTGTATGTGACTGAATGTGACCTCTAAATTAGACACAACACAACATGGTCATTATTCACTTGATAGAATTCAGGAGAGAGTATGAAGAACTCAATCCAAATTCCATGGTGAGGCAACTTGTTGCCTCCTATGTGAATGGGGTGTTTGAATACTCTCAGAATGAGAGCCAACAACCAGGAGACCAATTCAACAATGGAGGATTTCCAAGAAGTAATAAAGATGAGCAAGATGAAATTAATCTAAGATGAAGTGCAATTTAATCTAAGAATGAGGATGCAATTAATCTAAGAGCTTGAAAATAAAGATGAAATGCAACTTAATCTAAGAACTTGAAACAAATATGATATTAAACTAAGAACAAATAAGCAAATTTAGTCTAAAATATGATGCAAAGATTATACTAATAATGAGATATTAATCTAATAAATGCAATAAAAAGCTTTGAAAACAATGAACAAAATGAGACTAAAAAATGCAAATAGTGTAGATGCTCTCAAAAATTGCTCTCTCTTGAATGACAAAAAGAGGTTCATTAAATAGAGAAGCCCGGAGAGGAATGAAGAGTTTCTTGATTTGAAACTCCTGATTCTTCATTCCCCTTTGAGACAAAAAGGTATGAATTATTTAATTAAAAGAATGAAATTTGCCACATGTGGGGAGTGATCTTTCAAGTAATTTGAATTATTAAATTCAAATAAAGAGGTGTCCATTCAATTAACTAAATATTTATTAATTCCTTTTTAAGGGTAATTAGCCAAAGGGGTAGATTTTAATTTAATTCAAAGTGCTTTGGACTTTAGAACTAAATTAAATTATCATAGAGGTAATTTAGCTAATTAAAGTCAAGGACTTTAGGAATTAATATTAATATTTGATTATTGCAATTTATGGTTTTTGCAATTGACATCAAGTCAAATTAAGTCAAGTAGGAGAGAGAAAATTGCCTAGGGAACTAGGACTTTGGTGATGTAAAATTGAGATAATGCACCAAAATTGATGAAATGAAATAGGTGCCAATTTTGGGGTATTACATTTGCCCCTCTTTGAATTGATGTGCGAGCAACGCATTGATTCAAAGAATAGTCTAAAGTGATAGATGAAAGCAGATCAAAGCATGAATTTTCTAAAGTCTAAGTTAGATTGCAAAGACAACGGTTCTTGAGAGAGACGAGAATCAGGATTAGATTGCCCCAATGCCCCAGAGTGAGGTTTAGATGCAGATTAGGACTATCTCTAGAATCGGGGTTAGATTGCCCCAATACAAAGCTCAGCACTTTGAGACCCAAGTTAGATTTCCCAGATAACGGTCTAAAAGAGATTTTGAGAGTCATCTCCAGAACGAAGATTGACTCCCAGGAATCAGGGTTAGATTTCCCCAGTACCCAAAAGATTTTAGGAACCATCTCCAGAATGAAGAGTTATCCTCAAGGATCTGAGTTAGATTGCTCAGATACCTAAGAGATAGATTTCTAGATGACAAGATGTGAGGTGTGAAGATGCCCCTAGCAATGAGGACTTATGATTCAAATCAGACTGATTCAAGAATAGATTCGACAAGATTCAAATGATGTAATCATCCTGCCCCCTCAGGAGTGAAATCAAAAGATGACATGTTAGAAGGATGATAAACAACAAGAGATTGCAAAGCAAAAGCAATTAGACTAGATTCACGAAGCTGCAGAAGCAAATTAGAGCAAAGTAGAGGTCTTGTTGACCAAGTTTGACCATAGTTGACCAAATTTTGACTAGGGTTGACTTGATGAAAAGAAGCAAAGATTTGAGAACATGATGCAAAGATGAGGATCTGGTAGGAAGATGACACCAGAAGGTTGACTACACAAGCATCCGATCCAGAAGGAGTCCAATATTTAAAACGCAATTTTGAGCCACTTAGAGATGTCAGATTTTGATTTCAATCCCGAAAAGGATGCAGCCAAGATGAGACTGGGAAAAAAGATGAGAACCTTTGATGAGCAGATCCAGAAGAGAGAAATCAAGAGAGAAACAAGAAAGTGCTCCAAATGCAAGCCTAGAATGAAAGATGCAAGTCTAAATGTAGGCCTAGAATGAACAAATGCAATCCTTCGAACTCGGCTGTTGGACTCATCATATTTATCATCATTGAGTTCGTTTAAGCATAGGACAATCGCAAGATGGCATACAATTCTCCCCAACATGAGAATATGAATATGACATAAGTCTTAAATTTGTCAAAATGAGGTGTAAGCATTAAGGCACAAGAAGCCAAAATGACCTGAACACCTATTCCTTTTAATTTAGCAAGTTAACATAAGCATCAAAGCACATTTGCTAGAATGACCTGAATGTCTCTTGCGAACAAACACACCAAACATGTGAGAGATCTTTCTTTTTCCAAAGAGTGCTCGCAGTGACCCCTACGTTCACTTAGCAAGATGAGCGTTAGCAATTCCAAATGTAGCAAAAGAAGTCACTCAAAACAAACAAGGAGAAGAACCAACCTCACCAAGGCATCCATATAAAAGGAGTTGAGGTACACATGGCCATCCAATACGAGATGAAGGCTCTTACAGATGGACACCCCTCTTATGTAGATTTCTTCGATCATTGGAACTAGACCAGCAAGCAGAAAATAAAGAAAAGATCATTCCCCCTGTCTTTCCATTTCTCAGTCAAGAAAGACATCTTAGATTCACTCAAGGGGAAATGATAAAGCAAACAAACAAGCAAGAGAAAAGCTTATTACACTACACAGGAACACACAATGAGTTTTAGTTTTAGTTTACATTTGTGTTCAAGTAGATTGAAGTCGAATCGGAAGTGAACAACATTCAAAGTCTCAGCAGGATAGCGACAGCAGGCAGACATAGTGGAAAACCACTGGTGACTATTATGGGAGACTAAATCTCAAGAAGATATTGGGAAACTAAACCAAGTATCGATAGGCAGACACAATAAGAATCACTGGTGACCGATACAAGGAAGATTCTCAAAAGAGAGAATGAAACACGAATGAAACATCAGCAGGTAGACACAGTGAGGACCACTGGCGACTGATGTAAGAAGGAGATCCTAAAAAGAGAGGTCAAATAGGAGATAGGTATCAATAGGCAGGCATAGTCGGAACCACTGGCGACTGATACACAAGAGACTCTCAAGGAGAGAAATCTCAAAAGTAGCTAGGCATCAGCAGGCAGACACAGTGAGAACCACTGGTGACCGATGCTCAAAAAGAGTTTCTGAAAGAAATAGGACAATGCCCCCTAGACCAAGAAGGTGCCCCCAAGTGTGAACCAGTTCCAATCTATGAAGAGTCAAGCAAAATCTTGAAGACATTTGAAGGAAAGTGCATGAGCTAGCAAACCAAAGCAGGAAAGTGAGAAAACAAACTAAAGCAAGAAAGGAAGGAAACTAAAGCAGGAAACTAAGAGCCAAGCGATGCTGAGATGAGATGCGGCTTCAGGAAACAAGAGGTGCCTGTTTACCAGGTTTTCACCATCTTGGTAGAGATTCTATTTTTTCTACCATGATGCCTATTTACCAGGTTTTCATCAATGGCACATTTTTCTCTTTTTCAATTTTTTTGTACTTTTCTCTTTTTTTGATTTTTTTATATTTTTTTGATATTTCATTTTTTTGTATTTTTGATCTTTTGATTTTTTTTGTATTTTTGAAATTTTTGATTTTTTTTGTATTATCAAGGTGCCTGTTTACCAAGTTTTCACCAGGATAATAGATACATCAAAGCACCTATTTGCCAGGTTTTCACTAAGCTGATCATTTTTTCAGGACATTTTGCAATTTTTAGGATTTTTTGCAATATATCAATTTTTAGGATTTTTTTCAAGACCAATAAGTATGTACATGAGCACATAGAGAATGTCAGCTATAGAACTTCTTTAGATGAAGAGCGTTGATGGGCTCTTTGAGTTTCTCTCCTTCAGTGGTGATCTCTGGAAACACAGTCATTTATAGTAGTAGCCAGCTTAGAAGTTGCAGAATCAAGACCAGATGTTGTAGCAGTAACAGGAGAGCCAACCAGTAGTGTCCAATAGTCAAGAGATCCATAGTCAAGGAAAGATCACTTAAGTGAGACCCACAAATATCCTCATGGACACATCTTAACTCTTTATCAGATTTCCCACACTCTAAACACTTAGGGAGAGTACATTCTAGATTTCTCTTAGTCATGTCATTAGCAATGAGGAGATGCTGATATGCACTTTGGGACAAGGCAAGATGGAGTGAAGAGTGTAAAGTATGAGAGGAAAGGGTGATGGAATGGAGGGAAGCATGAGAATTTTGGAAGCTCGAATGACAACTTTGATTTTTTCTTCCTTTGGAATCCACATAGCTTTTAAATTTTTTCTTCTTTACTTTGAGGTGTGTTTTATGACAATGCCTATAGAATGGATTTTGAGATCCATTTTTTATTTTATTTTCTGGCTTTTGATTGTCTTCTTCTTTTTGAGGACCTTTGTGGTCCTTTGAACACCTTTGTTTCTTTCCTTTCTTCGTAGTCACATGTCAATTAGATGGGACATGGTGACCTTGAGATATAATTGGATTCTCATTATTTTTATTTTTATGTTGCACATCCAAGTTACTTCCAAAAGACTCAGGAATGATGGATGAAAGAGGCTTACATGACTGGTTCAGGTGGAGAGGTGGAGATGGAAGTGGACGGGCCACTTTTTTGGGAGATGAAGAGGGAAGAGAAATTGATGGGATGGGCTCAAGTGCAAATATATTAGTATCATCCTCATCATTCATGAATGCATCAGGTAGATCAAGAAAGTAATCTTCCATAGAGCGTTGTTGATTGTGAGTCATCTTAGAAGAGTTAGATAAGTTTGGAGGAATATTATGTGAGCCTAACCAAGATGGTCTATTCCAAGAGTTAGGTCCCCTTTTAGGTGGTAAGAGTGCATGAATAGGAACCATTTCAATTCTAGATCTACCAATATTCCATGAAGCTGTAACAGAATGGGGTCTTACATACCCATGATTTGTTGGAGCAGTAGGAGTATAGCTTGGAGTAGATGGCCTAGGAGCCATAGGAATGATCTCCAGAGGAGGGTGGAAAGGATCATCATCAATAGCTTGATCTGGAGGATCATAACTTTCTCCTCTTTCTGAGTTGTTAAGACTAGCATATAGGTGCATAGCATCAACTGGTATTTTCATAGTAGCATCTAATATAGAGTCCCATTCAGCTAGAGACATAGTTGGAGGTAGACTTTCTTCATTGTTGTCATCTAACATAGGAAGTGTTTCTCTAACAGTAGGATCTTGTTCAGTAGTAGAAGTAGTAGAGTAATCTAGAATAGGCATACCTTGAGGCATACCCAAGAGAAGAGAAGCATCCAATAGTTTCTCCCAGTCAGTATGTGTATCATTAGAATCAGCAGTAGTAGGATTTTGTTCAACAGTAGAAGTGGTAGAACAATTTAGAATAGGCATACCTTGAGGCATACCAAAGATAAGGGAAGCATCCAATAGTTTCTCCCAATCAGTATGTGTGCCATTAGAGGTAGTGACATATTCAGTAGTAGCTATAGTAGTAGAAATCTGTTCAGTAGAGTGTATAAAATCCTCTTAGTGAGGACCAAAATCATGTTCTTGAAGCACTTGAGAAGGTAGATAAGACTCTTTCTGGTATTTTGAATCAAAATTTTGATCATTCAAAGGTCTTTCATATGTCATAGGCTAAATCTGTGTTTCTTCATCATCTAAATCTTCATGTGAGTGCAAGCTACAGCTAGGTTGGTCAAGCTCATAGCTCTGATAGCTAATACCAAATCCATCTTCAGAAGGTTCCTCAGAGCAATGTGGAGATGGAGGGAGAGTTGTCAATGACAAGATGGACTCAATCTGATATTCCCCCATGCCAATATCTTTGATCTTCAGGGTCTTTTCTATTTCTTTTAGCTTGGCATCATAGAACTCAGTGGACTCTCTATTGGTGGGAACAAAGCTATCTATCGCTTGGGTAAGCATCTTAGCAGAGAAAGTATTTAGGCTAGCACCATTGTCATTGAGGATGCAGG
The DNA here is from genome assembly GCA_027943335.1 of Chamaecyparis obtusa. Lineage (NCBI taxonomy): Eukaryota > Viridiplantae > Streptophyta > Pinopsida > Cupressales > Cupressaceae > Chamaecyparis > Chamaecyparis obtusa. The sequence goes on along the minus strand of BSBK01009333.1, from coordinate 117,248 downwards.
GGATACTCTTGGGGCCTATCATAACTTCAGTGTGCAGGAGAGCATTATGCAGGTGGCTCAGCAAGTGATCATCTTCCTCAGAGAATGATAAATAATGAGGCGAGGTCAAATGACCCACCATAGATTGAAACTGGTTGAGATTGAGATCTTTAGGGACATTTGCCTTGGTGAGGGCTTTATCCATAGATAGTTTTTGTCTAAAAGTTGAAGGCTCGGGACCTTGGAGAATGATCTTTGCATGAGATCGAGGGATAGCATTCGCACAAGCTAGAGATTGTGTGTTGTTATAAGAGGGAGACGCAGGGCCTCGCAAGACAAAGGGAGTTTTGGGTTTAGGAGTATCCTCGCTCCCTGGAGCAATGATCATGTCACAGTGAGAGATCCAAGGTTTGTTTCTAGCAAATCTGGAAGGTGATTGAGCTTGTGTCATAGCCTTCTCAGTGGCATTGACTGTTTGCATGCTAGAGCTGAGATTAAAGACAGACTTTGAGGGTTTTGGCATCACATTATCAACAACCCTGTCATTCATAACATCTATGTTTTTGTTGACAATCTTATCCTTATCCTTGTTTGAGGGAGAAGGTCCTTTCTTGTTGTCTTTGTTTAAAGTCAATTCCCCCTTCTTGACCATAAATGCTTCTATCCTCATAGCCCACCTAATCATATTGTCAAAAGTGAGGGGACCTTGTAATCGTACTTGGCATCCAAAATTTGAGACAAGATTGTCCAAGAAGATATTGAGCTTTTCAGACTCAGGTAATTCATGTAGATACTTCATGCATAGTTGTCTCCATCTCTATAGAAATGTTAGGAGAGGCTCCCCTTGTCGTTGTTTCAAATTGCAAAGGTCTCGAATGTTGACCCGATATTGAATATTGTGGGATTGATCATAACTCTTGTCATTTTGAGACTAACCATGACCTTGGTCATTTGGAGATTTCTTATGACTATTGTTGAATTTACTTCCCTTTGGGAAGTGGAATGGATCTCCCATATTGTTGGTAGTATTTTGAGAGATCGTGAAAGAGTCGATAGGTTCAAAAGAATCAATAGGTTCAATTTTAGAAAGTGACCCTTTAGAGTCTTGCTGGTTTTCAAACAATGGGTTATAATATTCTTGAAATAATAAGTCAGACTGTATCTGAAACAATGGATTTTAATACTCTTGGAATGATGAAGAATGTGAGGATTCCTCACGAAGTTCAAATTTTGCAATGGATTCAGAATGATCTATGTCTTGATTATGAGGTTTACTTTGATCTTGATCAGCATTCTGAATGGGATAAGTCTTGCCACTTCAAGTCATGACAGTCATAGACGAAGGTGTAATGAGCAAAGATTTGGGATAAAGCTAGACTCTATCTCTAAGATAATGAAAAGGAGATAAATGGCTAGAATAGCCAAGATGCAAGATGAACCTGGTACGAATTGTCAAAAAGAGATGGCTAGAACAGTCAAGATAAGACAATCACAATACAAGGTACAAGAGCACAATGAGATAAGGTAGACTAATGAGAGATAATACAAGTCAAAGCAAAGATCGATCAATTCCTAACTCAAGACAACCAGTTTCTGATGGTGAATGATAGGAAAATAGAAAAATAGATCACGAACACAAGGTAGATCAGATTTATGTCATTGATCAAGCATGTAAGACAACAATCAAGGAGTTCAAGAAACAGTCTTCAAGCAATGGGCAAGGGACAAAGCAACCTTGTGCATGAACAAAAATAGTGAATTAGTATTTCTACTCCCTAAGGACTCTACTTGTGTATGTTCTTGAGAATGTTTTAGCAGGCACTTAAAACACAACAACATCCTAGCAAGTTGTATACAAGGCTATACATAGCTCTTCTAAAGGGAGTCCTCAATATACGCAAGGTACGTGAGGCTCAAATCCGTAGATGAGAAGAATCTAAAATCACACAGCCAGGGGGAGACGGTAACCCAAATCTCCTCCTTCACTTCTCAAAGGTATAATGTTCTTTGAGGCTTAGCCAAGAGTGAAATCTAACTCATTCCCAAGAGAGATGTCTTTGGATTCACCTCCTGATATTTATACTCCACCAGAACACGGGAGTTAAGGTCATCCCTTAAGGTGATGAAATCCCCAAGCAGGCCTTCTAGAAATGAAAAAGTAAGTAATTCACTATCAAAAGTATTGGGAAGCACTAAAGGTGGTGCATTTAACCCTTCAAGTAAATATGAGGTGAGTCCACAGAGTAGTACATTTAACTCCTCACACAAACTCAATGTGAGTCCACACCCTAGAAAATAAGTGAGTTCCAAAAAGCACAAAAGAGTTTCCTAGTGGAACAATTAATGCTTCTTTCCTGTAGACCCCTCCCCTTTAATGTGGCACTGAGATTGCAACCACGGGGTGGAATGAGGGGCTGACGGATTAGCGATTCCAATAACCCAAGATAGAAATCTAGATCAATCACAAGTAATATAAGACTACTAATCAATACTACTCATAAGTGCAAGAGGGTTTGAATCATGGAATATTTAACTTTCCAAGTAAACATGAAGTGAGTCCACAAAGTGGTGCATTTATCTCTTCATGTAAAAGAGGAATGAATCCATGCCCTAGATTACTCAATGAGATTTTTTTGATATTGGAACCAAGAACTACTTAATTTTTAAACACAAGCATTCACTTAAACACAAACTTGTATAAAAACAAATCTATGTTCATTTATTTCCCATTAAAAGCATAAAAAATGTGTTCTATGAAAGCATGTAACACTCAAGCCAAACACATGAGAGGTTCAATTTTAATCCCAAAGTCCAAATGTTATAGAAATTTTAATAACTCACCTTAGGTCCAAAGATTTGTAATCCAACATTTAGCACACATTCAAAAGTACAGAATCAAGACAAATCAATGGCAAACCGTAAGATATGTAACATTGTTGTCTTCAAGACAGTCTTTAAAGATTGATTTATTTGACCCATAAAATCACAATATTAAAATTTTTGGAAAGAATAAAGTTTTTAGAAAATATCAAGAACTACCATTTCCCAAAATTACAAGGTTTTATGATTCTATTTGGTTCCTCAACCAATAACCTTTTTAGACTACAATTTTTCTGTCATAAATCAGATTTAAAACACCAAGCCCTGCCTAGGGAATCACATATATTTTTCAAAAAGAATCCAAATGAAACCAAAACAATTTCACATTAACTATTAATGAATCTAGTTTCCAAATATGTAATTCATTTATTTTTTCCATTCATAAATCATTTTCTAAGAGTAAATTATTTCCTGCAACTCCAATGCAGATTGTTAAAAACCAGTTTTCACTCAAATGCCCATAACTTTCACAAAGACACATAAAAATGACTCAAACCAAAAGGAAATGAAATCTAATTCATGTATCTTTCCAATGAATATTATTATAGATCCTGATTCTTTAAAATTTATCTGTGCCAGATGTTTCAATCTGACTGTATTCAAAGAATCTCAAATCTGCAGATACCCACTTTCACCAAAATGATCATAAATTATTCATTTCTTTATAAAAATGAAACAAAAAAAAATAATGATAAATATGATTCATCATTCTATCCATCCATTACTATATTACAAGTTTTTCAAGCAGTACATGGCCTTACAAGGCTTGGAGCCAACACTAAAATTGAAAAACCAATCAAGAATGAGGCCAGAAACTGATCTTTTCTGCCTCACGGTGGGCACCAAAATGTATGTGACTGAATGTGACCTCTAAATCAGACACAACACAACATGGTCATTATTCACTTGATAGAATTCAGGAGAGAGTACGAAGAACTCAATCCAAATTCCATGGCGAGGTGACCTACTGCCTCCTATGTGAATGGGGTGTTTGAATACTCTCAGAATGAGAGCCAACAGCCAGGAGACCAATTCAACAATGGAGGATTTCCAAGAAGTAATAAAGATGAGAAAGATGAAATTAATCTAAGATGAAGTGCAATTTAATCTAAGAATGAGGATGCAATTAATCTAAGAGCTTGAAAATAAAGATGAGATGCAACTTAATCTAAGAACTTGAAACAAATATGATATTTAACTAAGAACAAATAAGCAAATTTAGTATAAAATGTGATGCAAAGATTATACTAATAATGAGATATTAATCTAATAAATGCAATAAAAAGCTTTGAAAACAATGAATCAAATGAGACTAAAAAATGCCTATAGTGTAGATGCTCTCAAAAATTGCTCTCTCTTGAATGACAAAAAGAGGTTCATTAAATAGAGAAGCCCGGAGAGGAATGAAGAGTTTCTTGATTTGAAACTCCTAACTCTTCATTCCCCTTCGAGACAAAAAGGTATGAATTATTTAATTAAAAGAATGAAATTTGCCACATGTGGGGAGTGATCTTTCGAGTAATTTGAATTATTAAATTCAAATAAAGAGGTGTCCATTCAATTAACTAAATATTTATTAATTCCTTTTTAAGGGTAATTAGCCAAAGGGGTAGATTTTAATTTAATTCAAAGTGCTTTGGACTTTAGAACTAAATTAAATTATCATAGAGGTAATTTAGCTAATTAAAGTCAAGGACTTAAGGAATTAATATTAATATTTGATTATTGCAATTTATGGTCTTTGCAATTGACATCAAGTCAAATTAAGTTAGGTAGGAGAGAGAAAATTGCCTAGGGAACTAGGACTTTGGTGATGTAAAATTGGGATAATGCACCAAAATTGATGAAATGAAATAGGTGCCAATTTTGGGGTATTACAGGATCCTTCTACACTTTGAGCTTCAATACTCAGGTGGGTGTACCCTTGACTCACTTCTTCAAAGGAGTCTCAAAATGATGCACACAATGCTCAACACAAGTCTAAAAAGGTTTATCAAATGAATATTTATGTTTGTGTGGTTGTTAACCATGACTTCAAAAGAAAGGACCAGTGCCTTATCCCAGGGCTAAGAGTCACCCAACCGTATACTTCAACTAAATATCTCAAGTCAAACAAAATGGAAACTAGGGTAAGTGCTTTTCCTATTACCCCTTTCCCTCAAGCACAAGGACATCAAATTCTATACCTGGCTGCAAACTCACTAAATTCACCTAGAAGGCTTTAATCTTAACTTTGTTAGAAACTCAAAGATGAATTCAAAATACTCTTTGTTTACCATACATTAACACCCTTTGTGACATTAACATATATGAGCTCAGAGACAAGCAAGAAGACATACACAAGATACAAGATTGGGATTCAAGAATATTTTCCTTAACACAATCAGGATCAACATACAATTAGCATGACACAAAGCTGAGAAAGGGACACCAAATCAAACCTCTATCAGTGTATTACAGTCCAAAACTAGGGACGAAAAGCAACAAGATTTTGGAACACCTGCAAAAACCAAAAAATTTTAACTTATACCACTAGCCACCTTGGGATCCTCAAGATCAGATGCAACAAGCTTCAGACAGCTAGGGCTAAGGTCTCAACCACCCAACCTACTGGAAATGGTCTAAAAGTTATTATAGGGGTGGGAAACAAATCAAAATCAAGAAAGAGGAAACTAGAACTGATCCCTAATCAAGAAAATCTTCTCTGTAAGTACAAAGGATCACAAAACCAGGCTCAAAAGGACACCCTGAAACATGCCTTGAGCACACAACCACCACCGTACAAGCTCTGCAAACAATCCAAACAAACCTTGGACCACACTGTAAATGGAAAACTAGTCATTTCTCACTGAACAGGGTCATTCTACAATGAATTCCATAAATTTTAGTACTTTCTAGCACTGGAAGCTCCCTGAGAATTCAAATTTTGGATTCAAATGGTCACCATGCAATCGCGGGCCTCATGTTTTTAGCCACCCAAGCACCTCGGGCTAACTCCACAATAGCGACGCCAAACAATTGTCGCATGATCACATAGCCCAGAAATGGGCTATGTGAACATGCGACATGCCACTTCCCACTACCTTCTCTTAACTGCCAACGCTGCCACTTGCCACAATAGGGTTTGTCACATGTTCGCAAGCCAAAAAACTGGCTCATGTGAACATGAGACAAGTCACAAATATGCAACCTGCCAACCATTAAAATCACCGCTGAGATACCCCCACCTGGGCCCGCGTTCAAACCCTAACAACCCGCCAGCACGGACCAACCAGAAATTGCCATGACACATCTGCCACTGGGACCACAAAAAAATATAGACGGGCCCCAGGGACATGTGGCACCCTATCACATGATCGCATAGCTCAAAGACGGGCTATGCGAACATGCGACCACCCGGAGACCGTAACCTTGCCGTGACCGCAACCATCAACAGAAAATGTCAATCACATGATCACATAGCCTTGCAAAAGGTTATGCAAACATGTGACTAACCACCAACAAATCACCATGTGTCACACCACCAAACTACAACCAGCACCACTCTACAAATGGGCCCCAGGGACATGTGGCAAGCGGTTGCATGGTTGCATAGCCAAAAACTGGGCTCTGCAACCATGCGATAGCCAATCATAGGCTGCCACATGTCCACCTCTGGAACCACTGCTGCATGAAGATAACACCACTACTTGTCGGCCAATAGAACACCACCACCTCACCTAGAAGATGCCCCAAGGACCATTGACCCATCCGCAAACAAGCCCAAAAATGAACGGCGGGTGCATGATCGCATGGGCTTGAAACCTCCCATGAGATCATGCACCAACCACATGATCTACCATGTCACCCTTGTGGACGCCACACTACCACCTCTGCTAGCAAGAATAAGGACATGCATCGACCAGTCACATGATCACATAGCCAAAGAATGGGCTATGCAATCATGCGATAGCCAACCATAACCTACCACATCACCACCTCGCATGACCACCAAACTACAACCACAAACTACCAAGAGCCAGGACCCACGTGGACAGATGGCAAGCGATCGCATGATCGCATGTCAAAAAAGTCTGACATGTAGCCATGCGACAGCCAATAAGAATATGCCATCTATCACCCCTCTGACACCGGGCACACTCAGCATCACGTGGATGAATGAAAACCCACCAACACAAAACAACTTGGCACATAAGAAACCACTTGGCAAATAGGACCCACCAAAGAACTACCGCCTAAGAAAAGTAACATCAACGGCCGATGTAAGATCACAAAGGTCTGACAAATCTCTTGCGAACTTATGCCCACCGTTCATCTTTTGACATCATCAGGGCCTGTTGAGCCTTCAGAAATTTAGGTGCCACCATCCATCGCACCTGCGCAGTTAAGACCAAGGTCGAAAACACACAACATTTTCTTGGGATTTTGCAATGACTGGAAAAATGGCCTAACAACCCACATGAGGCATTGTAGGTCATTTCGGTGAGGGGTTGTAGATCCTACATTGAGATCTCATTGGGGGGCTATGGATCTTATGTTGGGAGATCTCTCCTCTCTTCTATGGAGTTGGTTGTGACCTGGGTTAGGGTGCTCTTTGTTGGTGTGGGACTGTGGCAGGTTCTTTTCTCTTCCTCAGTTCTTGCTTAGTGTGCGGTGGGAAATGGCTTTCCTTGTTTTGGGAGATGGACAAGTTTACGATGCTATATTGATCCTCCCTTGCTTGGTTGTTGTGGCTTTTGGTGTTTCCTCCCTATCCTTTATGTGGTGCAGACCCCTTTTGAGGCAGGGTTTCACTCTTGGGATCTCTGGTAGCTGAAGGTTTCTCCCCTTCTCTACTCCTCCTTCCCACTTCCTATTGAGGTGGAAGCTCTCTTTGAGGTGAAGGTTTATTTCCCTCTTTCGACTTCTTTCTTGCTCCCTATAGAGGAGGAAGCTCCTTTTGAGGTGGAGGCTTAGCCTATAGAAGTGGCTCATTGCTGGATGAAAGAGGTGGGTTGGAGTATTGTTGGAGAGCTTAGCCTTTGTTGGAGGGATTTTGTTTTTCCAGTGAACTTTGATGGTTTCTTATTTTTCCCGGCAGGTCATGGTTTGGTGGTTTGGGGAGTCTTCCTCATTCCCATCGCTTTGCTGAAGGTTGAGGGAGCCTTTCAAAACCCTGAAGTCAAGATGCAGTTGATATTTTATACGCTCATATGTTTAAGCTATTTGTTTTCCTATGCTTTGGTTCTAATAGGGTGGACTATTCCATCTATTAGACTAGCTAGTTTTTGTAAGGCGTATCCTCTCTATTCCCATTATCATTTTGGGTCCCAAGTTAAAACCCAGTCCAGTTATGGGAGCCATCAAAACCCATACTTCTTGTTTAGGGAGCCTAAAAACCATAGCTATTTGTTATTTTTGTAAAATGTAGGCTTTACACATTTGGCTTGAGCACCTTGAGCTTTAGTGCATTTCTTTCCTTTGGCTGTTGTTGTTCTATTGGATTTGTTGTGCTAGTAGTTCTGCTGGCATTCTGTGCTGGGGGGGTTCTGTAAGGTTTATCTTCTTCCCCCAGTTGTTTCACTTACATCGGTGCTTACTATCCTATTCTACTATGATCATTATTAGGGTTATAGTTCCCTACAAAAATGAATGTATATGGTTTCGAGGTTCATTCAAAACCTATTTTTACCTTAATAAAAAACATAGTTATATATTGTCGTTTCTATATTGAGGCTAGGAATGAAAGCCTTGTACACTACAATGATGGCTCAAGCATAATCATGTAACCAAATTATTTTTTCCATTATCCATAAACATAAAGATGAACACAATGACAAGTGTTTCTAGTTTCATAGGTATATTATTCCACTTATTTAAAATTTTTAAAGAATAGTGACAAACATTAGGGTAGAATTGAATAAAAATCAATATAGAAATGGCATCTTAAATCTATAAGTATTGTCCCAAAAATAAGTATATTTGTTAGAAATTTTGTGGAACCATCATATTTAAAGTTACACTTGAGTTATAGAAAAAATTAATGATAAATTATTGACCTCCATGGGCACTACATCAAACAAAAAACTCCTAATTGAAATTATAAATGTAAAATATGAAGATTGATAATAAAATGTGATGGATAGATCTTGTTTGTTCTACTACAAAAGGAATCCTATTTTTTATTATTTTAAATGAGGCATGGCTAAATTTTGTTTACTTGTCCTTTGATAACTTAATTTGTTTCTTCACTTTCCAACTATTGGGTATAAATCCAAATGATTTAGCTATATCACACATAATTGTGACTAAAGTGATCCCTTAGTTTTGGCATCTAAGATCATTGACCTAGCATATATGGTTTTCATTTTATCCTTATGTCTATGTCATTAATTTAATATTTTGAAGTTTAATTATCCACTTTTTCATCCCATGTACACAATTCATTTTGTACATAGATCTCATTAGGTCCTTGAGTAAATTACTTTTTATTTTCTCAAACTACATAACAAGATTGATCACTTGAAGCTTATCTTGAGAACAAATATTGTTTAAGATGTAGACTAGGTCTTGTTTCACTATCTACTTCAACTATAACATGATGCTTGGCCTTTACCTATAAGTATATAAAATAATCTTGCATTTCACTAGACTTGGAGTAGATTGAATAGGGGAGACAAGAGAATAGAATTTATGCCTAGTTGAAAAGTTATATTTGCATTACTAAGCTTAACAATGTACAAAAGAAAAATGGAAAGGACTAATATATTCTTTTAGTAAAAATATATGTTCTTTTGATAATTTTGATTTTATGCAAGGAAATATGACACAAATTATAATAACATAAAAATATAGAAACTAAAAAAATTAAATATAAACCTCAATAGATCTTAGTCAATCCCCTTATTTGAATGTGCACAAAACTAAAATGGATAATATTATTATTGATCAATCATTAATTTTAATGGGTTAATCTTGCATAATATAATGCATGTATTTGAGGACATTACATGTGTATTGAACCATTAAGCATGCCAATGAGTAGGTAAGTTGAGAGTGAAATAATTATGAACAAGAAGAGAACAATCCATTGAATCTAAGATTGGAGCCAACCTAATAATGTGAGATGACTCAATTAATTAAGTCATATTTGGGGATCATATCATGGATCTCCCTTCTTAGGATATTGATTTTTGGTGATGATGGAACAACATTACAACAAGGTTCTCATTTGAAATAACACATTATTTGATTACTAAATAAAATTTAAACCCTCCAACATATTCATTAAAACTAACAAAATGATCACTTTGTTATCTCCTTTCTTCATTCTTGAGACAAGTAGTGTTGAACATTAAGATTTATATTCATAATTTGTATTTAGGTTTTAGTTTGATTAGAGAAGTGGCATATTCATTACTACTAACAAAATTATCACTTTTTTAGTCTATTTCTTCTTTCTTGAGATAAGAAGTGTTGAACATTTTGATTTCTATTCAAAAAATTTACTCACTTTGTAGTTTGATTAGAGCACTCATGCAAGGCATTACCATATATACAAGTTCTCAATAGATAATTCTCTATTTTTTATTAGTATATTTAGGGGATATATTCTAGTTTATTTGATTAATTCCAATTTCCCCCATTAATGTGAAATGATTAATATAAAAACACAACATAAAGGGTTATAAAAAAATGAATTTTACTTTACATCCACTCTATTGAAGTAGTAGTGTTGTTAAATGTGAAATATTCTTTATGCTAGTCTATATTATTGTTATAAATAAACTTTAAAAATTCAATAATACCTAAATTAAATGCCTGTACCATCAATGCATTTTTCATAAAGGCCAAACTGTGATGTTTCAATCTTGAATAGTCTTTTAATTAATATTTAATAAGTTAAAAAATTTAATTTACAATTTAATATAAGAGATTGGTCAATTAATGATTATAGAATATAACTAAAATAATCCTTATAGTAGTATTTAATGTGATATTTTATAATCTATTTTACATATATGTTAATGACTAGATAAATTATCACCAAAGTAAAGTTTAATATTTTAGAATGAAGTTTTTTTTTCATACATGGGATTTTTTATGCGTTTACCTTATGGGTAAAGAACCTTGGTACAATAGGTGAGTGACTCTCAATGGGAGTCAGGGGACCTAAGTGGCTATGGTATTTTAACCTATTGATGAGGTGATTATGTGATCTAACCTAAATAAATAAGTTAGGAAGAGGGGAATACATATGATTAAAAAGATTAAACAATGCCTCCTACATGTGGCTAGCACTAGTATAGTAAAGAGATGGGAGAAGGATAAGATGTCCATTGAGATAGAAAAATAAAATGACCTTGTCCTCATGAAATGTGTTTGATTCTACATGTGCCTATTTATGGGTCGAGGTCTAGAGAGACCATCAGGATAATCTAAGAGGTAAGGGATATGTAATGAAACTCACACTACATGAGACATAAGGTCTTTATCTCCTTTGGTTTATGTTTGCCTCTATTAGTCCTAATTGATTCATGATTACTTATTGTTATTTAAGTATTATTTCGGCAACTAGTTGCCACCTTGTTATCTATCCTTGGTTTTCTTAAGCTTTTGTGGGCCTTGGTGTCGATCTCCTAGCTCAGGGGAGTGGGTTTATAATTTGCATGTCATTGGGTGGTTAATGTTTTTCCTTTCGAGGTTTAGTTCATGTTGCATGGATGGACCTTTCCCTTGCACCTTTCATATTACTACATTGATACTTCATCCCTCGCTTATCTTGATGGTTTATTGTACTTGTATATATTTATTAGTGTAAATGTATATTGTTAGAAGGAGGGTGATGGAATTATGAACATATTGATTTATTAATGTTGGAAAAATTGAAATAGGTAGTTCTAGGTAAAAAAAAAGGGAAAATGTATTATATTTTTCTATATGAATCTTGTAATGTGATTAGTAAAACAAAGCTTAATTTATTTACCTAGATAACAATGTTAATATAGGAAAATATGTATTGGTAATTGGAATGAATTTTAAATGGTGTAAGAGTAAATAAAAAATCAATACATGATATGTTTGAATACTCATAAGAAATGAAATGAAATAGTCAAGTTAGTTATCTTATGATTGAAGTGTTTTAATATTTGTAGCTTTGGTTAGATTATTCTAACCTTAAGCATTCGATATCTCATTCTTTAGATAAAATGAGAATTATATGTTATATACATTATCATTATATATTTGATGATCTTATCAACTACAGAATTCATTAAGATTTATTTATAGTTATATATTAATATGTTTAATGTGTAAACTCACCTTGTCATCTATGTCACTCCACAACTTTATGGGCCCTAGGATATTCTTTGAAAGGTGATGACTTTTCAAAAGATAGACACTTATGTAAATCTAGAATCATGATGGATATTATGTGACTTGATATCCATGGACATATCATGATGATGAATAATTTACATTATGGTTTCTATCATGAGACTTGATATATATGGATTTAATCTATATTATTTAAAACTATCATGATGGATAATATGTGTGAATAATATCCTCATACCATGATTTGATATGTTTATGATAGGCATCACGTGAAATGATGCCAGTGCACATATTGTGTATACATTTCCATATGGCAGTGTTGATGAACATCATGTGCCTTAATATTTGAGAATCCACCATCTCTCATAATATCTCAATGAGGTGATATTTCTCTTGTAGATCTGTTGAAGGACAAAATTAATCTTCCCTAGCAAAGAGGGAGTGTTAATGTTTGTAGCTTCGGTTAGATTATTCTAACCTTAAGCATTTGATACCTCCTTTAGATAAAATGAGAATTATATGTTATATACATTATCATTATATATTTGATAATCTTATCTACTAGATAATTCATTAAGATTCATTATATAATTATTATTATTTGATAACCATGATAGTTATAGTTGATGACTATCATAGTTATCATGGGGCTAGGCTAAAGGGAACCCTAGTTAAGCTAGTTGTGGGGAGGTCATTAGGGACTGTTGTGGTAACTTCATTGTTGTTGTGATTGTTCCTATTAGTTCTCAAGGAAACCATTTTGCTGAGGCCCATGGAGCTTTATGTTCCCTAAGGTTGGCTAAAAAAATTAAGGTTGAGAAAGTTTGGTTGGAAGGAGATTCTCTAAACATTATAAATTATATATTTGGTAAGTTGAAAGCTTTGTGGTCATTATCTAATACAATAGAAATGGAAAAAAAATTATTGGGCTCTTTTAATAAATTACATGTGTCCCATGCCTTCTAGGAATCTAATTCTATTATTGATGTATTCGCCGATAAAGGGGTTAAACTTAATTCCCCGATGACATGGAATAATTTGAAGGATTTGGATATGGAAACTGTTAGTCTTATTAATTATAATAAGACAAAAAATAAGGAAGAGAGCCATATTGGAGATGATGAAAAGATTGAGGAGTAAGGGTTATTTCACTAATAATCAAAGCTTTCTCATGTTATTAAGGATCAATAATTATCTTTTCTTTTCGTATTCTTTCTGGGCCGAGAGGTTGGCCTTTTAATTATTTTATTCTAGGTCTCTATTTTTCATTGTCTAAAAAGTAAGCTTGAAAAAAATATGAAAATAGGAGGTGATTTTCACAAAGGGGAACCTACAGACTACCTGGACCTGTAAATAAACCCCAAATTATGGAGGAAATTGCTGAATGGTAAGATTAGTCCCTACCTAGAGAGATTGCATGACTACGATAATGACATTACTCAAAAATTTATTGCTAGATGGAGGGATAATATTGTGAAGATTGATGGTAGGAAAGTTATGTTCAATGTGGAGCTCATTGCTCAAGTAACTAATTGACCCTTATCTGGTTTCAAATTTTATAGAAATAGAAAAGTTTCCAAAATGGTTGCCATCAAATTTCCTAAGAATGTTGAAGAAAGGGATTCTATGGTTAAAAATAGAGATTTTTTTTTTGTCAATAATATTAAGAGATAATGGCATAAGGTCCTTATTATCTTGATGGATTATATTACCGTGAACGATCATTTTACTAGAGCTATGTCATATCATTTTGTTTTGTTATACCACTTCTATCACAATGATTCAATTTCCTTTATGTATTATCTCTTTAACTCTCTTGTTCATAGCCTTGTTCTGAATAGAGAGGATGTCAAAAAATGGTTCTCCATGAAGGCCTTATTCTACTAATGCATTAGTTTATGGTGAAAAATATCCCTAAGAGAAGTGTTAAAACCTTGAAGGAAAAGATAAAAAGCAGTACCCCTGGTAAGGGTAAGAAAGTTTCACCAGCCAATAAGAGGATAAAAATGACTCTTATTTGATTGATGATTCTCCCCTGTCTTTGAATTAAAAAAAGGATGTGTTGGTTGACTATTCTTTGAGCTCAGAAAATGAGGACACAAACCCTTGGGATGCCTCTACTGACGATGAAGATTATGATTTCCCTAGCTCAAGCAGAAAGGAATTTTCTAAAAGGAAAAATAAGGCTTCGGATTCTAATGGTAGGAGCTCATATTCATCTAGAGAAGACTCCAATGATGATATGGAGATTTCTCAGGCCTCTAGGTAAGAGATTAAGGAGGTGACTGAGATTATGGGGGATGATATTTAGTCAATAAGAATGTGGAAGGCAGAGAGAAAATTACAGACAAAAATGAGGACTCTATTGATGACAATAAGGATTTAAACTTGTTTCTTATTTGAACCCTAACCAGGATACTAGCAAGATCATTATTGATTTTGACCCCCAAATAGGGAGCAGTCTCAAAATACTGAGGAGAATATGTAGGCTATAATGGATATGCTTGATAACAAAGACAAAAATACAATTTTTTAGGGAGACAAGGAGGAAACCCTTTCGACGTACACCAAGGACTAGGATTACAGTAATGAGGAAAATCTAGATGAAGAGGAGAAAATGGAAGAGGAGGATTATGATATCATGTACATTGATGAAATTATTGCTAACTATTAGAACAAAAAGAACCTTAGCCAGGGTAATGCTAAAAGAGGGGATTATGTGTCCATTGGTTTTGAGGACCTAAATAATAAAGAGGATGTCTCTCTGGGTTATTTACACACTGCTAATGATCAAGCCCTTTTCTCTTTTAGGAATGAAAATTGATGTTTTTAGGAGATTGTGAATCTCAAAGCCCAAAACAAGGATTTGGAAACAAATTATTAGAGCCTACTGGACAAAACTCACAATAGAGGTAAGGACTAGTCCTAGGATGTTGGAAAACCTACTTAGGTATTATATGGAAAGCAATAAATCTTATACCAGTAATCTTCACGGGATGATTAACATGTTGGAGAAAGAGTGGAAAGCCATGCAAATGCCAAACACACTAGGAAAGGACTAGGGGCTAGAACTAGAGTGTAAAAGAGTCAAGACACTTCTTCCACTGAGGAGATCGAAAGTCTCAAGGAGAAACAAAAGAAAATATGACAGAACTGGAAAAGAAGATGGAAGACTCCATCTAGAATCTGAGAGGATGGTAGCTCCCAATTTTATTTTCTATTTCCTTTCCTTTTGGTTTCCTATTTTAGTCAGTGTTGTTTGTTTGGGGAGTTCTTTGTCCCACTTTTCTATTTCAGTTGTTAGTTATAGCTGTTCTTAATGACCTATCTATATATTTAACTCTTTGGGTTTTGGGTCTCTATAAAACCTTCTTTTACTTAATTTAAAAAACTATCATAGTTATCATTATTGATAACTAATATGAGTAAAAGTAATATCAATATTATGTTTGATATTGTTATCATCATTAATTGTTAATAAAGTTGATAAAAGTACCAACTTAACATTATTGATTTGATTATCAAAATTCGATTATGGTATCGACCAAATCAAGAAATTACTTTATGTTGATTACAATATCAACTTTGAATCTGAATTATAATATTGATTACTCATTTTGTATAATGATATCATTGTGATTATCATTATAAATACTGATAATCATATTTATATAATCATCAAAATACTTATATCAACTTCATTCTTATAAATGCAACAAGCTTATCATTGTTAATAAAGATATTATTGACAATATGATTAGTAACAATGATTCTATTAAATATATGTTTGGAAAAAAAAAAGAATGAAGCCCTCTATATATGGGCTAATATAATGTTCAATGTTAATATGAAGATGGCTATTAACATGTTGATAATGAGGATCGACTTTAATAAATAGTAATATGTCGTTAATACAATTTTCTAAGTTGGTAAACTTTGATAATAAGAATATCTCACAAAGAGACATCACACTTTGTGAGACATCCTTGAAGAATATATATTACATCCTTGAAGAATTTTTAGAAAAGATGTCTTCAATGTTAATCTTGTTATCTCTTCAATTGAAAGGCTCATTTCTGAACAATTTAATAGTAGGTTAACCAATCATTTTAACCCTAATGCAATCTCCTCATCGTGGGACAGTCACGTGATAAATTCTTGGAAACCTATTTTCCTCCCCTTTTGTCCGGTGTTTCCTTAGATTAGGAAAGATCCTATTTTAAGATCTTTAATTAATTGGACTCCTCCTGACTCTCATGTTATCAAGTTAAATTTTGACAGATCCTTTATAGGGAACCCGGGAGAGTTGGGTATCGGGGCTTGTCTTAGAAATTATGAAGGAAGAGTCTTAGCTTATTTGGCATCCCCTATCAGCTCTGGTACTAACAATATGGTGGAAATGATTTCCCTACTTGAAGGTTTGATCATTGCTAAGAAATTATCAATCTCTAATCTGCACATAGAAGGTGACTCAATGGTTATTATCAATGCATGCATCCATAGATTTGTTGACAATTGGCAGCTAAAATATTTTCTCCAACAAGCCTGGGGTCTCATTGACTCTCTAGATATATTTCTTATCTCCCATACTTATAGAGAAGATAATAAACTGGTAGATATTTTAGCAAATTTTGGTTGCAATAACATTATCTTGGATTCTAGTTCTTCAGATTACAGGATTGATCATTTTCCTTCTATCATGGAAATTATTCGGAATGAATCTTCATGATAAATGGAACCCCTCCTCCTCTTGGCTATGGAACATGTGTATTATCTCATCTCAAGATGTTTCATATATGCATTTATTTCTTTATGAAGGCCTTCTTTAATATGGGAGCCACCTTTTCAATGTAATTAATCAGTTTTCAGTTCTACTTGATATTATTGGAAAGGAAGCTAGTTAGTGCAATTTTATTTGCTTCATGGTGGCATAGACTATGGCTCTACTCTAATTAGTGATGTGGTGGCCACCAATTGGCATAGAGAAATTGTCATCTCTTATATATTGTAGGGGTGTCATCGATGGTATGTTGGCAAGCAGGTTATGTCATTTCAAATATCTACTTGGGCATATCTTATAGTATGCTGCACTAATTCCACTTTTTAGTGGAAAAGGTATGACAAGGTGGCCAAGGGATTTTTCCATCTCATGAGTATGAATTTAATCATATTGTGAGATGTCAAATTCCACCTTTTCTTCCCTCTTCCCTGGTGGTTTTATTCCTGATTGGTCGTACTTTGGCACTGTGACTTTGTCCCATTAGGAAAAGGTATAACAACTTGTTAATCATTATTGGGCAAGGTAGATTGTAAATATTATTTAGCCTACTTGGTACTAGATCCTTGTGTGAAAAATTATGATTCTTCCTCTCTTGTGCAAACTTATGTTATTCCTCTACATTGGGAATTGTTTCAGCTTCCACCTATGCTCTTCTCCTGAAGATTTCATTTTGGTGATGTCTTCCTTTTCTACTCCTTGTTTCTTGCCCATTTGTCATTGTACTTTCTTTCAAGTTTTTAGTTATTTTTCATCCTTCCATTACATTTCCCAATACCTGGCTTGGCTTCTATTCTTATTTCTATGGCCACAATTTGATTTCAGGTATCACTCGCATGCTTCTATGATTATGAGCTGTGGTTTCAATCAGTTATTTCATGTGGTTTTATTAAGCAATCTTCGCAAGATCTCATATCTTCAATATGAGTTTCTATTATTATTTGGTGAGGGTGGCTCAGGCTTATTTATTATGCTCATGAGACATCTCATCTTCATCAACTTATTAATCTATATATGTGTTGTCCCTTGGATAGTCTTTAGCCCTTTCTTTGCTTCCTTAGGTCCCTGTTTTGTTCCTCGTCTGCATCTTAATTATGTCAGGTCGACCCAGCTTTCTGGTGGGAGCTAGCTCCAATGTGGAATGTTGTTCTATTTGCACATCTCTACACATGGAGTACTACCCTCAGAACTATAGGGTTCTTTTGGAAGTGGAAATTTGGCAAGAACCCTTTCTTGGTCCCATTAGGGATGAAATGGTTGCAGTTATGTTTAATTGTGAATGGCCACACATTCGACGTGGCATTAGGAGAATCAATGGTCATGAAATTCTTTCTTCATCTAGCAGAAGGATTATATTCCCCTCTCAACTCCTCTCTATTTTTTCTCTAATTTAGTTGATCTTATGCAATCTCTAGCTTGTTTAAACACTATAGCAAAATACTATGTGAAACCCATCTTCCTATAGAATCATAAGCTTTGGGTTGCTCTACATATGATTTGTGGGGTGGTGTTTCCCTGTTGGGTGGGATTTTTCACCATCATGCTCTATTGAGAGAGATTTCTATTTTTATGGTTTACAAAAGCATCAAAAGAGCATTGGAATGGCAATCTTTCTGCCTTGTTAAAATTGTGCTCTAGTAGTTTGGGGGTTTTCTCTCCAAATAATGCATTAGTAGTATACATCAAGTGGTTTTTTCAATGCTTGACTTATTGAAGGTAGATTCCTCTCCTCTGGCAACTCCTGCTCTGCAATCTCACCCTATTCCTGATCTAAACTTTCAGCTAGGTTCTGGGGAGTCTGTTGGTTCTTCAAAAGATCTTACACTCCATGAGATACTAGTATGCTTATGACTGATGTTGAGGAGAGGTTAGTTCCAAATATGGGAAATCTATAAGTAGCTGGACCAACTATAGGGACAAGATTTCCCTCTTCACTTCTAGCTCTACAAAACCAAGGTGGGTACACCTGATCCAATAGATTCAACTCTATTACTTATTCAATACTAGATCTTACAATAGATGACAGTGAGAAAGTACTAAACAACAACAACCTATTATTCATTGACTCTCCATCACTGAGTAGAACAACATATAAAGTAAAATAAAATGTAAAAGACTGGTATTAATTGAATGTTTTAGGATTACAAGATTTCAATCATTCTACACAAAGGAAAGATAGGGAAATACATGCCAGTGCCCTATCCATTGGGAAAAATATTAGAAGAAAGAATGTATACAAAGATGTTTTGAAGAGAAACTGGTCTTTAGACATAAATAAAAACTCATCAACTCTTTCCTACTTATAGAAAATCCTCAAACAGATTCAATAAACATGTATCCCACCCTGAGAAATATTTAATCCAATCCTAGATCAGAACTCAAAGCCAAACACATACATATAAATCTTAGAAAGACTTAAATATTTATAGAATAAACTCAAAGGAGAGACAAAGAATTGAGATTAGTATTAAGTATAACCTTGAACATTGTGTATATTGTATCCTAAACAATAAGCTTGCAAAATAACAACTTGTACTTCTTCTCTATTTCTTTGATAAGAATGATACAAAATCTACAATCCTCGACTGAGGGCTAGGGTTCCAGAATCTCTATCTTTTTTTACTCCTAAACTCTCAATGCCTAGAATGATCATGGAAAGTCCTTTATATACAAGGAAATTCAAACAAGCTATCGATCATTCTAGGGTTTACAAAATTTCTAACCCTAAAACTTTACAACAACCCTATTTTGTTACAATAAATACACTCATGAAACATATGAGATATTTCATAGAAGAATCACCCTACTTTATGCCTTTAATGTTATCTCTGGCCTCTTTGAATCAAAATCTGATTGCAACATCTTGTAGTCAATTCTGTAATAAATGCCTTTCTGCATCTCAACAACCCTGATTGCTCAAAAAATAACTTTCTTACTTGTTTCAAGAGGCTAGCAGAATATCTACTTTCTCAACATGAGGTATATACTGATACCTCCATTTATTGTACACCTCTTCACTTGGGAACTCAAAATTTGCAAACTCAGTCTTCTTACTTGATAATTGTTCCCATTCATTCTCTATTTGGCTGACCTTGTGCTGAATGGTATCAAACATTGATTTTTCATTTATTAATAACTTGATGGTGCTGCTAAAAGAATAGGTGTCATTTAAGACACCAGTCACCCTCTCTAATAAGAGTGCATCCATGTCTTCTCTCCATTGATATGATTCTTTAAATTTCCCTTTATCTGTGAGAATGGTAGGGACTAGTTCATAATTTGAAAGCATCAATTCTCCATGTTGGTTCTTCCCTTTGATCTTCAAAACTTGTAGATTTATACTTTGATCGATAACTATAATGAAACTTTGACTCTATCAGCACTCCAAAGTCTACAAGGAAGAGGGCCAACTAACAAGGATCAAGGAGATCCTCCTACACTTTGAGCCTCAATGCTCAGGCGGGTGTACCCTTGACTCACTTCTTCAAAGGAGTCTCTAAATAATATATAACTATACCCTTTACTATCTGATTGAAAAGTTTATCATTTAATTGTGTGTGTGTGATTGCTGATGATGGACTACTTCTAGAGAATGGATCAATGCCTTATCCCAGGGTAGAGAGTCACTTAACAACCTATATCACCCTAAAACCTTAACTCAAACATATATAGACTCAGAGTAAGTGCTTTGCCTATTACTCCCCTCACTCACATATCAGGAAATCAAATCTTTATCTTGCCATGAACTCACTAAACTTACCTTAAAGACTTTAATCCTAACTTTGTTAGGAACTCAAAGATAACCCCAAAATACTCTTTGTTTACCATATGCTAACCCACTTTGTGCAATCAACATATATGAGCTCAAGAGAAAAACAAAAAGACATACACCAATATGAGATTGGAATCTAAAATATTCTCACTAAGACTTGCAGAATCAATACATTACCAAATGACAAAATGCACAAAGGAAACAAACCCTAAATCCAAGCTCTCCTTGTTCAAATTTTCACTATCAACAATCTGGGACCAAAACCAAAAGAATTGGAACCCCTACAAACTCAAAAAGTCTACAACTTATACCCCCCTAGTCATCTTGGAAATTTGCAACAAGCTATGGATGACTAGGGTTAGGATTTCAACCACCCAACCTACTAGAAACAATCATGAATTTAACTCAGGGGTGGGAAACACATCCAATCAAGGAAAGAGGAAATCTTGAACTGATCCTTAATTATGAAAGTCTTCTCTGCAAGTACAAATGATCAAAAAACCAAGATCAAAAGGACACCCTACAACATGCCTTGAGCCACAACTACAATGTACATGCTCTACAAATGAGCACTAGACATCTTGGACCACACTGCAAATGGCAAACCAATTGCTTCTCACCAAACAGGGTCGTTTCTGCATTGAATTCCATAAAAATGGTACCCTTTGTCGCTGGAAACTCTCAGAAATTCAAATTTGAATCTCAATGGTTATTTCTTTAGCACCTGCAGAGAAAGGACAGCCAAAATTTAAACCTCTCCCAACTTTAAAACGTAGCCATCCGATCAATCTCCCATCACGGGCTTTATGACTTTCCCTAAAAGTGGTCCCAGTCAAAATTAGTGAATTGGCGACAAAGAACCTTTGCCAATTCATGAAACACTTCGCTCCTTCATAAATAATTTAGCAACTTCCCGACTATCATTTACCAAATCACCAAACAAACTAGTGAATCACCTTTTTTATGCGCGAACGTGTGAACACATTAAATTTTGTTGGCACCACCAGATCTTTATCCGCTCCTCCAAACCTTAAACCCCACCTAGGCCCACCCAATGCCCCATGTCACACCACCATTCGTTATATCCGCTGAGTCACCTGACACAAGACCCACCGCCCGTCAACCCTTTTAAACAATGTAAGATCGGATGATTGTCGCATGATCGCAAGGGGAAAGAATATTCCTTGCAATCACACATGGACCATAGATCTTGAAGCTCTGACACCGGGCCCTGCTTTATCTGGCAAACTGGTGACTGAAGAACTTTCGCAAGTTCAGGAAATACTTTATGTCATCACCAAATCATTACGCAAACCAATGACAAGAAGGAAATTTGTCGAGCCACTAAATACTTTATCACAACCACCAAAAGCACCAAGAAAATTCAACTGGGCCCACATAGGAAGATCAATAGCTGTCACAAGATCTTAAGCCTCTGACACACTCAATGAGATCATATGCCATTCGTCGATTCACTGACTAGATCAGGACCCACTAACACATTCAGAAACTAGGTCCCACTAACAACAAGCCATTATGAAAATACATGGACAAATAAAATAGTGCCAACTGTGCACATGTGTCAATGGACCCACCTACCTTCCCTATGAGAATCAACGGCTGTCGCTATACTACTGTATTAAAGATTGAGCATGTTTCATTAATGGTATAATGATAGCCACAAGATTAAACTAAACTTTAATCTACCTGAATGCCAAGAAGATCAGTCACACCATCCATCGCACTTGCGTAGTTAGGGAACTCCAGCAAACAGGAAACTATGAGGTCAAAAACACACAAGGTTTCTGATGCCAAAAGATAAGTGCACAAAAGCTGGAAGGCACAAGGTCAAAAACAATAAAGGTTTTCACAAAGATTGAAAACATCATGGATTTTCAAAAACACTGTGGGCTTTCGACACTGTGGTAGATTTTAAAATATTTTCCTGTAGACCCTAAAACTTGAATAACTTGGGTTTTGCAATTTAGGAGGTGCGATCTGGGTTGGAGCAAGGTGACACAATGAAGAACACAAGGCAGGACACTTTACAAAAACATTTACAGGGAAGAGGCCATTTTCACAAGATTTTTGCTATGACAGAAAAATGGCCTAACAATGGCTCTGTTCGGGGACGATGGGTAAGTTGTACCCATGCAAGAATTTAGGATTTCTAGGAGAGTAGACCATCCCACTAGATAAAATTGCAGATAGCAAGGAGCAAGCAAGGAAAGACAAGAAAACAGACCAAAAATTGAAAGACCAGGGCAAAACAGGGCAGGGGCAAGTAACCTATATATAGAGATCTACAAAATATACAACCCTAGCTATTGTTCATAGAAAATATAGTACTTCAAATGAAGTACTACTTCAAGAATTTTCCATGAACTGGCAACTCTTGAATATCCCCATTAAAATCCTTGATGATGTAAGAATCTTGGCCCTATTTCTCATGAATCAGATATGGCCCTAACCAGATGGGATCAAATTTAGCATGCTTCCCCTTATCCTCCAATCTGGCATTCCAAACTAACACCAAATCACCAGGTTCAAAATTCCTATCAACAGTCCTTTTATCATATAAATTCTTAACTTGCAACTACAATTTGGCATTCCTTGCAACTGATTCTCTTCTAGTTTCATCCAACCTAATGAGGTCCTCAAATCTCAACTGCATTTCATCATCAATGTCATCATCATTTAACTGCACAAACTTGTACATCTCCAATAAGTTATTCTGAGATATTCTAGCATGAATTTTGTATACTAAGTCAAATGGTGCATAACCAATTGCCCTCTTCACAGTTAGCCTATCAGCTCATAGAGCTAATGGCAGCTTTGAATTCCATGCCCTCTTATTTTTCTCAAGGATTCTCTTCAAGATCTTAATCAGACTCTTATTAGTAGATTCTGCCTGACCATTTCCTTGTGGATGATAAGGTGAGGAATTAGAAATCTGAATTTCCAAACCTTTGCAAAAGTCCTTATATTCAGCAGACCTAAAGCACATAGCATTATCACTCATTATCCTCTCAGGGCACCAAAACCTTGTAATAATATTATTCATCAGAAATTCAATTACCACCCTACTAGTTGCATTCCTTGTAGGTGTAGCTTCTACCCACTTTGTAAAGTAATTAGTGGTGACTAAGATCCATGAATGTCCTCCACTTGACTTGTTTGGTATCTCTCTTATGAAATCAATTCCCCATTTTTGGAAAGGAGCCTGAACTTCTACTATCTTTAATGATACATTACTTGAAAACTTAAGCTTACCAGAGAACCTTTGACAAGCATCACATTTCCTTACCAACTATTCTGCATCATTGAAGATTGTGGGCCACCAAAATCCTACTCTCAAGATCTTATAAGTAGTTGTTTTACCCATATAATGTCCACCACAAACTCCCTCATGCATCTCCTTCAACAATACATTAGCTTGATTCTCATCTACACATTTCAACAGTATGCAATCCAATTTTTTTCTATACAACTTACATTTCACAATTACATACTTGATGGCCTATAACTTCAATGTCCTCTTTTGATTATCATTCATACTCTTTGGACACCTCATGTTTCTCAAATAGTAAATAATATCCTGATACCAAATACAATCATCCATATCACATGTATAATCAATTTCAAAATGATTTATCTGGTTTGCATCTAGATTGGATTGAGCCATCAGTTTTGCCAATCCTTGACCTCCAACCAACTTAGTGATCTGGATGTCAACATTGAATTTTTGGATCCTATTGATCCATCTGCACCTTCTTCCAGACACCTCTTGCTATGAGAAAATATAATTCACAGCCGCACTTGGCACAAAAGCAATCACAACTGCTCCCATCAAGTAACACCTAAAAGCCTTGATTGCTTTCACAAGTGCATAAGCTTGTTTCTCATTTATGTCATACTTTAATTCTGCAGCCTGCAAAGATTTACTAAAAAATACAATAGGTTGCTCAAAACCATCCTTATTTTTTTGTAGCAAAACTGCAGCAATAGTATGAAAAGATGAAAAGGAAAAGATATGCATTGGAACATTATAATCAAGTGCCAAAAGTACCGGTGCATCTTTGATAGCCTACTTGATATTCTTGAAGGCCTCATTAGGCTTACCCTCCCAATTAATTACAGATCCCTTCTTCAACATCTTGGAAATAGGTCTAGTAACCTCTGCAAAGTTTGTCACAAACCTCCTTAGAAAATTGACCTGACCAAAGAAGGACTGAATCCCTTTAACATTCTTTGGTCTCTAAATTTTATCAATGGCTACTACGCTTTTAGGGTCAATTCTCACTCCTTGCTTCCCAACTAAGTGGCCAAGCAACTTACCTTCTGTGACACCAAAAGCACATTTCCTTAGGTTCAAAGAAATGCCAAATTCCAAGGCCCTCAAAAATATTTTTTTCTAAGTGAGCACAGTGGTCCTCTTCCCTCTTGGAATAGGTATTTAAATCATCCTGATACACAATAAGGAAAGCATTGATAAAATCTGAAAAGGCAACATCCATTGCCCTTTGAAAAGTAGCACCAGCATTTGTGAGACCAAAAGGCATTCTCACATAGACATATGTTCCCCAATGTTTTGTAAAGGTTGTCTTGAATTGTTCTGATTCCTTGACAATGACCTGATTGTAGCCAAAGAAACCATCCATTATTGACATCAATTCTGATTTGGTTACTCTCTGCAACATAGCCTCCATATTGGGCAAACAATAATTATCTTTCAATGAGCTGATGTTCAAATTCCTGAAGTCCACACAAAGCTTGATGTCACCATTCCTTTTTCTTACAGGAACAAGGTTTGACACCCAAGAAGAATGCCTTATAGGCTTGATAATGCCAGCATCTCTTAACTTCATTAATTCTTCTTGCATCTTGGGTGCCAAAGTAGGATTAATAGGCCTTTGTTTTTGCCAGAAAGGTTTACCATCTTCTTTCAATGGAATAACATGCTAAAATAAATCCTCTCTATAAACCTTTAGGTCATCATATGACCATGCAAAAACATGCTTGAATTTCCTCAATAATTCAATCAAAGGTCTCCTTACCTTTTGAGATATATCTCTACTAATGTATACTTTCTTAGGTGCCTCATGTGATCCAAGATTTATCTCCTCAAGATCAGCATTATCTTCTCCTTTCATATTCTTTTGAACTCTATCTTGGTTGTCAAAGACAGTCTCCAAAACAACAAGCCCCTTGGGCACCTTGTTAGTTCTAAGCTGAATGACCTCATTGCCTAAGACAACCTCCCTTTCTCCTACTGACTCAACCAAGGTTGAACAATCAAATTCCTGACCATGATACTGATCCTTGCAATCCATAAACTTCAGAATATCATTATCATCATCAAAAACTTTCCAATACTCAATGTTACCTAGTATACTAGGCCTAGCCTAAATTTCAACTTTAGAGATACCAGAGAATGTAACATCATTGAGATTGATTGCAATATTGGCTAACAAGTCAGCCACCTTTTTGTTACTCCTATCCTTCCACTCAATATTGAAGGCATCAAAATGTTCAATCAAATCCCAGACTACATTCCTATATTGTTTGAACCTTCTATTCTTGGAAGCATACACTGACCTTACTTGGGACACCACCAACTCAGAATCACCAATAACATTTAGACATTTAATACCATGCTTTTGTGCCAACCTCAATCCTAACAACAAGGACTCATATTCTGCTATATTGTTGGTACAAAAGAAATTCAATGTGAAAGAGAACTTGTAGGTGTTTCCATCAGGAGAAATAAGTAAAATACCTACTCCTACACCATCTTTGCAATTTGCATCATCAAAGTACATTACCCACAAATTACTCTTCACAAAACTAGCACCTACTTCAACAGAGATAGGTGACAAAATATGTTCATTTTCACATACAGGGATCTCTACCCTAAAAGCATTAACATCAGTATCCACAAAGCATGTAGTTTCATTATCTATGCTTCTCTCAATCATGTGGCATACTCTTGGCTCTCGTTCAATCTTGACAAACTGATCATCAATCTTGAAAGTTGCATAGGACAAATCACACTATAAACTTCCACCCATGGCAGCACTCCACCTTCTAGATAGTAACATCCCATAATGAGGAGGGATATCCACAACTAAAACACTCATTGTTAGCTCCTTCTCTGGATATGCTGCCAACCTATATGGCATTGCATTGATAGTCCCAATAACTGGTACCTCCCTTTGATCCATTACACAACACCTACCTTGCACTATATCAACTTTAAGGCCCAACCTCTCCATGATTTTGAAAGGCATGACAGTCTTAGAGGCACCACTATCAATCATACAATTTCTTAACTTCATCCCATTCACAAGAACACTTAAGAAGAACGGGTCAATGTTTTCAAGGCTGGCATTGACATAACTGTCAAAATATATTGGAGGAATTTGAGACACAACTCCCTGAGCAGCAACATCCTTCAAAGCTTTATCCTAAGATCCATTGCATGAAGTATCATTTTTGTGAGTATTACCAACCCATGCAACAACTTTATCTTTACGTTCAGGGATCCTCAACAATTCTAACAATGGAACTTTAACTATAATTTGTGACAATACAAATAATGTGTCAACAGGGGTAGAAGCAAGAATCTCAATCTGCACTGTCTTAACATCCTTTTTCTTGTCTAACACATTAGGTGTACTGACCACCCTCAATTTTTCAATCCTAGCCATTGTGTTCACTGGATTCTCAATCTCACTAGAGACCTTTTCAATTGCAACTCCCTTAGGCTCACCATGCTTACCTTTTACATTCTTGAATTTCACCATGTCATCAACCTTTTATTTGTTCTCATTAGGTTCTCCAGAGTTGGTACTCTTTATAAACATTCCTATAGCTTTCTCATTTGTATTCCTTTCCACCATGCCTCTAGTTTGCACTTGGGCAATCATTTTTGTAGTAATCCTATCCATCTCTTCTATAGAAGGTCTTCTCAAATTTACTGGCTTGGGAGAAGAGTTCATGTTACATGTTTTCTGATCAATGCATTCACCATCAGAAAAAAACCTCTTAATGAAAAAGGGCCTGATTATGTCTCTTCACATTTACATCTGCCTCTTCATCAAAATCAGAATCATCTTCATATCCTAGATATGAAGAAACCATGTTGCATCCAACATCATCTTGTTCTTCTTCTTCTTCTATCTCCTCATTACCACAATCTTGATTTGCAGCCATAGATTGTGCAACCACACAATGCTCTGTAGAATGAGGGGACTGGCATGCAACACACCAAGATATGTTCTCCATGACATTTATTGAAGCCTTATGCAGAGGGTCAGGGACACCTTTGTCATTGTTTCCTCTTGCAGCAGGGATAATAGGCTTGCCATCCTTCCATTGGGTGTTGCAAGGGTAGTTCTGCAGTCTATTCTATTTATTGAAATTGTTGTTAAATTGAGGCCTTTCATTAGTAGGAGCACTGATGTTCCTATTTGTAGGTGCCTTCAAATCCTTCAATGCATTAATCACCTTATCCAATTTATCTTCTTCTTGCCTCCTAGATCCAACATTCTTATCATTTTCTTTCTTATATTTCTTGTCCCCAAACAACATTGGGTCATCTCTCTTTCCACCCAATTTTCTTGATATTTTCATGTTATTCTCAATATTGACAGCAATCCTAAAAGAATCCCTAAGAGTTTTTGGTTCTTTATCCCTTAATAAATATCCCATCTTCCCATCAAATGCATTGAAGTATGTAGTTAGACAAACATTGTCATCTAACCGCATAACTTGGAACAACTTATGCATACCCTTCTGAAATCTCATGTTGAATTTAGCTGCAGACTCATTCTGATTTTTCCTTATGGTGTTAAATTCATTCAACATGAAACTAGCATTAGGCCTATCACCATACTAATCTTTGAAACATTTCTCAAAAGAGTCCCAAGTATCAATACATCTATCAGGAAGCCTCTTAAACCAATCTCTAGCATCCTTTGTTAGAGATTGAACAAATAGTTTCATGACTATATCCTCATGCTCTACCTCATAATCATTAAGCATATAAAAAAATAACCTAAGATGTTCTTCACAACTAATAGCATTATTACTAGTAAACTTAGGTACCTTATCTCTAATATCATTTGGAAAAGCATTTGGATAGCTAGGAATTCCATCAAAACTTTTTTTCCTATAGCCTTCTAGTTCCATAGGTCTTCTTTGAAAGCACGAACTAGTGTTAACCCTAGGATCAACATTAGCATCTATATTTATTTGTGCATCTGACTGCTGCCTAGGATCTACACCTATCCTAGCGAATGAAGAAGGAAATGAACTAGTAGCATTACTAAGTGGAATAGTAGTATTCATAGATGGCATACCTAGCTCAGTAGCAGATGGGCCAAGAGTATTAGCTGAAGAAGCCCTCAAAAATTGGATCTTCCTTTTCTTTTCTGCAATGGAAGCCTCAACCTCAGCTCTCTCTAGTTCTTTTGCAAGGTCCTCATCTTCTTTTCTCCTTCTCTCCATTTCAGTGTCCTTATTCGAATCAGGTGGTGGAATCCCTGGTATTTTCAATGATTTTCTTTGTTTGGTCACCCACCATCTTCTACTTTCCTTTCTCATTAATGATAACAGCAGGTCTAGTTATCCTATGCCCATCTTTATCTTTAGGCAAAGGGACATAACTTTGCACTTGTCTAACCACAGGGCCCTCCCTATCAAATTCATGATCCTGAAGCAAGCGCTCTTGCTCACTCCTCAAGGCATCAAGATCACCAAAAAAATCATGCTGCAGAGTTCTAGGAGCAGAAGCAAGCATTTTGTTTCTCTCCTTCATTTCATTTATTTTTCTAAGAAGAGACTGCCTCTCTATCAAAGCATTCACCTTTTCAGCCTCTCTCTCCTCCTATAATCTTTTATGTATGGCATCCTACTCTACCAACTACAACCTTAGTGCATTCAAGCCATCAGGATCCACCATAATGTCATTAGAACCAGATGACACATCCATATCAAGAAGATTTTGATATGGGAAGTGAACTTGCCTATATCTCATGGGTTCTCTTCTAAAATGATCTTCATCAAGATCCAGGTCAACCTCTAAACCCATATCTTTGTTTTGTTCATTCTGACCTGCAAGCAATGGACCTTTGTCATGAAATGCAGCCTCAGGGGTACCATAGAATCTCTCTTCAGAGTGACCACCATCTAATCTAGAAACTCTATCTTGTGAACCATCCTCACTTGAGGATACATGTGGTACTCTGGCTCTAGCATTTCTTTGTTCTTTCATGGGAGCACTAGTAGACTCACCATTCCTTCTAATCTATCTCTTCTTTTCTTGTCTAGGTAGCTACTCCAAAGTGACCTCTAGATTCTTTCTAACAAAAGACCTAGTATTTCTCTTCTTATCCATGATTTATCAATATGCAGTACTGGTTCTAACCTTTGAGTCACCACCCACCTAGATGGGAAATTTTTGAAACACAACAGGAAAACAAGAACACACTTACAACCTTCCTCTCTAGATTCTCACTAGCAAAATCATTATCTTGTTGATGGCTTGGATGCGCAGGTCTATCTGATCAATAAGATTTTGAATACTTCAATATGACTGCAACCAAAGACCTAACATATACATATCTTCATAATCATTCTCCCCAGTAGAGTCTCCATTTTGTTGGTGACTCGGATGGGCAAATCAATCTAGTCAATAAGATACTGCAAAATTTTGAAACAACCAGAGATTCTAATAGATAAACTTCTTTTTCATTGTTCTCCCCAGTAGAGTCACCATTTTCTTTGTTCTTCCCTTTGATCTTCAAAACTTGTAGATTTATACTTTGATGGATAACTATAATGAAACTCTGGCTCTATCAGCACTCCAAAGTCTACAAGGAAGAGGGCCAACTAACAAGGATCAAGGAGATCCTCCTACACTTTGAGCCTCAATGCTTAGGCGGGTGTACCCTTGAATCACTTTTTCAAAGGAGTCTCTAAACAATATATAACTATACCCTTTACTATCTGATTGAAAAGTTTATCATTTAATTGTGTGTGTGTGATTGTTGATGATGGACTGCTTCCAGAAAATGGATCAGTGCCTTATCCTAGGGCAGAGAGTCACTTAACAACCTATATCACCCTAAAACCCTAACTCAAACATATATAGACTTAGAGTAAGTGCTTTGCCTATTACTCCCCTCACTCACATATCAAGACATCAAATATTTATCTTTCCATGAACTCACTAAACTTACTTTAAAGACTTTAATCCTAACTTTGTTAGGAACTCAAAGATAACCTCAAAATACTCTTTATTTACCATATGTTAACCCACTTTGTGCAATCAACATATATGAGCTCAAGAGAAAAACAAAAAGACATACACCAATATGAGATTGGAATCCAAAATATTCTCACTAAGACTTTTAGAATCAATACATTACCAAATGACAAAATGCACAAAGGAAACAAACCCTAAATCTATGCTCTCCTTGTTCAAATTTTCACTATTAACAATCTGGGACCAAAACCAAAAGAATTGGAACCCCTGTAAACTCAAAAAGTCTGCAACTTATACCCCCCTAGTCATCTTGGAAATTTGCAACAAGCTATGGATGACTAGGGTTAGGATTTCAACCACCCAACCTGCTAGAAATAATCATGAATTTAATTCAGGGGTGGGAAACACATCCAATCACGGAAAGAGGAAATCCTAAACTGATCCTTAATTATGAAAGTCTTCTTTGCAAGTACAAAGGATCACAAAACTAGGCTGAAAAGGACACCCTGCAACATGCCTTGAGCCAAAACTGCAATGTACATGCTCTGCAAACGAGCACTAGACATCCTAGATGACATTGCAAATGGCAAACCAGTCGCTTCTCACCAAACAGGGACATTTCTGCATTGAATTCCATAAAAATGGTACCCTCTATCGCTGGAAACTCTCAAAAATTCAAATTTGAATCTCAACGGTTATTTCTTTGGTGCCTGCAGAGAAACGATAGCCAAAATTTAAACCTTTACCAACTTTAAAACACAGCCATCCGATCAATCACCCACCGCGGGCTTTATGACTTTCCCTAAAAATGGTCCCAGTCAAACTTAGCGAATTGGCGACAAAGAACCTTCACCAATTTGTGAAACACTTCATTCCTTCGCTAAATAATTTAGCTACTTCCCAGCTACCGTTCTCCAAATTGCCAAACAAACTAGCGAATCACCTTTTTTATGTGCAAACGTGTGAACACATTGAATTTTGTCAGCATTGCCAGATCTTTATCCACTCAGCCAAACCTCAGACCCCACCTAGGCCCACCCGATGCCACATATCACACCACCATTTTCTATATCCACTGAGTCACCTAACATAGGACCCACCGCCCATCAACCCTTTTAAACAATGCAAGATCGGATGATTGTTGCATGATTGCAAGGGGAAAGATTATTCCTTGCGATCACATGCTGATCGTAGATCTTGAAGCTCTGAGACCGGGCCCCACTTTATCTGGCGAGCTGGCAACTGAAGAACTTTTGCTAGTTTGCGAAATACTTTATGTCATCACCAAATCATTACGCGAACTAGTGACAAGAAAGAAATTTTTCAGGACGCTAAATACTTTATGACAATTGCCAAAAGCACTGAGAAAATTCAACTGGGCCCACACAGGAAGATCTACAGCTGTCGCAAGATCTTAAGCCTCTAACACACTCAATGAGATTATACTCCATTCATCGATTCACTAACCGGATCAGGACCCACTGACACATCTGAAAACTAGGTCCCACTAACAACAAGCCATTGTGCAAATACATGGATGAATAAAATAGTGCCAATTGTGCACACATGTCAATGGACCCACCTACCTTCCCTATGAGAATCAACGACTGTCGCTATACCACTGCATTAAAGATTGAGCATGTTTCATTAATGGTATAATGACAGTCACAAGATTAAACCAAACTTTAATCTACCTGAATGGCAAGAAGGTTGGTCCCACCATCCATCGCACTTGCGCAGTTAGGGAACACCAGCAAATAGGAAACTATGAGGTCAAAAATACACAAGGTTTTTGACGCCAAAAGATAAGCACACAAAAGCTGGAAGGCACAAGGTCAACAATAATGAAGGTTTTCACACAGACTAAAAACATCGTGGATTTTCAAAAACATTGTGGGTTTTTGACATTGTGGCAGATTTTAAAATATTTTCCTGCAGACCCTAAAACTTGAATAACTTGGGTTTTGCGATTTAGGACATGTGATCTGGGCTGGAGCAAGGCGACACAATGAAGAACACAAGGCAAGACACTTTACAAAAACATTTGCAGGGAAGAGGCCATTTTCACAGGATTTTTGCTATGACAGAAAAATGGCCTAACACTCCTCTCATCAAACTTGATTTTCTTGTAAAACTATCCAAAATGATGCCATACTGCACTAT
Organism: Chamaecyparis obtusa; assembly: GCA_027943335.1. Taxonomy (NCBI): domain Eukaryota; kingdom Viridiplantae; phylum Streptophyta; class Pinopsida; order Cupressales; family Cupressaceae; genus Chamaecyparis; species Chamaecyparis obtusa. Next base: position 84,089 of record BSBK01009333.1, on the reverse strand, counting down.
TTTCTTCATAGCTTGATGTGTTGGCGTAATAAGTGGATCAAGGTCCTCTTGGCCTTTTGATAACATATGGAAAAGCTTCATATTTGGAGACCTTTCAATCCATTTCTTCAAAACTAGTGACCTCTCAGTCTTCTCCTTAGTCAAACCTACAAATAAATCATGTAGCTTGCTGACATGATTATAGAAAATTGAGGGCTTCAAATCATATGCAAATTGCATTATTGCATCTGTCATTTTTTCTTCATATTTTTGGTTTGCCAAGGCTATGGCCTTTACATGTTCATCCTTTTCCTTCTCCAATTGTACCCTTATTTCCCTCAATTTATGAGCTTCCTCAGTCAATCTTTGCTTTTCCTAGCTAACCCTTGCATCCATATTGGTGTCTGGGAATGGTGATGGTGGAAATTCAACAATTAGGCTTGATGAAGAAGTAACTATAGGCTTGTTAGAGATTTCCAATTGGGGAGACCTGTGATCCTGGGCTCCTGATAGCTTAGCAATTAATTTTTCCTTTTGAATTAGCTCTATCTTGAGCTCATTGTAAGACTTGAGGATAGTTTCAAATTTGAGGCTGAGCTCCTCCTTTTCTTGGGCATCTTTCTCTACCACCTTGACATTGAACTTGGTAGTCTCCAAAATTAGGTTTGAAGCTTCTACTCTAGAAGTCTCACCTACTCTTTGTACCAACAGATTTCCTGCATATTCCATAGAAAGGGCCTCTTTCTTTCCTTCGTTCTCCTCCCTCTTAAGGGACCACATTACTAAGGCTGCATGATCTTCTGAAAAAGTAGTTCATCTAGTAGCTTGTTGAGTCTGATCTATTGTAGAAAGAGTCTTCACCTTGCTTTTCCTAACTTGATCAAAGATGATTGCATTAGCAATATCCCACTCTGGTAGAATCAACACTCCTGTAGTATGGAGCATAGCTCTTCCTTCTTCTGGAGTAACCTTTTCAAACTACTTCATCATTTCTGCTTTGGTCTCATTTTCAATCTCTGTGATATCCCTATCAAGGAATTCTTCCTTTTTCTTTTCACAAATTTCCTTAAATTGATTTATTATCATTCTCCATAGAAATTGGGAGAATGCCCTAGTTTTGACAAATTTGTCATCAGCAAGAAATGAATCACTAGCTTGTTTCAAAATAGGGTCCATTTGTTTACCCTCAAATTCACCAATAGTGAGATCCATTGAAACCTCCTTAGGTGCCTCTAGAATCCCCTCTTGTAACTCATCATTTGAAACCAAGATGTTCTCCTCATTCATCATTGTACCAATTGTTCTACCACCCCATGTTCATCTAATTGGATAAAGGACTAAGAAGGAGAATAGACATTCTCTCCTGGCCTTGATTCTTCTTGTATTCACCTCTTAGGAGAGGGTGCTTGCATTATTGGATCATCTATGGGTCTTTTTCCTCTTGAGGTGGAGGGAAGATCCTCACCTTTCTGTTGTGTCGGCAAAAGGACACTATAACCACTTCTTTTTTGCACAGTGTATGTTCCCTTAGGAGTCAATTTCATGTACCTTGGCTGACTCAAAATTTCTTTGGCCCTTTCAGGCTTTGCCTTACTAACCATGATTTTCTTTTCATTCACTACATGCATAACCCCTTCAAAATGTTCCATAAGGGCATCAACTTTCCTAGCCCAGGGTTCAAATCCCTTTAGTGGGTCATAAGCCTTATCAAAATTCCTAATGAAATCTACAGTCTTTTTTTAGATGACCCACTTTTCCTTCTTAATTTCTTGAGTTTGAAGGTCAAACTCATTCCTTATTATATCTTCAGGGAAATTAAATTGGTGTTCTATGAGAGCACACCTTACCTTGTCTTTGAACATTCCTGATAGGAAACCCTCTATGTTTGCACATCTGATAGTGGTTGTTGTCATTCTATAGGGTTGTAAAACTTTATTCAAATGTACCCATCCTCCTTTAGTAATAACATATTGATGAGCTATAGTAATATCAGGGAAAAAGGTCCCTCTTCCCTTACTAGTGAGAGTGGTTTCTTGTAGGTCACCAATCTATCTTAATATTTTAGCATATCCTACTTTCAATGGGACTTGGTAAGGTAAAATGTATGGTGCCACCTTGCAACCATATACTCTAAAAACTATGGAAACTGGATATAAAATTATATCCCCAAAATTGTGGACTATGGTGATGTCTTGACAGTACTCCTTTGGTCTAATCATTCTTAATAACTCTCTTGGAATCCTTGGATTTTCAAAAAATAATAGAGTTTTGAGCCTTGAAGCAAAATCCCTATCAAAAGCAATGTAGCTAGCATCAGCTCTATCCCATGACAAAGTTGTAGTCCACAATTGGACTAGAAGGGTCTCTCCATATCTTTCCTTCACAATGTTGACCATTGAGCTAAAGAATTGCTCACCCTTGTATAGGAAGATATGCATAAGCATTGAATACCACCCAAAAGGCCTATTAACTTTCATGTTCTTGATCCCCATTAATATGTCATGGATAAGATCAGCTAGATGAGAGGCAAAATAAAAAATTAGTGCCAATTGGGGGTGTAGTGATTGTACCATCATAAACATATATGGTATTGGCATATGAGTGGCCTCATCATGCCCTAGAATCAAAGTCAAAGACTTATAAAAATCCTATGCTCTCTTACTAAACAAGTCCAGCCTAAAAGACTTTGGTGTGTTTGCACTAACAACACACATTGATCCAATTTCTTCCAGAAATTCCCTTAGGGGCCCTGCTCTCAAGTAATCCCTCTATGCCTCATATATCTCTGTAAACTCTATGAAATCTATTTTCTACAACCTAACAGAAGGGTCATTTAGTGAAAAAACCTCCCTGATCTCATCATCTGTGATGCTGATTAGGTATTTCCCATTTATGTCCTTGACACATTTTGTCACAGGATCATAACACTTGGCAATTTGGATCAGCAATTCCGCATCCATGAATACTTCAGGAACCACCAACTTCCCTATATCAAATTGCCAAATATTACTAAGGGGGCCACAAGAATTTCTTTGTAAGTAGGCTGACCTAAATAAAATAAGACCGTTATGATCTTTACCCACCCTAGCATCTCTCATCCAATTTCCTCTGTCATGGTGTGCCTCAGCTACTGAGTCCCTAGGGTTTCTTGGGACCAATTCCTTGAGTCTAGCTACCCCATTATCTTAATGCGGTAGTAGTTGCATCAGATCTTCAAAGACTCCCCTGTCCTTGTATTTTGTCTTACGAGATAGGTTCCTTTTTGGTGGCATTTTGAAACTAGGTCTCCAAGCAACAATATATAAAACCAAAGAAAACCCTAAATACTTATCAGGTGGCAACATAATTCCTCTTATAATTTCTTCACAGACTTCAAACAACCCTTGAATTTAGAAAAAATTTACCTACCAAGCATCTGAGAGAACTTCACTTGAAATCACTCTAGAGGAAAATCCAGTGCACCAAGAAACTTATGAGAGTGGTAAAGAGAAACAATGATCAAATTTTTCTATATAATGTTTCCAACCATTTACAATCCATCCACATGTATCTCAATAAATTTGCCATTACTGAAAGTTGGTAGCCTCAGCACTCACAAGACGTGAAAAATGTCATAGAGCAGAAATTTGAATTCGGACTGTTGATTTTGTTTCCCTTTAGGTATATTGGATGGTTGACAAATTAAATGGCGTAACCCTGTATTAATTTTCCACAAATCAGTTCTCGACCAATGAGAACATTTCATTTTAACCATGTGGGAAAAGAGAAAACTTTACCTTACTTTGCCCGAAGGGGACAAGTGTCACCCTGTCACTAAAGCGCTAACCCAAAAATATCAAGAAAGTTAGATCAAGATATAATGACAACCATTGATACCATTTAATCAAATGATCACCATAATTTAAGAGACTTTGGCCCCACAACTTAACTTTAAAAACTTTATCAAATCAAGAGATGCTAGGTTGAATAGGTCAGTAGGGAAAAAAACCCTAACTTTATCCTCGGTGTCAAGTGTACTGACAACCTGACATGTCATTACCATGATTGGCCAATTAGAAAGGACCATGTCATCAAGAACTTGGCGACAAAGGACCCACCCTTTCCATCAACATCTTCAAGCAAGATCAACGGTCGTCACTATACCGCTGACCTTAAAAATCGTGCACTTTATCCCAGTGGTATAATGATGGCTGTGAGATCTTACTGAACCTTAACCATCTAAGAAGGCCAGCCCTACTTTGCAACCTTACTCATTTTTCTATCGAATCAAAAGATGCCACATTGCGAAGAACCAAGAGGTGGGCCTCCTTACTTATTTTTCCTCAGCACCAAAATCTTGACAACTGCCACGTCATAACTCATTCCAACCAATAGCAAACAAACACATTAATGTGACCTGGCACCCTAGAGCCCACTACAAACTTCTTCCTTTAGAGAGAATCTGATGGTTGTCACTAAAGTACCAGCTTAAAATCCTGACATCTTTCTCCAATGGTATAGCGACAGCCGCAAGATCAAACAAAACTTTAGGCATTGAAAAGTCTGACCCCACCTTTATGACATCACCTAAGATAGATGTCAACCCAAGAGAAATGCCATGGAGACTAACAAGCCAGAACCTATTGTTGTTAGAAAAAACCTCAATTTGATGGCCATCGCTAAAGTGCAATACTTAAAGGGCTATCAACTCGGTCCAACGGTATAACGATAGTCGTAGGATTAATTCATTGTTTAATCTTCAGCACACCTTTATTGACGGGCCTGCCTAGACGGATGGTGCCTCGTCGCTAAAGTGCATGTTAGACATTCTGACAATAGGTAGTCTTGTGGTTCAACGACAGCCACAAGTTTCAAGGGGGACAAACTATTGAAAAATTAACCAAAAACTTAGGCCTTGAAAGAATTAATTAAAAGGTGATTGTTGGTTGTGGATTATTCCCTTAGATCTTCAACTTGCAGATTTACACTTTGATGGATAATGTAAATGAAACTCTAACTCTATCACCACTCCAAAGTCCACAAGGAAGAGGGCCAACTGACAAGGATCAAAGGATCCTTCTACTCTTTGAGCTTCAATGCTCAGGTGGGTGTACCCTTGACTCACTTCTTCAAAGGAGTCTCAAAATGATGTATACAATACTCAACACAAGTCTATAAAAGATTTATCAAATGAATGTTTATGTTTGTGTGATTGTTAACCATGAATTCAAAAGAAAAGACCAGTGCCTTACCCCAGGGCTAAGAGTCACCCAATTGTATACCTCTACTAAATACCTTAAATCAAACACAATGGAGCCCAGGGTAAGTGCTTTGCCTATTACCCCTTTCCCTCAAGCACAAGGACATCAAATTCTACACTTGGCTACAAACTCATTGAATTCACCTAAAAGGCTTTAATCCTAACTTTGTTAAAAACTCAGAGATGAATTCAAAATACTCTTTGTTTACCATACATTAACACACTTTGTGACATTAACAAATATGAGCTCAGAGACAAGCAAGAAGACATACACAAGATACAAGATTGGGATTCAAAAATGTTTTCATTAAAAAATCCAGAATCAGTATACAATTAGCATGACACAAAGCTGAGAAAAGGACACCAAATCAAACCTCTATCAGTGTATTACAGTAAAAAACTAGGGACCAAAAGTAATAAGATTTCGGAACCCTTACAAAATCCAAAATTTTGCAACTTATACCACTAGCCGCCTTGGAATTCTTAGAGAGAATGCAACAAGCTACGGACAGCTAGGGCTAGGGTCTCAACCACCCAACCAATTCAAATAGTCACAAAATTTACTACAGGTGCATGAAGCATAAGTAGCCTGGAGAAAACAAATCTCTAGCAGATCAACAATCATGAAAATCTGCGAGCCAAGATAGTACACCAGGAATGCCATTAAAATTGGTCTAATCATGGCCTGCAAACGGCTCCTCGAGCACAAAACCATACTCCACCAACTGCATCAGACATTTTAACAATATAACATGTAAAGTGATGGGTAAAAGGGGTCAAAAATTAGCACATGCATATTTGGACAGTTAGTGAGCCAAAAAGGTAACATGAAATTATAACAATGCCTAGGGCCAACTAGGGTTCCCAACAAACTTAGGGTTTTCACCATTCAAACCTTGCCATCAATTCTATAAACTGGATTTTTTCACAATGTTTAGCATGGAACTAGAAGAATTTATATAGTGATAATAGAGTCTTCACAGGCCCATGTGGACATTGGATAAGTTTTTTCCATGGTATTATGGATCAAGTTTTTTGGGTCCTCCTTCAGTTTTTGATCGATGCAATATCGGCCTCTGCCATAGTTTCTTAATTTCAACTCTCTACTGCAATTGTCTTCTAGCCTCGCTGTGCTCCATTTGGATGGTTCTCGTAGTTGATTCACTTGACATCACTTCAACGTTCTAGGTACCAGGTACTCAATTTTGAAGGCACCATTTCTCTTACAATGACAACATTGAGAGATTTTTGCCACTCTTTTTGGCCATTTTGGTATCCCTCTACTCTGCTACGTGACTTTGAATGTCGGGGAAAAATGTAATATCCATTTATTTCCTCAAGAGTTATATCTACCCATTGGGTTTTTTAGTATAGGATCGCATATGATCATGGGATATATTTTGCCCCATTGGGCTTATCTCTTTGTAAAAATTTTAGGCAAATATTATAATGTCTAAAATATGGGTTTTATGTATATAGGGATTTTGGTTTTGTGGTTTCTCTTACCAAGCCACTATCCTTTCTTTTTTGGTTTTCTTGATGGGGTAACGAACGGAGTTTTTCTCCGAGCTCTTTTCTCTAAGAGCTCCTTACCTTAGAGCCAGTTTATGTAAAAAATTTATATTATAATATATCAAGCAACATTGCTGCCTTTTTTTAAAAATAAAAATAAAAAAATAATTTGGAGATAAATACATATAATGATAATATTATAAAGAGAAATTATCAAGATATACTTATATCTATCTAAGATTAGATAACATGCTATTGTTAATTTAAATAATTACACACCCTAAATCTGATCAAACAACAACAAAGTAAACTTGTTATAAAAGGCTTCTTAATGAATGTTATATATTAGACACCTAAGTGAATGGTTAGATTCATTAATCCATTTGGTAGATGAATTTTATGGATTTCATGCAATGTTCTCATAGTATGGAACCTACGTTAAATGTATACACTTGTAATCAATGTTCTAGTTGGATGAAACTAACCACAACATTAGTTAGTTTATGAGGATATGTGTCTATGGAAGCTATATAAAAATGTAGAATTATTGTTGAAGCTATTACAAAAATCTAACTTTAATGGACAATATGTTATACATTTCTCACATTGCATTTAATGTTGACTGATGAATAGTTAATTATGCTTGAGTTATGTTTCTTCTCATAGCAAGACTAGGGAATCCTCAGAGGACTTCAGTTAAGAAAAAAGTTTGTTATTGCATTCATGAAGTTTAGATTTAGGAAATTGTTAATACATTGCTACCTGAACTTTCAACTTGTATATTGTTACTTCCGCTTTCAACTTGCAGACAAAATATATATACTTCATTATAATATTTTGTTTAATATATTGTCATATCTTTGAATTTGTGATATAGATTTTGATTATATATAATTTGATTATTTTAGATAGTGATTTGAGAAAATTTAACACTACATTCTTAAGTCATGCAACATTCTAAAATAAAGCACTATCATTAATTATTGCATAGAATTTTTTTATTATAAATAGTCAAAAAATTATTAAATTAAAGCTTTTTTATTTTATTTCACCAAAGAAAGATTTATGTAAAAAATGCAGTTCACATGACTTTATAGCTAGACTTAGAAGTTTATTAAGTTCTTAATTTGATTTTCAATTGAATCTAAATACTCACTAATATTCATAAGTAATATTAAGAAAATTTAATGATTAATTTGCCTTGAAATTTATCGACTATCTTAGATATCATGTTGCTGATTATTTTAGCAAATTTAATTGTATAACTCAAAATGAATAATTGTCTAACTCATTACTTAATTATAAATAAAATTGTAAAAAAATATTCATCTCATAAGATTCTCCCTTGCAAATAGTTGTAAACTGAAGAGATTCTTATTCGGTGGCTACGTTTTCAATGAATCAACCATCAACAATGATAACTGTAAATTAATTTCAATAGTAAGGCCATCTCAATATGTGCCTACAGTATTATTCACTATTCGCACATGGTATTCATAACAAACGAAACTGAATCGATGTAGTTTAATCTCGGAACGGAAATTAACACTTTTTGAATAGACTGAATCGAAATACATCAAATGGTGAATAGAATGAGTTCCCCAAAAGAACTGGTCTTATTTACCTGGCCTAACTATTTATCAGAATAGGATACCAATGATTATGTATTTCATTCGCTGTCCGCTTCTTGATAGGTGGAAGTAGGGACATCAACATTGCGAGAGGGACGCCCGTATGCCCAAGTCTCATCTGGTATCACGGCCTTCTTCAGACTAAGTGTGGAGCATGGAGGAGTTTTGCAAGGAGAGTCCGTACTACCCTCGACATGGAGCACAAACAGAATGAACAACACAACGAGTACCCTTTTCAGGTTCATATTCATAAGATTCTTCATATTTTGTATCTCAAACGTCCAGAAAATGTCTTACTGTTCAGTTAATTGTATTGTTAGATGTAGATCAATATGGGAAAGACTGCAATACTTGAACATATTTATAGAGAGCCGGTATCCTAAACAAGTATACCGTAAAGCGGTTCTGGTCAATGTTTTATGGCGTGGTGGAGACGAAACAATTTACACTATGGTTTCTATTCAATACAACATCATTGAACAAATATTTACGTATAATTGAAGAGATGAAATAGATTATAATTTTTTTAAATATATATTTTCTTATCATCAAATCAACTCAGTTTTATTTTAGAGAATTGAGTAGATTTTTAGGTTTAATAGAGTGAACTAAAATTGATTTAAATAAAATCACCATGCAAACTATTCACACATGAGACCACAATTGCATGCCTTTTCTAGGTGTGCCTAAATGACTTAAAATAATGTCACATAAGACTTTTATCTGAAGTGGAATTTAAACTAAACATGTTATGAGAAAGGTATTTATTGAAGGGTTTGAAAAAATAAAAGAAATGTAAAAACATTTTTACTCATTGGTCATTTCGGGCAAAAAGAAACCCTAAACCAAATATTCACCCCTCATTTCTTTTTGATCCTTTTCAAACTTTGTGCTCTTTGCCTTGGTGCCACCATGAGGGTTTTCTAGGTAAGCATCTTAGTAAGAAAGTAACAAAATAATACACTTTATCTATCTCTTTGGTTCTATCAACAATAAAAATGGTTTAGCTTTTATTCTGTTCATTAGATCCTCGGAGTTTTGTTTTTCCTATACCTTCAGTGCTCTATTCTTTTCAGAGAAATAAAGGAAAAACTCATTGTATTTCATTGTGTATTTGATCCATAGTTGAGCTTTATTTTAGTAATGAAATACATGGAACACTTTGATTTTCTCACTTTACATTTGTATATGATCTTATTTGAAGTAATACTAAAGATATGTTATGGATTCCTAACCCTTTGTAGAGGTCATGCTTATTATTTTCCTTTCAAATCCTTGTACCTCGAGGGTTTCATCATTTGTAGGAACCGTGGTAGATTTAATACATTTGGATATATAAATATTTCTTTGATAGTGAGTTTGAGGGTTTCATTCTTGTTCTACTGAGAAATAAATTTGTCCTAGAACTTTACTACTCTTCATTGTTATTGACACGACCTATATGTCATTTTTTGTTCTCACATAAAGCTATGTACCACTTTCTTTTTAATGTCTCTAAGGTACATTCACTATCTTCAAAGTGTAATGAATTAACAATTGTTGTTGTTGTTGTTATTGTTATTATTGAACCTCACTTTCATGACAATTTATTAATGGATTGGCTCCTTGACTGTTCATCCTTGGTTGTTCATCTTTCGCTGCAACAATGACAATAACTTAGCTATGCCACATAACTGTGCCTCTTTTAAAACCTTATATAATTATGGCAAGTCTCCTATTGCATTAGATCTTCTCTTATCATTCATTCTTTATCACTTTTTTGACAATAGAAAACAATGCCCTATGCATGACAACTATTATGACTCTATACTTTGACATCTCATAATAGTGCCTTAAGATCCACTTTGATTACTTGATATCATTATTATGATGTTTTTATGGTTAAATAGCATTGTTCTTTTCTTTTGAAGTTGTCAATGCATACCTCTTTGAAAATTTGATTTTATCAATGCTTAATGATGGAACCCTTATTTGACCCCATTTCTTTCTTATCTCTCTACTATTCCTCAAACATGTTTAGCATTGAACCACTCATCAATGTCACTAGTTTTTTTAATCTTATATCCTTGATAATTGTACCTAGTAATCACATTATAGATGATCTCTAAATTTATGGTTTTCACTACCTTTAAATAAATGGATGCTTTTCCTTGGTACAGATTACTATTTTTGATGATTTGTAACCAGCCCTTGCACTGTTTATGTATATATCTATGACATTTTGCTTGATCTTAGAGATCTTTGAATTTTCCACCCCTTGTAGTAATTATGTTCTTCTGATGAAAACTTGGAGTTCCTTATCCTAAAATATTCCCTCTATATATTGCAAACATTATCTCATTGATGTACATGGTAACTATTTTATAGAATACTCTAATCGTATTACTATATATCATTGTTAGTGACAGTGTACCATTATCTTTTTATTGCCACATTTTCTTTGTATATTTTATGTCTTCATGATGTATTACTGTGTGGAGCTCACTGCCTTTTTATTCCTTGTATCATTGTCTCCAAACATTTGATCTATTTTCTCTTTGTTACTGGTCATTGATTTATAACATTTCACCATATAGTAGTCATATCATTGTTTTGTACCTTGATGATCCTTATAAAATCATGATCGTCCCTTAAAGCTTACTAGTTTAATAGTGAATTTGGTCATAAATTACTATCTTTCCTTGATATTTTGTACTTCTCATTGCCACTCTACTTTTTTAGTTCAATTGGAGAAGTATTCACCATTTCTGACAGTAAGTTCTTCTACTCACCTTTATAAAAGGTGAGTGGATGCTTGATAAAACTAAAAAAATGTAAAATTGTAATAAGGACTCTACACTCTTACCTCTGTGATAATACAAGAGGGAAACATTCTTTGCTCAACCCTTCTGGAACCCCATTTCGCACTACATGTTGTAAAATTTATGATATCAACTTAAAGTATTCAGTAATGAACATGATACCTATACCTATATAATGAACAAATGGTGTAAAAGCACAATAAGCTGTCACCCTTTTACAAAGGAAAAGGCTAACAAAATCAAAGTTGTTCAACTTCAATAGTATAAAAATGACATTTATGTTTGGAAATTGAAGATGATGTAAACTAATGAAATGTGATAAAATGGATGAAGTTTATGATTAATATTTTTAATAATTTTTTTGAGTAATAATTGATTATTTTTTAAATTTTTAAAGACAATTTTTTAGTTGCTGAAAAATGCTGAAAATTAGGGGTCTAGTTCCCACCAAAAAATTATATGTAAATAAACATGTTTTCCCCTAATTTCAAAAAATTTCATAAATGACATATATAGATAGTGCATGGAGAAAAAGAAATTGGTTTGTGACCTATATTTTCTCTTTTATAAAAATTCAAATTCCAACTCACTAAAATCGACAGTTTTCATCTCGCCACATATTTTTCATAACGAATCTATCCCAATAAAAAAAGGAAATATATATTCTTGAAGAGGACTCTCTCCTCTAGTGCACCATATGTTTTTCAAATTTATTTAATATGATTTACTATTTTTTTCTTTCTCCAAATCAACATCTCCTTGATTGTTAAAATACTTACTTGCAATATTTTTTAATTACAATAAACTATGTCTGATTAAAACACAATAAAATCTATATGAGGATATTATTGACTCTGATCTATACAAAAGGGTATTTTTTTATTTTTAAAAATATATCATTAAAAATATTAGGAGTTATTGAATTGCCACTTTTCTAAAATAATTGTATTTTTATGGTAATTGGACCCAAATTGGTATAAAACATACATTTAATAGATATTTCCAATTGGAAAAGTTAAAGCACGTATCTAACTTAGCTAGAATGAATCTAACTAGACCATATGTTTGACCAAAATTAATTTTTAGTCAGAGATACTAAAATTCAGCTGTGCTGATAAGTTAGCCTAAAAGGTTACACCTGATTGTGCTTTTACCCAAATACATTAGATAAAAAAAAATTAATTTATGATTTTTTCTTCTACTTTCCTCTATAAATTAATACATTATGAGAGTTGAATATTCTTTTACTGATATTTCATATTGATAGATGAGGATCCCTGAAATCTAACCCCTTTTTCATCTTTCTGCACATAACCCTAGAAAACCAACATACTTTTGGAGTAAGGATCTAAAGATACAAATTATTCGACCATGCGATTCATGATTCATGTTTTTATATATCATTATTAAAAATATTTATCAAAAGAAACCTTGCAAATTTTTTTGCTTTAAAACACACTTAACTCTTTCAACACTTCCAATGTGAAAATCATAGTGACTTGCATTTAACTTAGCAAAGGAATTTTAAAATAATCTTCTATTCTAAACCCAACCCTTAAAGCCCACACATACATGAGTAAGTTTAACCATACAGCATGGGTACATTAAATTGTTAAGACGTCAAGTTCAACTATGACAATTAGTTTTCATAGAGCCATCTTACATTGTAAATAATACTAACATCTCCCTAAAAAGGCAGTCTTTTAATATATGTTAGTGTACACCTATATGTCCACATAGACTTTAAGCCTAGTTAGGTGACTTGACATGTACACCCATGAGGTGTCTAGCTATTCATTGGTTTATGAGTGGTGTCAAATTGTATTTGACACAACACCCTATTTCCATCAATTTTTCTTCTCACTTCTCTTATTTTAGGAGTCCATCTCTTATGTCATAGAGGCACTCACATCTATTAGTACACCTCTTTGTTCCATTATTCATGGTGAGATCTATGTTATCTTTTTTCTTTCATTCTAACATTTAGATCCTCTCTTATTTTTCATGGTATCCAAGAGCAAATTGGTTGTTTGCAAGTTGTTGTCTTGATTGCCTCTCTATTTCATATCATAGAAACCAAAATAGAAGAAGGTTGCACAAGGCATTCTTTTGGATTCAAAGATCTTCCCAAGAATTTTGGCACCTAACAAAAGCCTCCAAAATCTTGACATGTTTGTCAAGAGCCTTTCATGTAGAATTTATGGTATGAGAGAAGACACTTTCTATGCTTTTCAGAAAATTTCTATGGCATGTTTTGGTTCACAAACCTAGGTTGTATGTGAATGATAGGCTTCTTTTCCTTCTTGAACCAGGTGCCCATCTTTTTTATAAAAAATATACTTTATATTTTTCCTTTGCATCAAGTTCTAACTCACACGTCAATCTATGAGTCTAGATCAAATACACAAGGTGAAGCACAATAATAGACCTCCCACCTCTATGCTCCTATATGCTCCCCACTGTATTGTCATTTTCCATAAGTAGTTTCACAATTTTTCCTAGTGGTTTTAGAAGTTTCAACTTGGTGGTTTTTCATGCAAGCTTCAATAATTTCAACTCCATAGTTTTTTGTTGTTTTGTTTTCTTTGGAGTGTGGTTTTGTTGTTGTTTTTTTGTTGTCTATATGTGGGGTTTCTTGAGTTTTCCGCTTTTGTCTTGTTCATTTTTCCTTTGGTTTCTCTTTCATTTTTCTCCATTGTGTGGGGTTCATGGGTGGTTTCCCTATTCCTTTCCTTCTCTTCCTATTGTGGGTTCTATTTTTATCCCCTTCTTGATGGGGCTTTTTTATTTTTCTTGTGCTTTCCTTCTGCTTTGTTATTTTTTTCTTCCTTGCATGTGTTGGTTCTTTTTTTTTTCCTTTTTTTTTCTTGTTTCCATATTTAGTGCTAGTAGTTTTTGAGTGCTCATTTTCTAGTTTTAATGCATTTATGGTTAGGGTTTTGATTAAGTGGGAATGTGTTTGTCACTTGTTTTATGTGGTGCTTCTTGACGTCTTCTCCTTTGTGGTTTTTTGGTGTTTCAAGATGAACTCTTCCCTTTCAAGGATTCTATAGAGGAGAATTGAACCCCTATTGAGGTGGGAATTTTTTGTTGTGATTTGTCATGGGGTTGGCACATGTTATGATTTTATTTTTCTCTCATCTTCTTAATAGAGGTGTAATCATCTATGGAGATGGAGAATAGATGGGGGATTGAGGTTGATTAGTGCTTTATGTGGTCTTTCTACAGTTGAGTTTTTTTAGTTGCAAGGTTGATGCTCTTTCAAGTCATCCTTGTAGCTTGTTTCTTCTCTTCTTTTCCAATAAAGGTGGGATCCTTTCTTATTAAGGGAGAAATAAATTTTTTTGTTAGAAAGTTCCTAGTTTGTGGGATTTTACTAATTGTGACATCTGGTTAGCTTTGGATTCTTTTTTTTAAAATCTTTTATAAAGGTTTGGAGAGCCTTGATAAAACCCCTCTTCCTTATCCCATTTTTGGCTTGGGAGGTTGTCATTTTATTTAGCTAGATCTTTAATTATTGTTCACTTTAGGTTAATTTTCATGGTCTATGGTGCCTTTCAAAACCCGTTTGGGGTTTAGAGAACCTTTAAAACCCTGATAGTTTTAATTGGCTCTCTGATGATCAATTTTTCTAAGGTTATTTGTGATGATGGTTTTGGGAGACATGTTAAAACCAAATTTTAAGGTTAGGGGATCTTTTAAAACCCCTATGGCCATCCTCTTTTGTGGGGTTCTTTCTATATTTGGATAGGTTCTCAAAAATTATCTCAATTTCCTTGTCTTAATATTTTTGGAACCGTTTCAAAATCCAAAGTAGGCAAGTTAGTTACTTTTTTATTTTTAGGAAGCCTTTGAAACCCTAAGTTGTGGGGCTTAGTCCTTTAGTGTTGAGTCCTCTTGGGAAACCTAATCTTTGTATGATCCATGTTCAAAGCTTGTTGACCAATTTCTAGCTTTTGGCTTCCTCTTTGTAATACTTTATCATTTGCAACAAACTATTTTTTAGGGGTTCTAGATCACCCTCAAAGTATGCTTGTAAAGGGTTTCCAAGTCCCTTCAAAACCTATTTTACCCTAATAAAAAACTTGGTAGTTTTTGCTAGCACTTTTTTGTAACTCAATATTTTTGGAGACAATTTCAGCTCTTCTATAGGTGGATTGAGGAAGACACTTTTCTTAGGCCTCATTAAAGGTATTTTCTTAATACTCTAGTTGCATGTGAATATAGCCTTTGGTTCTTTCCAATAAGAGGTTCTTATAAAAATCTTTCTCTTAAGTGCTATATTTTTCCTCTCTTTTGTGTGAGATCATTTTTCTCTCTTTGTGTCAGACTATTTACTTTACAAAAAAGATATTTTGAAAAAATCCAAAATGTTTTATTTTTTTTATTATCTGGAATGATTATAATGCACTATTTCAATAAAAACTCAAGCTAAGGGGGGATAAAATCCATAATCAAGGAGGGGTGTTGTGTGGATTATTTTTCCACTTCCTTACGAAGTGCTATTGTGTTGTGTTATTCCTTTAACTTCACTCTTTCTCACATTTAAATTTTATTTTGCACTTTTTATAATTAATCAACTATCTAAGTAAAAGCAACTAATATAGATTGTAATGTCACTATAAAAACCCTAACTCCTTTAATTTATTGTAATTGGAAGTTCAAAGTAGTTCTTGTGGGTAAGTACAAGAAGTTAGGTCCCGATTTGGTGGATGTTTCTCCACCTTAGAAATTTGGCTGGAAATGGGTACGCATTTTGCAAAAAGTGCAAATGAGTACCTATTTATTTCAAAATATATAACTATTTAGAATTTTCAATAAAATTATTCCTAGATACTCTTTTTTTAAGAAAAAGTAGATGAACCACTAATATATTATTAATAATTGATTAATTGATTCAAGGGCTCAACTAGGAAAGAACTAGTAAGAAAACCTATTATCCTTACCCATTTACAATAAGATAAATTTGATAGTTCGAATGATCCAAGACCCAAAATGACCCAATTAGGGGAAAATAAAGAGGATAAAATGTGATAAAAAAGGCCCCACTATTTCTTGGCGAAGACTAAACTAATAAGTGCAGAAGAATAAAGGAAAATATAAATGATATAAACCTTGATCCTGCAAAAGTATTTGAAAAGCATTTCAATGCTAGTGGGCCTGCTGTGCATTAGAAAGGATATTTATTAAAACTAGAAGGAAACACAACAGGTCAGCCAAACACCCAAAAAGCATCCAAATATTTGTACTATATGCCATGGAAAAGTCATGAGCCATCCAAACTCATGATGACCAATAGAGCCAGCTAAAAATAGGCCATAGAGCTTATCTTTGAAGAGAACGTGGAAGTGAAGCCAAATATAGTTTTTTTGCGGAGAACAGGCGCTAGCATGAAAGTATCCCATATACCAGAATCATTCCTCATATACTTGCTGTATGAACTACAATCAAAATTTCAAAATGTAGCTAGTGTCCAAAATTTACTCTTCCATTGCCAAATGGTCAGGAGGAAGAGATCCACTATTATCGTACCAAACACCAATACCCTGGACTGTTGCAGAAGTAAAACCATCCCCAAACCTGAATGTTGTGATTGCAGGATAGGCAATGGCACATCCCAACCTAACTAGGCTTGCTCCTCCACTAACAGGTGAACATTCAAATCTGGTACCGGAGCCTGCTCACATTCCTAAGGAAATCCTGGGAGAGATTGTGACTAAGATTCAAGGTGTTCTGTTAGTCTAGACGTGAATTATCCAATTCCAAAATATATAATAGGGCATCAGTTCTGAACTCAATTCTGCGAGCAATATCCTCATCAATATCCCGACTATGCATTTGAAGATCCTGATGAAGGTGCCTATAATTTTGCCTGTCTAAAGCGTGTTTTATATTATCATATACCAACATATAAGAATGATTATACTGAATAAAATTATGAGGAAATAAACCCCCTAAAAGGGCTGAGCCATGCCATAGATTGTAATTTTGAACAACGCGGTTAAATTTCAACTCACCCAAAACATCATTCTTGATGATTTTGTGATATATGATGTTTAAAAGTGTCATAGATTGCAAAATATCCATCGCATTAGACAAGAAAAAAGATAAAATATGCGATGGAAAGAAGCATCTCTTTACCTATGCTGAGATGATTTCCTCCCCAATAAGGTCCCTTACCGCTCGACGAATTTGAGAATTATGCAGGATAACTAACCTACCCAACATTATGTCATCTATTTAGTCCAAAAAACCAGTCTCAGAATCTTCTACAGATGATGTGATTCTGTCATTCCACGTGCATGTAATCCCGATGGAAATATCGACATTGTTTACAGGCCCTAGTAAGGCTTGTATCCATGGCCACACTAAGAAATTAACTAAAACCAGAGCTCAACGCCTAACCAAAGACAGATAAAAGAGTTACATCAGATATCATATAAAGAAGTTTTTTAACGGTGAAGGAACTCATGAATCAATGTAAGCTAAATAATCTTTACAAGATGATGCAATGTGAGATTTAACCAGACTCCGATTGGAAGTTTAGAGCTTGCAAGGTGAGAACAAGAGAAACGTACAACACCCCATTTAACAATATGATTAATAACACAGATTACAAGGTGCAACTCATCCCCACTGTCAATTCATGATCTTACACAAGCAAGGATGATATATTAAATCGACATGCTGACATCATGTCAATGAAACCTTATAGCTAAAATTTTCCTTAATATCCAAATTGAATGATTGCAAATAAAATACTAATTAATAATGGCACGCTCTGATTCAATTGGGAGTTGAAAATGTGGAAATGATTTTAATACTGCCTCTGGTTTTAACACTTCAATTGAAGAATCATCTCATCCTAAATTTGCCAACCAATCTGCTGATGTGTTTCCTTCACGCAGCGTATGGGAGAAAAAATGTTCTTGAAATGAGTCTAGTATAGACCATATATATTGCATAACATAAGATATCTTCCAATTTTCCATCCATCTAGAGATACACGTATTGATAATAACTAAAGAAAAACCTTCAACCTGAATTTTAGAAAAGCCTCCTTTTTAATCAATACTAATCCGGCAAGTAATTCTCGTGCTTCTGCCATGTTATTCATCTCTTATGGAATAGGAGATGCCAAGAATACTTTAACATCACCCGTTGAGTCCCTGATGCATATACTGATTCCTGATTTTCAAGGGTTGCCTCAAGAAGGACCATCAAAACTAATTTTGACTAAGTTACGAAGAGGAGGTTACCATTTGGTACTAGATCTATCCTTCTGATGCATTTATTTCCAATTAGGAATTGTTCCAATCAGAATGATTATGTGTTCTCATTCTTTAGAAATGAAATTGTCCCAAGGAGAAAATAAATGGTTACTAATAGAAGATAGATTGGAATTACTGATTTCTAAAATTAAAAAAATCAAATTGGATAACACCCTATCCATTGAGGTGACTTGTTGCCGAAATATCATTTTTTTACATTCTCACCATATGGCCCAAACCAGCAATCATGGAATACATTTCCATAAACATGAAAATGTAGTCTCTTTGCGGGACCCCACTAGTGGGTCCTTGGGAAAAGAAACCTTTCCTTTTTTCTCCACCAAAGAAGGGAAAGGCTCATTCCCTAAAATGTTCTCAATGGCAAATTGCATCGATGTATTAGGAGAAGTTCATGACAGAACTTCCTTCAAGGGAGAAACCTTGACCTCCTAGTGAGGAGAAGAGTTCTCCTTACTGCACAGAGTAGGATTTGACAGCTCCAAAGTCAGACCCAAAATAGGTACAGGAGAAGCAACCAAAGGATTAGCCAAGTCCACTATAACATTCTCAAGACGTGCACCAAAACTAGAATCCTCAACCCGACCACCATGCCTAGCTGGGGAACCTTTGAAATTTGAAAAAACTCTCCCTCTCGAATCCTCTCCCATCAAAAAAAAGATTGTCCACCCCTTAGCTCTTCATGTTATTTGGTATATTATAGCAACTTAGGAGTCGCCTTTAGTTGAAAAAGATTACTTGGATCTCTTGACTACACTCTTGCTTAGTACACTGTTCACTTCTCCATCATCTCTTTTGGATCCTTTATCTTATATTTTCTTGTTCACAAGTGTCATACATAGGGCATCTATCCACATCTTGGGCATCTTGTGGAAAGTTATCTTTTCTCTCTTTTACCACTTTTTCACTTTGGAAAAGTGGACACTTTGCTTACCGAGTTTGAAAATCAAGTCATTATAAGTCATCCTATTTATCTCTTGACAATCTTCTTTCATGTTGATTATAACTAGATATCAAATCTTCCAAGGGAAGCAACTTGAAGAAAAATTTGACAAATATCCTAGAGGAGAACCTAAACCTTGGGGTTTTAATCCTCTTGCTAATACCTTTAGTGAGTCTACGCTATCCTCACCTAGGTCAGAAAATAATGTTTCTTAAACTCTAACCATGGAAGAGAGAAATAGGAGGATTGGTGAATTTTTGAAACAATTAGGAAAAAAACACTTTGGAAAAGGAAATCAAGAACATTTGGTCAAAGAATTTGATCATCACACCTCTAGAAATGGGTCACAACATGTCTCTCAACACACTAGATATGGTTCACATGGCTCACAAATTGATGACTCATATGCTGAGATAATTGAGGAAGACATCCTACAATTTCAACATGACAAACATTTGCAAATACTCATGAAATTGACCTAAAATAAAGAAAAATGCAGGTACTTCATGCACTTAGCTTCACAAAGTCTTAAGTTACCTTACAACTTTGATATTAACAACTTGATAAAAAAAATAGGAACCTTTTGAATTAAAGGTTATGAATAAAAGAATGGAAGAGATGAATCTAAAGAAATGCTACGCTTGACAAAGGAGAAAGAAAAACCAAGGAAATCCTTTTCACTTGAGGCTATATGTTCATTTCCTTTTGACAAAGATTTATACATGCTTCATTTTCCTCGTAAGGTTCAATTTCAAAAATATGACAAGTATGATGGCAGTGGAGATCCTCATGACCATGTTAGGGAGTTTTGTGTACTAAGTATGGAATTCTCGCATGAACCAAATTGTCTAATGTGACTCTTTCCTAGGAGTATTAGTGGTCAATCTATGGAATGGTTCACTAAACTATCTCCTCCACTTAAGTCATTTGACCAACTATTGCAAATATTCATTCAATATTACTCTTGCAAAATTCAACATGTTGTTACCATGCTAGATATATACAATATCAAACAATAGGAAGGGTAATCCTTTGTGGCTTTCCTTACCCTAGACAAATTCCTCAAACTAAGAAGATTGACATTTTTGTCAATAACCTTATTCCTGAATTACACTATGAGCTTAGAAAGAAACTCTTTTCCATATTTGACAAGATAATAGAAAGTTCCCTACGAATTGAAGATGTTCTAATCAATAAGGTTGAACTTAGTTTGAAGAAGGACAAGTCTAATAACAACAACTATAATAACAATTGAAAATATAAGGGTAAATCACAATCATGAACAAAAATGAGCATGTAGTGAATGATGGTAATGTTGACACACCTAAAAACAAGCCCAAAGAACCTATCTTCAATTTGATTAGTGACATACAAGATACCAAACAAAAAGAGGCTTCCAAACCTTATGATTTAAATAGGTCCAATGACTTTACCAAGGGTAAATCATCATGGACTCTCAAACCTAAGATCAATTTTAAACCTCTAGGAGACTCACTTTAAGTGGTGTTGAAAACTTTGGTATCAAACATTATCATCACATTACCATAAAATTGAAAACCTTATGAACCCGAAGTTAAGCCTAAGTGGTGGAACAATGACCATTATTGCAACTATCATAGGAACAAAGGTCATAAAACTAACAACTGTATGATACTTAAACACCTCATTCAAGACCTTATTGA
This sequence comes from Chamaecyparis obtusa, assembly GCA_027943335.1. Lineage (NCBI taxonomy): Eukaryota > Viridiplantae > Streptophyta > Pinopsida > Cupressales > Cupressaceae > Chamaecyparis > Chamaecyparis obtusa. Next base: position 63,013 of record BSBK01009333.1, on the reverse strand, counting down.
TAATAAGAAAGTTTGTGTGGGTGGACACATGACTAATGCTAATCACAAGGTCTATACTAAACCACTACCCAAGTACGAACAAGGAGAAGGATCTAAAATAAATAATGATGGTGCTAAGATCAACTACACTTACAAAGATAATGACAACATCATACACATACTTGAACTATCTTATGAGAGCATAACTATGATTAAGGGTAAGAAGGAAGACTACAACTTAGATATTGATGAACCACTCAATATTATCCTTAGGAAAATTGGTTCTTCTTACACATGATCACAGTCTCATGACTTTGAAACTAAGAACACACAAGCCCAATAGCCTATGATTATTCTCAAAGGAGTTGAATCCCCAAAACATACACATACTAAAAACTTGAATAGTGTGACTCGAAGTCAATAAAAAATCATGCTTAATGGGCCTCATTCTTCAAAGCAGTCAAAACCTGTACAGTCAGGGACCTCATCTTCTAAGAACACATCCACATCAATAAAGTCAAACTAAAGTCTAGTGGACCAATTTTAATGTACTCCCACTCAGATATATATATATATATATATGTTAGAGTTGTTACAAATTTCCCATGTTCATACGAATATCCCAAAGAAAACTTTACTCATGGAAAATGTTCCTAAGGACATTAACATTGATCGATTATATACCATCATTAACCATATCATTGCAAATCATTTTCTCTCCTTTTTTGATGATGATGACAAGTCACTCAACCATCCGCACACTCTAGCCTTACACATTCAGGTCAAAATCCACAAAACCCATGTCAAGTGCGTGTTGATAGATGAAGGTGCATGATTGAACATTTATACATACACATTGCTACAACATTTGGGTTTCTCTGAACACAACATCGATCCTAGAAGAAAGATCACAATTAAATCTAATGATGAAGAATAAATATGCTCTAAAGGCCTTTCTGTACTTCCTATTGGAGTAGATATAGTTGAGAAAGATGTTATCTTCCAAGTTCTAGATCTACATCTTGCATACAATATCTTTCTAGGAAAACCTTGGATACATGAAATATAAGTAGCATCATCTACATATCACCAATATGTCAAGTTTCCTTGTAATGGAATTGAGCTTTCTATTATAGGAGATAATGCTATGTCAATTAATATTCTCATTGGTAAAACTTTTGGACAACATAATAGATAGCTGAAGAAACTAAAACCACACTAGTTGAATGTGAAAGGAAAATGAATTTTTGACTACTAGGATGGGGGAATATCAGTTGGAGTCTATTGCATCACTTCCCATTTCTCCTCGTTCTTATGGTAAACCTTCTGAGGATAGGAAACCACATTCATATTCTATGACTATCTGTGGCACTTTTGTTCAATCCTTAGTTCCTATGGAAGATGAAAATAAAGAAAAAATTGTTAGGGAATGGATTTACCATGGAAAAGATACTAATATTTCTAAATATACTATTGATATTATCCCTAAAAAATATGGCAAGGGATATGAGTTGGTAGCTAAAATGGGATATCCAGGTCATGGACCTTTGAGTGATCAACAACATGCTCTTGTTTAACCACTAAGTCCTACTGAGAGACATAAGTCTAAAGATAAAAATGGTATGGGATTTTCTACTATTGATAATAGACCCTCTCTAGATGAAGAATTAGATGACATGAAATAGTCTGAATAGGAAACTAAACCCATTAACACTATTTCTCAAGAGAGAGAAGATTTTGTCCCCTCCACTTCTCTTCTTTGTGGAGAAGTTCAAAAATATACTGATCACACCTCTGAAGATTCTACTTCTCATCAGAATGATGCTTCAGATATTGAAGATGCTAAAGAAGAAAATATACATGCAACTTAGTCTAGATTGGTATATAGAACTGAAAGCAGTGACTTTGGAGAATACGAGTGCCTAATCATCTCTTAGTTACATCTACAAAGGTAGGAGTTGATGTAATTCACTACTAGAGACTAGAATCAACCTGACTTAGAAGATGAGTCACCCATAGGGTTTGATGATTTGGATCCACATATCATTCTCGTTCACCAAGTTGACAACACTAGTAGCCTTATCGATTTAGATATTTCTAAAGGGGACCTTATAGATTCTGAACTACTTGTCACTAGAAATGATTCCCAGCACGTCAAAACTTTGGAACCTTCAGCGTCTCTTTCTCTTATACATGCCAACCTTATTGAATAGTTGCAAAAAACCAACACGCTGAGCTCTTGATCTTTCAAAATGACTATGAGATCTCCTACTTAAACACTCTTGAGCCTATAGTATGTTCCACCAGTGAACCAACAACATGTATGACTAAGTCTGACATCAATTATCTTAGTCCCAAATTAAAAAGAAAAATTAAAAAAATAGGCACTCTGATAATGAAAACCACTTTGTGGCGGTGCCAATGCCAAAAATAGTAAAAAGTAAAGACACGTATCTAAGGGTGAAAACATCTCTGAGGTTCCTACAAATGAGATACTTAGTGGTGTACCCAAATACTTTCAAGAAAGATCATCATTTTTATAGAACCTACTCATCCAATCAACATTGGGACAAATAAATTACCTCATGTCATACACTTAGATGAGTCTTTTTTAGAGGAAGATAAGAGGTAATTCATAGATTTCTTCATAGAAAAGAAGATAAATTTTGCTTGGACTTATTTAGACATTCTAGGGCTTGACACTAATATTATCATGCATCACTTATCCATAGCTCCTAGTTTCAAACATGTGAAACAAAAGATACATAAAATGCATCCACATGTAGCTCTCCTTGTCAAAGTTGAACTAGAAAAGATCCTTCAAGATAGATTCATAAGGGCTATTGATTACACTGAATGGATATCCAAAATTGTACCCCTGTCTAAACTAGATAAATCCATATGAGTATGCACTAATTTTTGAGATCTAAACAAAGCATTCCCTAAGGATGATTTCCCACTCCCTAATATTGACATAATAGTGGACATGATAGAGGGCTATGAGATATATTCTTTAATGAATAGATTCTCAGAATATAACTAGATCAAAATTACTCTTGAAGAACAAGATAAAATAGCTTTCACTTATTCATGGGGAACTTTTAATTGGAATGTTATGATATTTGGACTTCAAAATATTGGAGCTACATATCAATGAGCTATGACCACAATATTCCATGACATGATGCATAAAACTATGAAGGGTTATGTGGATGACACCCTGGGTAAGTCTCATAATAGAAACACACATCTTAGAGATTTGGAATTAATCCTAGATCATATGGAACATTTTTTAGCTAAGACTAAATTCTAAAAAGAGTGCATTTGGGGCTACCTCTAGAAAAATACTTTTTTATATCATATCAACTAAAGGAATTGAGGTTGACCCTGAAAAGGTTCAAGCTATGATATATATGCCACTGCTAAGAAATATTAGTTAAATGAGAAGTCTGCAAGGACACCTATAGTCTATTAGGAGGTTCATCTCTCAACTTGCTGACAAATTACAACCATTTAACAAGAACTTGCATAAAGGATTTAAGTGTCTATGGAATGAAGAATGTGAGAAAATCATGAGTTAGATTAAGGAATACTTAGATAATCCACTTATTTTGATGCCTCCTATTCCTAGAAAGCCTCTTATTCTATACATTGTTACTATAGATACATCCTTAGGAGCATTATTGGCACAACAAGATGAGACAATAAAAGAAAGAGTTATTAACTACATCAATAGAACATTAGTAGCTTATGCAATCAATTATAATAATATTGAAAAAGATTTCCTTACACTGGTGTTTGTGTCCTAGAAACTCAAACATTATATGTTGCCACATACTACATAGCTTGCAGAAAAAATTGATCCATTGATGTATCTACTAAGTAAACCTACCCTTGCTGGTCAACTAACTAAATGGATGATGATTCCTTCTGAATTTGACATTAAGTATGTCGATCATGAGGCCATAAAAGGAAAATAAATTGAAATCGTTGATCAATTTTCTAACTTCCCTTTACAAGATAATGCACCTATGCAAATTGATTTTCATATTTCATCTATCATGTATCTGACTGAGCGCACCTAGAAAATGTTCTTTGATGGATCCTACACACAAAATGGTTCTTGTGTTGGAGTTCTCTTTGTAACACCTCAAGAATACACCATACTAAAGAATACAAGTTGTTTTTCCCTTACACAAATAATTTATTTATAAATATGAGGCTTTAATGAATGGGATCAAATTGGCTATTGAGTGGAGGATTACTGAATTACATATCTTTCAAGATTCTTAGCTCATCATCAATCAAATAGATAATGAATATCAAACCAAGGATGAGAAGTTAATGCCCTTTAATAAAATGGTTGATGATCTTAAGAACTAATTTGTCTTTGTGACCTTTCAATAGATTCCTAGAAATGAGAACAAAGTTGTTGATGCTATGGCTACACTTGCTTCCATTCTACAGTCACAAGAACATGAATCTTGATATAAATTCTTGGTGCAAGACCTATGGTTCTCCACATATGACTCTCCTAATAACCATGTCATTTTCACCATTATTGGTCACAACTCCTCCCACTATGCTAAGATATATTAATTTCCATGGGATCAAATTATACCCGATAACCTTACCCATAATGAAAAATGCCAAATTATTCTTAATTCCTCTGGCTATACCAACATTTTTGGTGACTTTTTATGATGGATCTTGACATAACACTTATTATATGTCTAGAGAGAGATGAATCTGAATGTGTGTTACCTGAATTCCATGAGGGCATATGTGGGTCTAACTCTAATGGCCTTGTGCTAGCTTGGAAACTACTTAGGACTAGTTACTACTGGCCTACTATGCAAACTGATAATGTTTGATATGCTAAATCCTGTAAGAAGTGTCAAATGCATGATAATCTGATAATGCTTTAGATAGGGAGCTTATTCCATCTATCACATATTGGACTTCTTCATAGTAGAGCTTTGAATTAGTAGGTCAGATATATCTGAACTCATCAGGAGGACACAAATTCATCATCATTGTTACTATGTATTTCACTAAGTGGGTTGAATTTGTACCACTTTCTATTGTTAAAGGAAAAAATGTGTCCATGTCTATCATGAACTACATAATTTGTTTATATGGTGTGCTCTTTTCTATAGTTACTGGTGATCTAGAGGAAAATTTAAGAAAAAGGACCTGAAAAAATTGTGTAAGAGATTTAAGATCAAGCAACATTGGTCATCCATCTTTTATCCTTAAGGAAATGGACAATATGAAGCCTCAAATAAGACTATTCTAAAAATATTGTACAGGCATCAAATCAATCCTTCTTTATGGGCTTATAGAAAAAAGCATACACACACAAACATGAGCTACACCTTTTTCCCTTAACTATGGAGCTGAAGTTGTCTTACCTATCGAGGTAGAAATTGTTGGCAAAATGGTCATCACTCCTCTCAAGATTCGTGACATGGTTTAACAGCCTCCTGTGTCTTCTATAAACTCTAGTGGTACGCATCCAAGAAGTAGAAGTATTGGATGAACGTAGGAAAGCTGTGTTTGATTATATGAGAGTATATCATAAAATAATGTTAAAAACCTGCAACTAGAAAGTACATCATAGAACTTTTGAGGTTGGTGATCTAGTTTCAAGAGAGAATCCTAAGAATCAACAAAATCATGAATAGAAAGGAAAGTTTGAACCTAATTGGTTGGGTCCTTATATAATTACAGTTTCCTTTGGATCTGATGCTTATAATTTCTCTCAACCCCAGAAGGAGAAGATCTCCTTGAGCCTATCAATACTCTCCACCTGAAGAAGTTCTATGCATGACATTCTCTTCATCCATAGTTCTTGTACATAGAAAATGATAATGAAAAAATTCAAAAAAATTGATATATGGTCCTAATAAAATCATAAAAATCATAAAAAAATCCTCAAAAAAGATCATCTTATTGAAAACTTGGCAAACAGGTGCTTTGATGTATAGAATAAAAATAAAAAATAAAATTGAGAAACAAGAAAAATGTGCCTTTGCAAAAACCTAGAAACATGCATCATGGTAGGAAAAATAGTCCTTCCAAGTGGTGAAAACCTAGAAATGGGTGCTACTTGTACCTTTTAGCTCCATCTATCAGCTTGTGGCTTTGGCCATGAACTAGTTGACTTTCGTAACACTTGTCTCTATGGTATGGCACTCATCTCTGTCTAAGTCTCACTAGGGCACAATTACATGCCATCATTGTCTCTAATACACACCATTATTTCTCAACACTACCCAATCTAGACATCAAGTGTTTCTCAACAATTATTAGATAGCTTATCTTGAACCGACACCTTGTTAGAAAAATAAGGCATATATTTCTATCACACTTGCAGGAATAAGTCTTAGAAATATCACTAACAATGTTTATAGTGTGCTTAAATTGAAATGACTGAGCTATGCTTAATGATATTTTCTATGTCATCTTTTATTGATGATTTTCACTAATGTTCCCTCTTTAGCTTCTCTGAGATGTCACGACTAGAGGACTAGGGTCCTCGGGCATATTTTCTTTGTCTTCTTCTTGTGATTGTGGTTTTGATGACCCTATATGTTTGATGCATCAGGTGTCTATGATGATTTCCTCCATCATGATTGGAATTCCAAATATACCTTAACTTGATTCATTTGAACACTTAGGTGAGTCTGAACTATATCCTTGACTATCTACATTGTATTTATTTTATGCAAGATAGTACTCATGGTTATATTGGTTCTTATGCTTTGATGTTGGTGTAATCTTGCAACATTAACCACAAACATAACCTAAGTCATCTTTATTGGTGTTCTTTTTCCCCAAAGGTCAGCTTGGCATTAGGATTGACAAGGCTAGTGTCACATTCACTCAACACTCCAAATCTGATAGGAAAAAAGGGCCAACTGACAAGGATCAAAGAGAGATCCTTCTACACTTTGAGCTCCACATCACTCAGGCGGGTGTACCTCATCTGCACACTCATATTAACTTGTGTCACACTACAGGCCTGCAGGTCACTGACTATGGAATGGTTCTCAAACTCCTATAGGTATCATGTACCTCAATGAAGCCAATATCTCATGCAATAGCTCAACTTGCATGGAGTGAGTATGAAAACCAGAGACCTAACCTATCAACAAGAAAGGGAAAAGGTGGAACTGAATGGAAATTATTTGAATGGATTGAAAGGACCCCTGAGATGCCCTAAGTCTCTGATAGACCAGTGCCTTATCCAATGGGCCATAGAGTCAAATACCCTACTACAAGAGACAACTATGAAATAAGGAAACAATATATTCAATGTGTTGATGCCTGACATCAATCACACACCATGACCAAACCTCAACTTAACACCCACCTGTGCATTCAAGTATTTTATTACCCATCAAAGGATTTTGACCCTCCCCTTAGAAGAGACCTATGAATAGACAATACATTAACCAGCATCCACTAGAAGACAAGCATGACCTATCCTTGATATTTCAGCTCATACATACCTGAATACTAACCATGAACCAGTTATCTCTACGAAGACAACTCCACTTGCAAACACTTAGGCAATGCAAACAGAAAAATCCAACACCCTTGATGTATGACTAATGGACTCAAAATTCAAATGGAGATAGCTTGGTAACAGTAAGAATATATTAAATTCTTATACATAAAACAAGTCTGTTACAATATGCATTCTATTCTCTAAACCAGCAATGGAAGAAAAACACCCTATATGCAGAGAGAAGGAGAAAACTATAGGACATAACCTTTCATGGAACTAGAAAGGAACTCTAAGTTGGAACCCTTTGAAAATCAGCAAAAACAACATATATACCCATGGTTACCTTGAAATCCCACACAAGTTAGGATGCAACCAGCTAAGGGTAACTGTGGTTAGAGTTTTCCATCAATTAGGCATTTCAAAATTTGATACAATTCGGAGGGAAAACACTAAGTCCTGAATGCATTTAATCAACATCAAATCTTCAATCATGAAAGAATCTTTGAAAGGCACCGAAGATCAATAAAAAATCTATAAAATTCAAACTGGAGGTGACCCTGCAACTGCCCTTTGGTACATTTCATTTACTCCCCTACGGCAAGACACTCCTCTTCTGCAATCATCCCACACCCTGAAGAACACTGGAGCGGTGGAGAAAATTAGTTTCACGAACTCTAGCCCTTTCTGTCATTAATTTTGGTCCTTTCTAGTCGCAGGAGACATTTACAGACATTCAAAAATGAAGGCAAACGGTCACCATGCACTTCGCGGGCCTCAGTTTTTAAACCATCCAAACACCTCAGGCTAACTCCACAACGGCGACGCCAAACAGTTGTCACATGATCGCATAGCCCAAAAATGGGCTATGCCAACATGTGACATGCCACTTCCCATCCTTCTTTACAACTGTTGACGCTGCCATTGCCACAAAAGGGTTTGTCGCATGTTCGGAAGCCAAAAAGCTGGCTCATGTGAACATGCAACAAGCCACTAACATCCACCCTACCGGTTGTCATGTCACTGCCAAGAAACTAACAGTGCATTGTCGATCCACAAGTTGAACTGAGACCAACATTAAGTCCCCATCGTCAGATCCTCCCATCTTCCTGGGTTCATGACTTTAACTTATCTAGGCACCTCGAGTTACTTTCAGCGAACACACAACAAAGGAAAATCCCATTCATGGAATGAAAGTCTAAACCCTAGATAAATTCAGAGAAGACATGACTACACGTGTCAAAATAACCCCTTAAGTTATCCGATGAACTAGCAACTGAAGACATTTCACCTATTTGTGAAAATAATAGCACTGCCGCTAAAACATCACATGACCCAGTAATAGGAAGAAGATTTTGTCGGGCCGCTAAATATTTTCTCCATACCGCAAAAAACACCAAGAAATTCAACCGAGTCCATGCAGGAAAATCCACAGCTGTCTCATAATCTCATAGATCTGACACACTTCATAAGCTTTTATGCCAACCATTGATTCTATATGGATGTCAGGTCCCACTACAATTCCACATCACCATCTGGCTCTACCAACTGAAAATTTACACATCAGTGCCACCAAGCAAATAGGTCCCACCGCACAACTCCGCAACCGTGACACTAGACCGTTGTCGCTTGATTGCATGGCACAGAGATGGGCTACGTGAACATGCGACAACCTGTGAATGTTAACCACTAGCACAATCACCACCACATGAAGTTAACACCAAGGGGTTAGTCGCATGATCGCAAGCTATGGAAATGGCCCTTGTGATCATGCGACAAGGCCATGAGAGCACCACATCACCACCCGCCGGCCAATGAAAAGAGAACACCAACCCAGCGTAACATCTTGGACCCACCGAAAGACTCCACATCATGAAATGCCACCGAGCTGCAGGGACACATAGCAAGCAGTCACATGATTGCATGTCAGAAAAGTCTGACATGCAGCCATGCGACAACCAACCCTTGACTGCCACATCACCACCTCAGACCACACCCCTTTCCACCAATGGGCCCCAAGCGACAGATGTCTACCGGTCACATGGTTGCATGTCAAAAATTCCTGACATGTGATCATGCAACAACCAATAAGAACATGCGCCCCTGCCCTTCTAACATCGGGCCCACCTATTTGAAACAAACAAAATCAACGATAGGCACATGATCACATGGGGTGAGAATATTCCATGTGATCACACGCCGACCGTTGATCTCCTCCCTCTACCGCTTGAAGAAACTAGCCCCACATCATCACACTTGCGCACTTAAGACTGATGGACAAGGAGTGCTGACAGAAAAGAAGAATGCAAGGTTGAAAACACATAGGGTTTTCAGTGAAAGATCGAAAACATCGAAGGTTTTCACATGCCAATGATTGAAAACACACAGGATTATCAATAGACCGAAAGGTAGCAAGGAAGCCAAAAACATCAAGGGTTTTTATGCATGCCAAAAAGGTCGAAAACATCATGGATTTTCAAAAACACTATGGGTTTTCGACACTGTGGTAGATTTTGAGACAATTTCCTACAGACCTTAAAACTTGAATAACTTTCAGGATTTTATGATTCAGCATGTGCAAATTGGACTAGAGCTAGGTGACAACATGAAGAACACAGGGCAGGACATTTTTACAAAAACATTTGCAGGGAAGAGGCCATTTTCATAAGTTTTTTCTATGATAGAAAAATGGCCTAACAATGGCTCTAGTTGGGGATGCATGTCTCTTGCAGGCATGGCAAGGATCCAGATCTCTAGGAAGAAGTAGACCAATCCACAATCACATTCTTTTTCACTCCAAAATTCTCAAAACTCAAAACTCCAAGGCTCTCAAAAATTGGCTCTTTATTCCAACTAACACTACTACTGAAGGGAAACAACTATACATATTTACATCAACTGGAACCTCTGAGCCCTATCAGTCATTTACCTCTATCAAACACTTGGTCCTCATTCCTTTGCATAGAGATGACCCTGGAATTTTCACTTTCATGTACATGGTCAAACTCATGAAGACTCTTGACAGGCAAATCCACAAGAATGTAATAAGTGTATTCATCTTTGCCAAGTGTATGAGGATCAAAATCTATCTTATCATACCAGACTTCCTCACACATACACTCATCAAAATCAAGAGTAAAATTAGTTTGCAACAAAAAATTGTAACCTTTTCCCATTACATCTTGCAAGCTAATGTAAGGCTGATCATCATGAAATGTGAGTACACTTACCGGCTGAACATTGACTTCAAGTTTATCACTATGTTTAGCATCTACCTTCAAGTCAAAACTAAAATCTTCATACTCACATTCATCCAACTCAGAAACATAATCAGCACCCTGCAAATACTTACTGCAGCAACTATGAAAAGAAAAACTTTCATAGCAAGACATGTCTTCAAGCTCATTCTGAAACAAAACATTGGAAACTAGCAAACTATCACAAACATCCTTTTCATCACTAGCCAGATCTTGTTGGAAATAGACATATTCCGGCTGAAATAACTTTGGAAACAAAGTGTAGTGCATTTTAAAAACATCATAACTCTTCACTGTTTCCAAATCTGAAAAACACATTTCAAGAGGAAAATCACTTCCTCTTTCCTCTTCACTTTCCAATGCAGACCTAGAATTTGAATGAACCAGATAAGCAGTATGTACATTCACTTTACAATCTAGTTCTTCCTTATCCAGCTGAATTAAAATATTGATTTCTTCTTCCATACCTCAATAGGTCTCCACTGAAAAACCTTCAATCATTGGCACATATAAATCTAAAAGTGGGATCATACTAACATCTCCATACATGTTCTTATCTTCAAAAAGAAACTTACCTTCAGATTCACAACTTGAGTGATGTTTATCAACAAACCCTTGCTGGTTTAAATTCATCACACTTGTAGACTCATGATTAGTATCAAAAGAATCATACTCACATTAATACCACCTATCTTCATTCGATTCATGCAAAAATGCTACCCGGCTATCATCATTCGAACCAGAACTACCCACTTCATCAAATGAACATTCATCATCAACAAAAGACTGATCACAAACATTACTAATCATACCTTCATCTGATACACTTTCAGCATAACACTCCTCTGATATACAGCTATCCAGTTCATTGTCATAATCTAAAGGTACACACTCATTGGGCTAAGCAAGTTCTCTGTCCATGGCTCTACACACCTCTAGTTCTTCAAGTTTCTTACCATTAATGGCAAGAGCTAACTCCAGTTCTTCAATTTTTTGCAAATGCCATGCATACAATCGTTCATCATATTGAGTTTCAGCTGGATATACATCAGCAATAAGTTCATCATCCACACAAGCTTCAGTTACAATGTAATCTTCTTCTTCAAGTGATGCAAGATGTGGTTGTAAGTTACTTTCCTTTACATGATCATGGATCACATCTTGTTTAGAAAATTGAGGCACATCACTAACAGGGACAAGAATATGCCGATATGGCTCTAAACCTTTTAGTGCATCCCTTTTCCTATTATCTACCACATTCTGAGAAAGAAAATTAGCAACAACATGTGGTCTTCTTACAACATGATATCTCCAATTAGATTCAATATCCATTGCAAACTGAAATGTCTGATACAAATTTAGTGGTTCCTTATCCCTTAAGTCAAAATTCAAACTCTTATCAAAAGCATTCAAGTAGATGATCAAATAGATATCATCACTTGGCTTGCACTTCCCAGGGATATTTTCCCATGTCTTGGTAAATCTGGCATTGAAACTAGGAACCAATTCATCTTCCTCCATTTTTATATCCATAAGGGCCTTAAGCATGTCAAAGTCATTCACCTTTTCAGCAAATCAGACTAAGAAACTTGCAACTAAATCATCCCATGAAGAGATGTCATTATCCGGCAAACATGAGAGCCATTCTCTTGCATCTCCTATTAGTGACCGAATTAATAATCTCATTATCACATCTTTATGCTCAACATCATAGTCACACATTAGATCTGAAAAATTTCTAGCATCTTGATAGGTAGACTCAAAGTTTTCCCCACTAAACTTCGGTAAAACATTTATAACATTCAGGGGAATGGAGTTTGGGTAACTAGGTATACCAACAAAATTCACTACCGAGTAACCTCCTATGCAAAAATTTCCTTTAACACCCATGATTTAACAAATCTTTTCAAAGGAGTAAAATCATTTATCATTGAAATTCTTGAAACTTAATTTCAAAACTCCTTTGAAACCACTACACACTTAACCGACAAATTTGTCAACTGACTTTTAAGATCTAAGTGCACACAAACTTCACTATCCTCTCATTAGTGACTTAATCACTGGATAAGGACCATGCAAATGCAAAACACTGAATGAAGAATACCTGGATTGCCTTGCTAAATGCTGCTGCCTTCTTCTCAGCTAAATGAAGTCCCAACAAAACTTCACAACTCAGGTTCTTTCTAGCATAGAGTCAGCACCTCTCTTTAGAGGACACAAACTTTCACTGATCTGTCTTGAAACACTAATAGACTTTGAGCACTCCCACAGCAAAGCCACATATAAATCAATTAGCAAATCCAGGTAGCACACTTGTAAATCTGAAAAGTAATTCTCAAATTGGAAAACATATAAGACTCTTCCCCAAACTGAATACAACAAGACTCTGGGATACTCTTATCAGTAAAATTATTTCATTTCCCCAATAGATTCGCCATCTTGTTGGTGACTTGAATGGGCAAATCAATTTGGTCAATAAATATTTTGAATACTTCAATATGACTGCAACTAGAGATTCTAACAGATATTTTTTCTTTTCATTGTTCTCCCTAGCAGAGTCACCATCTTGTTAGTGTTCTTTTTCCCCAAAGGGTAGCTTAGCATTAGGATTGATAGAGCTAGTGTCACATTCACTCAACACTCCAAATCTAAAAGGAAAAAGGGCCAAATAACAAGGATCAAAGAGAGATCCTTCTACACTTTGAGCTCCACATCACTCAGGTGGGTGTACCTCATCTGCACACTCATATTAACTTGTGTCACACTACAAGCCTACAGGTCATTGACTATGGAATGGTTCTCAAACTCCTATAGGTATCCTGTACCTCAATGAAGCCAATATCTCATGCAATAGCCCAACTTGCATGGAGTGAGTATGAAAACCAGAGACCTAACCTATCAATAAGAAAGGGAAAAGGTGGAACTGAATGGAAATGATTTGAATGGATTGAAAAGACCCCTAAGATGCCCTAAGTCTCTGATAGACCAGTGCCTTATCCAATGGGCCACAAAGTCAAATACCCTACTACAAGAGACAGCTATGAAATAAGGAAACAATATATTCAATGTGTTGATGCCTAACATCAATCACACACCATGACCAAACCTCAACTTAACACCCACCTATGCATTCAAGCATGTTATTACCCATCAAAGGATTTTGACCCTCCCCTTAGAAGAGACCTATGAATAGACAATACATTAACCAGCATCCACTAGAAGACAAGCATGACCTATCTTTGATATTTCAGCTCATACATACCTGAATACTAACCTTGAACCAGTTATATCTGCGAAGACAACTGCACTTGCAAACACTTAGGCAATGCAAACAAAAAAATCAAACACCCTTGATGTATGACTAATGGACTCAGAATTCAAATGGAGATAGCTTGGTAACAGTAAGAATATATTAAATTCTTATACATAAAACAAGTCTGTTACAATATGCATTGTATTCTCTGAACCAGCAATGGAAGAAAAACAACCTATATGTAGAGAGAAGGAGAAATCTGTAGGATAGAACCTTTCATGGAACCAAAAAGGAACTCTAAGTTGGAACCATTTGAAAATCAGAAAAAACAACATATATACCCATGGTTACCTTGAAATCCCACACAAGTTAGGATGCAACCAGCTAAGGGTAACCATGGTTAGAGTTTTCCATCAATTAGGCATTTCAAAATCTGATACAATTTAGAGGGAAAACACTAAGTCCTGAATGCATTTAATCAACATCAGATCTTCAATCATGAAAAAATCTTTGAAAGGCACTGAAGATCAATAAAAAATCTACAAAATTCAAACTGGAAGTGATCCTGCAACTACCCTTTGGTACATTTCATTTACTCCCCTACTGCAAGACACTCCTCTTTTGCAATCATCTCACACCTTGGAGCACACTGGAGCGGTGGAGAAAATTAGTTTCACCAAATCTGGCCCTTTCTGTCATCAATTTTAGTCCTTTCTAGTCGTAGGAAATGTTCACAGAGATTCAAAAATGAAAGCAAACGGTCACCATGCACTTCGCGGGCCTCAATTTTTAAACCATCCAAACACCTCGGGCTAACTCCGCAATGGCGACACCAAATAGTTGTCTAATGATCGCATAGCCCAGAAATGGGCTATGCGAACATGCGACATGCCACTTCCTATCCTTCTTCACAACCGTCGACACTGCCATTGCCACAAAAGTGTTTGTCGCATGTTCGCAAGCCAAAAAGCTGGCTCACGCGAACATGTGACAAGGTATTAACATGCACCTTGCCGGTTGTCATGTCACAGCCGAGAAACTAACAGCACATCGGCCATCCACAAGTCAAACTGAGACCAACATTAAGTCCCTACCATCAAATCCTCCCATCTTCTCGGGTTCATGACTGTACCTCATCCAGGCACCTTAGGTTACTTTCAGCAAACACATGTGAAAGTAAAATCCCATTCATGGAATGAAAGTCTAAACCCCAGTTAAATTCAGAGAACACATGACTGCACATGTCAAAATAACCTCTTAAGTTATCCGGTGAACTAGTGACTGAAGACATTTCACTAGTTCATGGAAATAATAGCGCTGTCGCTCAAACATCACACGAACCAGTGACAGGAAGAAGATTTTGTCGGGCCGCCAAATATTTTATCCATACCTCCAAAAACACCAAGAAATTCAACTGGGTCCATGCAGGAAAATCCATGGCCATCTCATAATCTCATAGATCTGACACACTTCATAAGCTTTTATGCCAATCATTGATTCTATATGGATGTCAAGTCCCACTGTAATTCCACATCACCATTTGGCTCTACCAACCAAAAATTTACACATCAGTGCCACCGAGTAAACAGGTCCCACTGCATAACTCTGCAACCATGACACCAGACCGTTGTCACATGATCGCATAGCATGGAGATGGGCTATGCAAACATGCGATAACCTGCAAATGTTAACTGCCAGCACAACCACCACCGTATGAAGTTAACACCAAGGGTTTAGTCGCATGATCGCAAGCCATGGAAATGGCCCTTGTGATAATGTGATAAGGCCATGAGACCACCACATCACCACCTTTTGGCCAATGAAAAGAGAACACCAGCCCAGCATAACATCTTGGACCCACCGGAAGACTCCACATCATGAAATGCCACCAAGCCGCAGGGACACATGGTAAGCAGTCGCATGATCGCATGTCAAAAAATTCTGACATGCGGTCATGCGACAACCAACCCCCAGCTACCACATCACCGCATCAGACCACACCCCTTTCTGCCAATGGGCCCTAAGTGATAGATGTCAACCGGTCGCATGGTCACATGTCAGAAATTCTTGACATGCGATCATGTGACAACAAATAAGAACATGCTCCCCTACCCTTCTGACATCGGGCCCACCTACTTGAAATGAACAAAATCAACGGCAGGTGCATGATCGCATGGGGTGAGAATATTCCATACGATCACACACCGATCGTCGATCTCCTCCCTCTGCCGCTTGAAGAAACTAGCCCCACATCATCGCACTTGTGCACTTAATACTGATGGACAAGGAGTGCCAACAGAAAAGAATAATGCAAGGTTGAAAACACACAAGGTTTTCGATGAAAGATCGAAAACATCGAATGTTTTCACTTGCCAATGATTGAA
The DNA here is from genome assembly GCA_027943335.1 of Chamaecyparis obtusa. Classification (NCBI taxonomy): domain Eukaryota; kingdom Viridiplantae; phylum Streptophyta; class Pinopsida; order Cupressales; family Cupressaceae; genus Chamaecyparis; species Chamaecyparis obtusa. The sequence continues at coordinate 46,627 of BSBK01009333.1, read as the reverse complement.
AACACGCAGGATTATCGACAGACCGAAAGGTAGCAAGGAAGCCAAAAACATCGAGGGTTTTTATGCATGCCAAAAAGGTCGAAAACATCATGGATTTTGAAAAACACTGTGGGTTTTTGACACTGTGGTAGATTTTGAGACAATTTCCTATAGACCTTAAAACTTGAATAACTTTCAGGATTTTATGATTCAGCACGTGCAAATTGGACTAGAGCTAGGTGACAACATGAAGAACATAGGGTAGGACATTTTTGCAAAAAAATTTGCAGGGAAGAGGCCATTTTCATAAGATTTTTCTATGATAGAAAAATGGCTTAACAATCTTGTCATTTATGTCTTTGATACAGACATTAGTTTCCTAGGATCTATCTGATATAGATCATATTCATATCTTCATAGTTTTCCTTGCACTAGTGATGGTTGTATGATCTTGCGATGTCCCTTAATAAGGCTTGATGATGAAAATAAGGACCAAGATCCTTGCACTTTGTGCTTGCATTTTCATCCTAGGCTACATCTTTCATTGAGTAAGGAGAGATTATCCATCTCATCATTATCAAACAACTTTGGTCATCCCTTTCCAGTGTTGTCGATTCATTTTCAGGATCAAAATTGAAATCTAAATTCTTTTCTTTTCTTTTTTCATCCTTTGATAATATTTCTTCACAATTGCTCGCTTTGACTTAATTCTAATGCTATATCTTTCTAGTCAAAATTATTCAAACTGGAGTAAATTCTTATCACTTAGTGGTCAAACTTGGTCCAAATGATTTTCAAATCTCTCTGAATTGATCATCAATCATCTTGGACCCTATCTAATCTTGATTTCATCAAACTTATCTCATTTATGCATCTCCTCAACATCATTTCAATTTTGATCCAGAGTGGGCACGAATAATCTATCATTGATCTTTTTAAGCTGCACATTGACCATGCTATCATCGCTAGGGGAATCTCAGCTTCATTGCTTCACATCAAGTTGAGATTATTCAAGTCTCTTTAATCTAGTCTTGGACAAAGTAGTCCTCATTGCATCATATCAGTTCTAGTATTGTCTTATCTTTCAACCTCAGTCTCAATGTTTAGTTTCATGGCTTCACATCAAACTATACATTGAAACTCTTGCTACCTTGTTGTTCATTCTTCGATCAGGTTCAGAGACAATGTCTCTCGGGATATTTCATTGCTTCATATCAAATTTTTATGTATCAACATTTTCTTTGGCTCAATGTGCTAGCTCGCACACTGACTTAAAGAGGAGAAAATGTAATCACCCAATTTTGGTCTTGAAAACAATAAGCCCCCTTTATAAAAAATTAAATTAAAATATTAGATCATTTCTTTTCATCAAATCAATTATGCTTAACTAATTAATCATTTATATGATTATATTCAAAAAATTTGACCACTTTATTCTATTTTTATTTAATTAAAAGAACATGTTCCCTTTTAATTAAATAATAAAAGACCCCTTTATCCTAAATGCACATGAAAATCACTTTTCAAGTAATGAAAATAATAAATAATAAATAATAAATAAATAAAAAGAAAATCCCTCCACTTAAAGTAAACTTTCCAATGAGATGAAATATTTTGACATTTGAAGAAGGCTTTTGCCTCTTTATCTCATCCACTCAATGTTTTACCTCTTAATCTTAGTCTTTTATTTTTGCCTCTTAAAGACATGAGAACATGGATCAACCAAGACTTAATCTCCAATTTTTCTCATTCTATTGCCTCTTAATCTTGAATGTCCACTCATTTCTAATTTCTTTAAAAGGAGTGTCTCTCCTCATTCTTGCATCTTCTTGCAATCTTGGTACTTTGAAATTTTTTTTGAAATCATATTGACATCTTTGCATCTTGGCTCATTCTTGCATCTTAGCTTTTGTTACATCTTGAATCATTTCACTATCATTTCACTTATATTTTTTATTTACTTTCTTTCATTAAGATTACTCAATCTAGTTCAATTAGCATGGATAGTAATCTTTTATCTTGTTATCTTAGATTTACTTTCCTTACACCCTTGCATTTCATCTTAGCTTAATTTTGCATCTCTTGCATCTCATCTTAGATTACTTTGCATTTTCATTCATCATGGAAATCTTGGATACTTGCACTCTTATTTCTTGATATCTGCTTGAATCTTGCATTATATAGTGCACCTTGTAGGGATTTTTGTTATTGGGTTCATTTGAGAGACACTATCTTTATCTACATGATTCTTACATAGTATGGATAGGAAGTTATAAGCTACCTTCTAAGACTCCAAATTCATTGGATCTCTTGGATATAAGGGTTTATAGAAGCGAGCACACTTTTTGGATCACACATAAATTTTTTATGAGATAGTTTATAGAAGTATTGTTAGGAGTTTGATATTTCTAATTCACACAAGACTAGATATTGAATATTATGTTTCATTTCTTTCAAGGTATATGAAAAACCCATCAGAGATACACATGAGGAATCCAAGAGAATATTAAGGTACATCAAATGAACTATAAAATTTTGTATTCATTACTAGTCCTCTAATAAATTTAATTTTGTTGGCTTTAGTGATTTAGATTGGGGAGGTAGTTTGGATGATCGAAAGTCTACATCTAGAAATTGCTTTTCATTTGGTTTTTGTTTAATCATATTGAGTTAAAAATAATAAAGCATTATTCCCCTATCATCCACTAAAGTATAATATAAAGCAATCACTTTAGTAGGTACATAAACACTTTGGCTTTGGAAAGTTCTTTAAGCAATTAGTGAAAAATGACTTTAGTCTACTATGATTTTCTATGATAATGTAAGTGTCATTAAGTTAGCAAAAAATCTAGTTCATCATAGTAGAAGAAAACATTTGCATCTAAAATATCATTTTATTCTGGATTTTCATTCAAAAGAAGGAGGTAGAATTAAAGCACATAAGCACCAAAGATCATCTTGCATATATTTTTACCAAAGTGGTTTCAAAGCTTCAATTTTGACACTTTGAAATAAGATTGTTACTCCTCTTAGCAAGGTGACCCCACAATAGTGGGTCACACTTTTTTATACATGTTGATTTTTGCTGAAATAACACATTTTTAATAGAATATGATGATTTAAGCCTTGAGAAGTTCCATTTGAAGGAATTAATTACAAATAGTTAGCTCAAAGCCTCTTAGATTAAAAAAATATTGATATAACATCTATACTCCTCATTCATACCTACAATGGAGTCTCCTTTGTACATATTAAAATGCTGACAAAAAATCACTTTGACTTTATGTTTTGGTAGATCAAAAAAATCCATTTGAAAAACCTATCTATGTAGTATGATGCTATTCGAAACAAGCTTTCTAATGAATATAATTTTAATACATATTGAGTTAATTATCACTTTTAAATATTACTTTAACTAAACATAGGTTGTTTGGTCATTCAACAAGCTGTCTTTTCAAGACTTTGGGAAAAATACTAAATTACAAAAAAAAAATTATGAAAAATATGTAGGAAAAGAGTATTTGTGTTACCTTTCTATTAAAAAATAAGAAAAAATAATTTTGATATACGCAAATCAAGTTAGATCAATCCAAGTGACCTTATGTCTAAATTATAGTTACTATCACTTTAGAAATTAATAAACTATAAAATATTGACCCAGAATGAATGAAACCAATTGCATCCTTTAGATATTGAAGTTACAAATTTAATCTCAAAATAATTACATTGTTATCATATTTTAAAAATAAATTATGGTGATCCAAGTGACAGTAACTCCTTAAAAACATAGTTTTTTCACACAAACCACTTTTCGAAGAAGGAAAAATGAATTTAAATAAATTTTAATTTATTTAAAAAATATATTTAGAAACTAGAAAGAAAATTTTAAAAGACTCTAGTTTACATCATCTTCAAATTCTTAATAGTTTTGCGGCAACAAGTGTTTGAAAGTGAAGTTTTTTCTCTGAATATTGATCTCTGTGTCAAAGTTGGCCAAAAAGTGGGACACACTATTGTGGGACCACCCAAGATCAAGGGAGATTATGTAGAAAGATGATGCTAAGATATAGTTTCACCTCTCATTAGATTTGAGTTTAAAAAGTCTTTCCATTAATAAATTTTAGTTAAATTAGAATGTTATCTGCTCAATAAAGCATGTTGTGCATGCATAGTCTTTTTTGTATAAATTATAAGGGGAATTTTCAAGTATTTTATCTGTAGAAATAGAACTATTGTTAGTAGTAGTTATTATACTAGATTTAATTATTTAAATAGTGGTGACTATTTTGTAATTTTTTTGAGCAAAAAATTATGCAATAAAATTTTAATTTTGTCTAACAATAGAGAACTCTATTTTTTCATAACATAGCACTATCTTTTAATTTTATTTTTGAGTATTTCTTTGAGCTATTATTTTCTTTATTAATATTGAATAGTGCAGGTATTTGTTTTCGATTGAAAGGGCTTCTTGGAAATTACAGTGCACCCATTGGATCTAGGACTAGTCCACCTTTAGGTATCCATTCCATACTCATTATACATGGTGAGGGGTTCCTCTTCATCCAATTATGATTTCTTCACTTTAGTGCAAAGTTTCAATAACTATTATATTGTGGTCTTCTTCCCATGTTGGTGACTTTCCATTACATGTATGTAGATCTCCAAATTCATGGAATTCAGGTGGCAAGACCCGCGAGCTATTTTCATCCACCCATATTCTACTATGAAATACTTGTGGAATGTAGGTAAAGTCTCCTCCTATTTAGGTCCCCCTGCTTCTCTACTTCTAGCCAATGATATTTGTCTCTTGATGCCCTATCCCTTCATTCTCTCTATTGTTGAATCCTTCATTATTCTTCTAGTTTGTCCCTTTGCCACCAAAATCACCTTGGAACCCCCTCCGAAAATCCATTATTTGTATACTTTGTAAAATTATATATAACAGTTTAGATTATTTATTAAGTGTTAAATTTTTTTATAAATAATATATAATATTTTATTTTATAATGTAAATATATAATTTTTAAAATTCATAAGGCACAATCGAAGTTGTAAAACATATTTTAATATTAAAATGAATTACAATAAAATGGGCATAGTGAATTTTTTTTGCAAGTCACCTGTCAACCTCAAGATGGTTTTTAACAATATAACTTCATAAAAAAATATCTATTACTAACCAACTACCTATATAACTAAAGCCACAAATGAAAAACTATAGATTGATCAAGAGTGTACTACCAAATTGAAATTGACTGCCTAACCAAAAAACTAAGAATATTTAAAAAATCATTACTATATATTTTAGTTTAATATAATTTTTACAAGGATTTATATAACTCGAACATCTCACATAATACAATACCAAATTGAAGACTCCATACTTCTCATACCTCATAGAAGGCTTATGAAAAAACAATTTTAGAAAACTTATATAACCACTTGAAATTTGGGTTGACATCCAAATTATTCCATTTCTCTAAAAAGTATCTGTTGACACCCACCCCCAAAAAATTTCACTCCAAGGCCTTTGTACTCAAATTCATTATAAATTATTGAGGAACAACATTAGAGTTGGGTTAAAAGAGTTTTGGCAGCTCACTCACCTAAAGGATTTCCACTCTAATCTTTGCTAACACAACAACATCAATGTTGTCCCTCAAGGAATATTTCTAAAAAAATACTTCTTAACATAAGTAGAATTTCCACATCATTTATAGATGTCATGGATGTTAATACAAAGACCTCAACATTAGGGTTGTTTATGGGAAGAATGACTCTACCAAAAATAAATAATTTATAAATACATTACTTTAAAGAAAGAAAAGGATCTCAATGTTCCAAGTCTCACAAAGAAGATTATTTTAAAATTGTAAATATATTTGACTTGTTTGTGAAATAGAACAAATGATGTATTCAACAAAGGTCCAAGGGTAAATGGGTCACGTAAAGTTTTCATCTAGTTAAAGAAGGTCAATTTTGGTTAGTAATATTCACAAGGGAAAAATTTGAAACTAAAGCCTATAGTTAGTGTTTAAAGTTACTGCAAATAATAGTGAATATGAGAAACCACATATCAATGAATAAAAAATAGTTATAATCTAATGGTGGGCATGGTTTTTATCATCTTGCATCCCCTATAGAATAACTTGTGACCTTGATGTTCAAAATGAATTGATCTACCTTATATAGGGAACACACGAAATGAGGAGTGGAAAAGGTTTGAAAGGCAAACCCACAAAAAAGATATATCTTGTTGCACATGCCCTAGAAAACTAATTCCTCTATCCTATATTTTTTGGCACCAATGCCACAATAACAATAAGAAAAAAAATCAATTTGTTTTCTTTCTGCAGTTGTAATGCCCCTCTTTAAAATACAACCTCTAGACTAAACCATCCATATCATTTGGTAATCATATTTAGGATTTCAATCGTATTTGATTAAATTCAATTGAATTTGTTTAGAAATATTGAATATTTAATCTAGTGCTTTGAAAATAGATGTAGTTATAGGACAAAGGAAAACTTATACTTTAGTTTCTATTGATTCAAAATGATGCACTAACCCTGGAACCATAATATATATGTTGGTGGATTAATGCAATACATATTTTCCTCATGGTTTCAAATGGTAACTACCCTCCGATAAACTGACAAATTTTATTGGTAGATATTTATGCATAGAAGCATTTTTTTTTAATTAATAAAAATCAAAATAAATTTAAGTTAGATTCATTGTACATGTTCAATGAAATTAATATTATCACATAATTTTAATTTTTTGGATATAAAATATTATATTTAAAAATAATATTAAGTGTTTTTAATATAAATTAAGCTTAGTTGGTTTCAATCATTGACAATTTCTATCATTTGAGTATGATTTCAAGATTATTGAATCAGCTATAATTTTTAAGTCAATTTTCATTGGAATTTTATGAATAAGGTTTTACATTTTTTCTCTTGTGAAATTTGCCTAGTTTTGTCATTGAAATCATTTTTTTTTATGTGATTGCATTAAATTAAACATTACAACCTATTTGTATGTCCTATATGGTAAAAAGATCTAAATTCAAAAGTGGACCTAGCAAATGGATTCATTAAAATAGCTTTACAATGTAAAAATCCCCTTTACTACAATTTGCAAATATGATAGCTTCACAATGTACCAATCCATAATCTTATGGAGGTATATATTTCATCCAAACTAATCTACATATTATAAATACTTCTAGGATTAGTCTTAATCATGCAACTTATAATAAATTTATACATTATATTCTACATAATGTAAATATTTTTTTTAAATAATATTAAGAATATTCATATTTATATATTATTTTGTATATTATAATTCTTAATATAATTATTAATATAATTATAATATAATATATAATCAAAGTTTAATATATTTTTTATATAATACAAAATAAAACATATTTGTTTTAAAAACTTTACAAGTTATGCTTTATATTAAAAATAGAAATGTAAACATAATACAAATAAAATTATCTATAATATATTGTATCTATTGTCCTCTACAATGAGAAATATTAGATACAATTATAAAATTGTTATCATTCATATATATTTATATAATTTTAATTTCTAACATATGTTTGCATGTACAAATATGAAACTTTTCACATAATTGTCACTACTAGTGTCATATGAAGATGTGTGATACTTACATTTCTATTGTTCAAAGAATAATTGATTATGTTAGAAAGAATATATAATTTTAAAATTGAATTTTAAAACATAGTATTATATCTTATATTTAATGTCAAATCATTTTTATATAATATTATACTTATAATTATTATTATTATGTATTATATTATACAATAAAATTGATTAAATGTGAATGTAATTTATCAAACAATTATTATAATATTTCTTTTAAATAATAGATATTAAAGTATATAGAATATAATATACACTTGTGACCTTCCAAGAAAGCAAGTAGTTCATTTGATACATTCTAATAGATGAGATGAGCATCATTGGTCAAAAATTGCAGTAAAGAATTGATATTAGGTTGCGAGAAATATTCCCTAACCCCAACCAAGTGACATTTGGCAAATGGACAATCATTCTCTTTGGTAACTTGGGTTAACTACAACCAATGAAACACATTGCAATGCATGCATAAAATTCCTATGGGGGAACACTATGGTGCAACTTTACAATAGTTATATATAACACTAAAAAAAGTTGTCTAAATGGAAATAAATAGGTGCACAAATGGAATTTTGTGCACTTCTTTCAAATTTATACAATGTAGAACCTACCATTGGAGATGGACAACTTCTAATGTCACGATCAATTTTTTCACTTACCTCTAAAAAACAATCAATTTTCTAAACATCCTGTTGGCTCTTTTCGTTGCAGGACCAAGCTTGAATCAAATAGCTGAGCTTAGACTCACAGGTTAGGCACTCAAGATTGATAAGAAAAACACACCAATTGATGAGGATAGAGAGAAATCCTCCTTCTTCATTGAGCTCCACATTCACTCAAGTGGGTATTGCCTTATCTGCACATTTTAGACACCTCATGACAAACCAAAGGCCTGCAGACAGATTAATGTGGAATAACAGTCAATCTCCTATAGGTATCATGTTCCCCAAGGATAGAAAGTCTCATGCAATAGCCCTACTTGCATGGAATGAGATTGAAAGCCAGAAACCTATCCTAACAACAAGAAAGGGAAAGGGTGGAGCTAAAGGGAAAAGATTTTAAATGGAGTTTGAAGGGACCCCTGAGATACCCTAAGTCTTTCATAGACCAGTGTCTTATCAAATGGGCCAAAGAGTCAAATATAGTATTGCAAAGGACAGCTATGAAACAAGAAAACAATATGCTCAATGTGTTGATGCCTGACATTAATCACACATCATGATCAAACCTCAACTTAACACCCACCTATGCATTCAAGCATGCTACTATGCATTCAAAGGATTTTAACCCTCCTCTTAGAAGAGACCTATGAATCAGAAAATACATTAACTAGCATCCACTAGATGATAAGCATGACCTATCCTTGATATTTCAGCTCATACATACATGAATACTAACCCTGAACCAGTTATCTCTGCAAAGACAACTCCACTTGCAAACACTTAGGCAATGCAAACAAAAAAATCAAACACCCTTGATGTATGACTAATGAGTTCAGAATTCAAATGGAGATAGCTTGATAATAGTAAGAGTATATTAACTTTCTCACACATAACACAAGGCTGTTACAATATGCATTGTATTCTCTAAACCAGCAAGAGAAAGAGGAACACTCTATATGCAAAAAGAAGGAGAAAAATCTATAGGAAAAGACCCTTCACTAGAATTGACAAAATTCAAAACCCTTTTACTTTCAAAAACATCCAACTTATACCACCAACTATCTTGGAATTCTCTAGGAGAATGAAACAAGCTTGGGACAACTAGGGTTAGGGTTTCAACTACCCAACCAACTCAAACAGTCACAAAAATTTACTGTAGGGGCAGGAAACACAAGTAGCCTGGAGAAAAAAAATCTCTAACATGAAAATTTGTGAGCTCAGGATAGTACACCAGCAATGCCATTAAAAATAGTCTAATTGGCCACCTATAAACAGCTTCTCGAGCGCAAAACCAAACTCCACCAGGTATGAAAGTCATCATGTAATCAACCACAGAGCCCCTGGACCACATCGCAACACCAAACAAATCCAATTAGACCGCTAAAACATTTAAGACCAGTCCTTCCTATCACAAAAAACTCTCTACAAGTTTGAATTTGAAAAGCAACAGTCACTTTACACTTCGCGGGTTTCACATTTCTTAACTGTTTACCCCAATCGCACAATCGCGCTGCCATCAACTTGACCACCACAGGAAATCAAGCCTCAAATAATGCTTGGTCACATGATCGCAAGACACCAAACTAACCTTTGCAATCATGCGACCACAGTATCCAAACCACATAATGCCGTCACAAACTATCGAGAAAAGTCTTCGACTGCACAACTTTCACAACTCCGCAACTCCACAACGATAACATCCAGTGGTTAGTCACATGATCGCATAGCCCAGAGATGGGCTATGTGAACATGTGACAACCAACAAACCGTAACTGCTAACCAGCCTTGTCACCACTGTGTCACCGCTCCCCACCAAAAAGGATGCGCACCACCGGCAACACAAGACAATGGGCCCACATCTCCAACTCTGTAACAATACAACCAAACCATTGTCGCATGATCGCATGCCATGGAAATGGCCCCTTGTGATCATGCGACAAGGCCCCTAGACCGCAATAGGAAAACTCATTGGCCAATAGAACACTGCCACCACAGCACCATGGATGCCACATTACCACCTACCACTCGGCCCCATGGACACGTGTCAACTGGTCACATGATCGCATAGCCAAAAACTGGGCTATGCGATCATGCGACAACCAACCTTAAGCTGCCATATCATAGCCAGCGAGACCGCCAAACTGCAACCACCCTCGGGCCACACACGCAAGGAAGGAATGGTCACATGGTTGCATGTCAGAAATTCCTGACATGCAATCATGCGACAACCAATGAGAACATGCACCTTCACCTCCCTTCTAACATTGGGCCCACAAGACAAACTGTCACCATCAAATCAGATGGTGGGTGCATGATCGTATGGGGTGAGAATATTTTATGCAATCACACACCGACCGTAGATCTCTTCCCTCTGTCGCATGAAGAAGCTGGGCCCACCAACCAACTGCCAAGCATTCAATGACAATGTGACTAACCGCCAGCCAAGTCACTGAATGTTAGCAGATAACCGCCAAGGATGAAGAGATTGCACGACAACATAGTCACCAAATCACTGAATGCTTAGGGATTAACTACCAGAATCAGGAGACCAAGCGGTAACCGCAAGTCGCCAAGTCACAGAATGAAAGCTAACCGCTAGGCAGTCAAAAACCATGAAGAATCGGGACCATGCGGATAGGTGGCAGGCAGTCACATGATCACATGTCAAAAAATTTTGACATGGGGCCATGTGACAGCCAATCAGGAAGAGCTTTTGAAGGCTCAGGCCCACCTGTCATCGCACTTGTGCACTTAAGGAAAGTCGGCAGATAGGGAACTAGGAGATCAAAAACACACAAAGTTTTCACAGCAGCAAAGGATCGAAAATACATAGGTTTTTCAACATTGACACAAAGGCAAACAAGGATGCGAAAATATCAAGGATTTTATGCAAGCCAAAAAGGTCAAAAACATCATGGATTTTTGAAAATACTATGGGTTTTCGACACTTAGGTAGATTTTTAAATTTTGTTTCCTATAGACCTTAGAACTTGAATCTCTCTAGATTTTTGCACATTAGTAGACACAACCTGGGCTGAAGCAAGGTGACACATAAAGAGCACAGGGCAGGACACTTAATCAAAAACATTGCAGGGAATAGGCCAATTTCACAAGATTTTGCTATGACAGAAAATTGGCCTAACAGTGGCTTTGGTTGGGGATGCATGCCTCTTGTAGGCATGGCAAGAATTTAGAATCACTGGGAGAAGCAGACCACACCCAGACAAAATAATTAGGACCTCTCCCCACCAAAAAACCCAAAAATTCACAGACTGGCCCCTCACAAAAACTTGGCACCACAACACAGGATATACAAAATATACACGAGCAACATCTGGATGCCAAAGGAGTGCCATCCTTTCCCCTATCAAAAACTTGGTTTCTGCTCACAAAAACAAACAAAGGTCTGAAACCTTTTCCACATGCACAATGACAAAAAACACTGTCAGGCACAGACTACAGAGCAACTCTGGATTTACCATCACTAATGCCTTCCTTCACATGTCCCCCTACAAACTCACTACTTGAAAAATAAGCATCATTAAAATCACCATCGATTGAAACATATGAAAGGGGACAAGAAACCAATACCTTTTCTTGCTGGCCGCAATCATCCATCTCATCTCCAATGCATTCTTGCATATCAAAAGAAAAGTAACTATACTCACTCTGACTTACCTCAACCAAGGCAACTGAAACATACTCATATATCAAGTTACTTGGTTTTATCAAGTCTGATTTCTCTTGATAAATCACATGTTTATCCTCATAGGGATGATTCACATGATCAACATCATGAACTAGATTATCACCATTATTTTCACTGCTTGGTGGCAGAAGAAAATCATTGTCCCAATGTAATGAATCTTCATCAATAGAGCAACATTCATCCTACATTACCTTTCTTTCAACCGGCCTCATTGGTGAGGGAGACTCTAGATCAACTGTATGTGAAGCTTTAAGTGTAGAAGGTGAGTAATCCTCAACAAATTCCATCCTCTAAGCACACTCCTCAAATAGTGGGTTGGAAACAACATGGAATTGTTTCTCATAGTAATTCAAACAAAGCTCCAACTGGTTCTCACTAGTGTCCTCATCAAATAACTCATTTGCAACCCCACTATATATGTCTTCATTTCCATCATCATACACATCTTCAAAAGAAGAAGAGAATTTAGAATCTGAATCAGAACATGACTCACCATCACTGCTGTCAACATATGAACAATCAGTGTTGTACTTATCAGAAGAACCATCCCATGGATTTCCCCACAAGTCTTCAACCTCTGAGACTTTGTAATCAACATCACTATCATTAATTTCTTCTTCCCATGTTGCATCTAACTCATATGAAGACACCTCTCCATCACTGCCTTCATCACCCTCACTTGAGTAACCACTTTTAGCACTATGTTCTTCTAACTGTGACTGATATGCAAATGAATCATATTCCTTACCTTGTGTAGCAACTTCAAACTCATCATTAGAGACATAACTTTCAGCCTCTTCATTTTCATAGGGCTGAGATATAGAAGCAACAATTTCATGTCTAGGAACATCAGTGGCATTATATTTATAATCAATATTACAAGGATTGACTATGGTAACTAATTCACAACTCAAAACACCAGTACACTACTCAATCCTGTCAGGGTCTAGAATATATCTCACTATTGTAGCATCCTGAATACATGTCTCATCAGTAGTAAAAGACTCAACAACATTTATACACATATTCTGATTTGACATCTCAACCTGATTACAAACCACAGCAGAAGTGTTGATACACTGATTTGGGACTGTAGTATTAGCACTACATTCTTCTTTTCTTTCATACTCGTTATATCAGCAGACACTCATGGAAAAATGACCTCTAGTCAATCCATATTTCAAATTGTTTTCAATATCCATTGCAGTTACAAATTCCTGATATAATGTCCTAGGTTCTTTATCCCTCAACAAGTAATTCATTTTCTTATCAAATGCATCATAATAGACATTTACACACACTTGGTCATTGGGTCTATAACCTTTAGGGATTTCATTCAAAACTTTTGCAAATCTGATATTGAACTAAGGGACAAGTTCATCTTTCTCAATATGAATCTTTAAAAGCTTATCATAAGAATCAGATATGCTTACCCTTTCTCCAAACTGCTCCATGAAGGCTGAATGCATCTCACTCCAGGATGAAATAGAACATGTCGGCAGGAAAGAAAACCAGTCTCTAGCATCACCCTCTAGAGTTTGAACAAATAATTTCATCCAAAGGTCTTCATGGAAAACCTCAAAATCATTCATCACATCAGTAAAGCTTTGAACATGTTTTCTTGCTGACTGATACTGGTTCCTATTAAACTTAGGCAACTATCCCCTAATTTTATCAGGGATCTTATTAGGGAAACCAGGTATGCCATCATAACAAAATGGCATATATCCTCTGACAAAAGAAACCCTGTGAACATCCATCACTAGCTACAACTGTTGCACACCTACTTGAAAATCTTCAAGACCAATGATAGGAAATCTATACTTGAATTGATCATTCTTTTGTCACTGAATCTTTCCTACATAATTCATTCTTATATGTCCTTTCTTAATGACAAAACCATTTGATAAGGACCATGCAAATGCAATACACTGAATGGAGAATACTTGGATTGCCCTGCTGAATGTTGCTGCCTTCTTCTCAGCTAAATGAAGTCCCAACAAAACTTCACAACTCAGGTTCTTTATAGCATAGAGTCGCCACCTCTCTTCAGAGGACACAAACTTTACTGATCTATCTTGAAACACTAATAGACTCTGAGCACTCCCACAACAAAGCCACACATAAATCAATCAGCAAATCTAGGTAGCACATTTGCAAATTTGAAAAGCAATTCTCAGATTGGAAAACGTATAAGACTCTTCCCCAAACTGAATACAGCAAGACTCTGGGATACTCTTATCAGTAAACTTATTTCATTTCCCCAGTAGAGTCACCATTTTGTTGGCTCTTTTCCTTGCAGGACCAAGCTTGAATCAAATAGTTGTGCTTAGACTCATAGGTTAGGCACTCAAGCTTGACAAGAAAAACACACCAATTGATGAGGATAGAGAGAAATCCTCCTTCTTTGAGCTCCACATTCACTCAGGTGGGTATTGCCTTATCTGCACATTCTAGACACCTCATGACAAACCAAAGGCCTACAGACATATTAATGTAGAATAGCAGTCAATCTCTTATAGGTATCCTATTCCCAAATGATAGAAAGTCTCATGCAATAGCCCTACTTGCATGGAATGAGATTGAAAGCCAGAAACCTATCCTAACAACAAGAAAGGGAAAGGGTGGAGCTGAAGGGAAAAGATTTTAAATGGAGTTTGAAGGGACCCCTGAGATATCCTAAGTCTTTCATAGACCAGTGTCTTATGAAATGGGCCATAGAGTCAAATACAGTATTGCACAGGACAACTATGAAACAAGAAAACAATATGCTCAATCTATTGATGCCTAATATCAATCACACACCATGACCAAACCTCAACTTAACACCCAACTGTGCATTCAAGCATGCTACTATCCATTCAAAGGATTTTAACCCTCCCCTTAGAAGAGACCTATGAATCAGACAATGCATTAACCAACATCCACTGGAAGACAAGCATGACCTATCCTTGATATTTAAGCTCATACATACATGAATACTAACCCTGATCCAATTATCTCTGCGAAGACAAATCCACTTGCAAACACTTAGGCAATGCAAATAGAAAAATCAAACACCCTTGATGTATGACTAATGAGTTCAGAATTCAAATGGAGATAGCTTGACAACAGTAAGAGTATATTAACTTTCTCACACATAACACAAGTCTATTACAATATGCATTGTATTCTCTGAATCAGCAAGAGAAAGAGAAACACTCTATATGCAAAGAGAAGGAGAAAAATCTACAAAAAAAGACCCTTCACTAGAACTGACAAAATTCAGAACCCTTTTACTTTCAAAAACATCCAACTTATTCAACCAGCTATCTTGGAATTCTCTAGGAGAATGCAACAAGCTTGGGATAGCTAGGGTTAGGGTTTCAACTACCCAACCAACTCAAATAGTCACAAAAATTTACTATAGGTGTAGGAAACACAAGCAGCCTGGAGAAAACAAATCTCTAACATGAAAATCTGTGAGCTTAGCATAGTACACCAGGAATGCCATTAAAATTAGTCTAATCGGCCACCTGCAAACAACTTCTCGAGCACAAAACCAAACTTCACCAGGTACAAAAGTCATCATGTAATCAACCACAGAGCCCCTGGACCACATTGTAACACTAAACAAATCCAATCAGACTGCTAAAACATTTAAGACCAATCCTTCCTGTCGCAAAAAACTCTCTGCAAGTTTGAATTTGAAAAGCAATGGTCACTTTACACTTTGTGGGTTTCACATTTCTTAACCATTTGCCCCAGTCACACAATCGCACTGCCATCAACTTGACCACCATAGGAAATTGGGCCTCAAATAATGCTTGGTCGCATGATTGCAAGGCACCAAACTAACCGTTGCAATCATGCAACTGCAGTCTCCTTAACCGCACAATGTCGTTCAAACCATCCAGAAAAGTCTTCGGCCATACTACTTTTACAACTCTGCAACTCCGCAATGACAACATCTGGTGGTTAGTCGCATGATCGCAAGCCCGGAGATGGGCTATGCGAACATGTGACAACCAGCAAACTGTAACCACTAACCAACCTTGTCAACGCCGCATCACCGCTCCCCACCACAAAGGATGTGCACCACTAGCAACACAAGACAACGGGCCCCCATCTCCAACTCCGTAATAGCGTAACTAGACCATTGTCACATGATTGCATGCCATGGAAATGGCCCCTTACGATCATGCGACAAGGCCCCTAGACTGCCACAGGAAAACTCACCAGCCAATAGAACACTGCCACCACAGCACCGTAGATGCCACATTACCACCTGCCACTAGGCCCCATGGACATGTGTCAACCGGTCACATGATCGCATAGCCAAAAACTGGGCTATGCGATCATGCGACAGCCAACCTTAAGATGCCATATCACTGCCAGTGGAACCACCAAACTATAACCACCATCGGGCCCCACGCGCCAGGAAGGAACGGTCACATGGTCGAATGTCAAAAATTCCTAACATGCGATCATGTGACAACTAATGAGACCATGCACCTTTTCCAACCTTTTGACACTGGGCCCACAAGATAAATCGTCGGCATCAAATTAGACACTGGGTGCATGATCGCATGGGGTGAGAATATTCTATGCAATCACACACCGACCGTAGATCTCTTCCCTCTGCCACATGAAGAATTTGGGCCCACCAACCAACCGCCAAGTATTCAGTGACAACACGACTAACCGCCAGCCAAGTTGCTAGATGTTAGCAGATAACCGCCAAGGATGAAGAGATTGTGTGACAACACAGATGCTAGATCGCTAAATGCTTAGGGATTAACCGCCAGAATTAGGAGACCAAGCAGTAACCGCAAGTTGCCAAGTCGCAGAATGAAAGCTAACTGCTAGGCAGCTAAAAACCATGAAGAATCGGGACCACGCAGATAGGTGGCAAGCGGTCGCATGATCGCATGTCAGAAAAGTCTTACATGCAGCCATGCCACAGCCAATCAGGAAGACCTTTTGAAGGCCCGGGCCCACCTATCATCGCACTTGCGCACTTAAGGAAAGCCGGCAAATAGGGAACTAGGAGGTTGAAAATACACAAAGTTTTCATAGCAGCAAAGGATTGAAAACACACAAGGTTTTCGACATTGACACAAAAGCAAACAAGGATGCGAAAACAAGCCAAAAAGGTCAAAAACATCATGGATTTTTAAAAATACTATGGGTTTTCGACACTTAGGTAGATTTTTAAATTTTGTTTCCTGCAGACCTTAGAACTTGAATCTCTCTGGATTTTTGCACATTAGCAGATGCGACCTGGGCTGAAGCAAGGTGACACATAAAGAGCACAGGGCAGGACACTTAATCAAAAACATTGCAGGGAACAGGCCAATTTCACAAGATTTTGCTATGACAAAAAATTGGCCTAACACATCCTTACACCTTTTTGCAACAAATTGGATGACGTCACTTCATAATAGATGCATATTTCCCTCTTTAGAAAAGCCAGTTTGCATATGTTGTGCATAACAACTAAAGGGATTTCCATGCTCAATCCAGATGAAGAACAACTTGAATAGTAGATCCTCCTATGTATTATTCAAGAAGTTAAGCTATGTACATATCTTTGGGTTGAAATGAGACTTGTAAATGGTGCACTTGGACAAGTCAAATAAATTGTATGCAATGATTTGGTGACAAACGACATCATCTCCCCTTATTTTTTATTGTTTAATCTAGAAACTACATATCTTGGGACCAATACGATCCAAAATGTCTCCATAACCCCAAAGAGTCATGTAAACCACTAAAAATGGCATGGGTCTTAACAATACACAAATCATGAGGGCTTACACTTCAAAGAGCAATAGTCAACATTGGAAGCATTGACCAGCAAGGGATGACATCCATAACTATTTCAAGAGTTAATGAGCTTACAAGCCTTTGCATACACTGTCACATTAAATTTCAAAATATATTCATGCATAAAACATATCATGTACATTGCTCCATGGAAAGAAGAGGAGGCATGATTGATAGAATTATCAAATCTAAATTCTTCAAACAATAAAAATTAATTGATCATTAAATAAAATACTATTAAATGTTGATCTATTACCTAGTGTTCATTCTGAAACATGGCAGTTTTTTAACAATAGAGATGTGAAAAATGCATCCACTTTCATAAATTATTGTAACTAACACCTCTACAAACACTTCATATTTTTTATGAATCACATAACTAAACATTAATAGGACTCCACCTTCCCTAAATTCATTTCAAATTCTACGTTTATACTCTCATGTCTCTTTGACATACTCATTACACATCAAGGTGAAATTAATAGTTTTTGATTAAGTAAAACAGGTTTTACAGGGTGCCTGAAATCCACAAGTCTAGAGAAAAAGAAAGAAAACCAAATAGAATAGACAAGAGGCAGGCCACAGAAAGGCCAGGGCTAGAAAACCACAGTAGAGCAGGATAGGCAAGGCTAGAGATAGCCAAGGCACCACCCAAAAGTCAAACATAAGGAAGGGTCGAACAAAGAGAGATGAAAGAGAAGTTTTCACCCCCGACCATCGAGCGAGGGGCTAAGGTTGTAATAATTCTCTTTCAATGCACTAGATTCTATCCTTATCCAGGATTCTCTTCACATCTTTGGGAAAGTCATCTCTATTGTTCCATATCTACTTAGCATCCTTAGTGACTGCCAAGTTGGCAAACCAATTAGCCACACCATTGGCTTCCCTATATGCGTAGGAAATGAACACCTTGTCAAAGCTGATGAGTATGGCCCAAGTTTCAGCTATAATGTTGGCTATGAACCAAGAGGGAGGGTGAGTGAGGTTGAGGAAGTTGATGATGTTCATCGAATCACCTTCCATCCAGAGCCACTTAACTCCTTGATCTTTCACAAGTTTTTTGATTTGAAAGGCTGCACTAGCTTCAGCATAGTTATTCATCTAGGCTCCCAAGGGGAAGCAAACAGTCATTGTGTCAATTCCAAAATTGTTCCTGATAATTCCTCTGCTGCCAGCTTGACTAGGGTTCCCTTTCACTGTGCCATCAAAGTTGGCTTTGATCCAGCCAGTCGGAGGACTAGTCCACACATAGTTTCGTCTCTTATCCTATGTAGCAGCGCAAGCAATTCCTACAAAAGGGTTAGGTTTATCACAGTAGAAGAAGTTTTCCTTAACTACATGAGTTATTTTTTCAAAGACAATTTTAGAAGGAGTAGAACAGTCGTGAAAGATGCGGTTGTTGGACTCCTTCCAGATCCCCCAACGAAAGTGAGGGAGAATCCAGGTATAGAGTGACCTGAACTCTTGATCAAACCTTTTGAAATCCCATTGGGAGAAGAGATCATTGAAAGATGGGAGAAAGCACCATGAGAGACTCAAGACCGTGAAGAGGAGATGCCAGATATGACTAGCATAGGAGCAATGGATGAACAGGTGATCCATAGTCTCCTCTTGACATTTACATAGAACACATTTGTTGGTGAACTAGAATTCGTGCTTGATGAGATTGTCCACACTAAGGATATGGTTCTGTAGCAGAAGCCAAAAGAAGACATTGATTTTGGGCATAAGACTAGGGATCCAAGCTTTGGCCCACAGCGGATTTAAGTTGTTGATTTGGGAAGTCAGCGAGGAATAGGCAGAAGCCACTATGTAATTCCCATCCAAAGAGTCCTTCCAAATGATCTTGTCCGATCTGGGAGATAGGGTAACCACATTGAGAGTAGTCATCAAAGAAGCTAGGTCCTGAGAGATCTGAGTAAGATCCACCCATTTCTCATCCCTTCTATAATTACACACCTGAGTTTTGAAGGTTTCAGAGCAGGCATGTCTCCAAGTGTAAAAAGTATCAATATTTCTCAAGCTACCCATCTGAAGCCAGTTGTCCTTCCAAAAATTGATAGAATGGCCATTCCCAAATGGCCATATGTTGAAATTAATAGTTATTAATTATGTAAAAGGCATATTAGACTCATATGAACTCCATCAATAAGAAATAATTTTTTTAACCTCAATCTATAAGAAATAAAATAATTATTATATTACTATATATATTTTTTAATATAAATATATAATATATTAAAATAATACTATAATAATAGATTAGAAGTAATTTAGGAAAAATATAAATAAAAAAACATAATAACAACAATAATAATAATTTAATTCTTGATTTGTAATGGAACAACCCTTAATTTTAGGAGCTTTTAATATAAAAATAGTAATAATTATTTAAGATTATTTACTTTTATAAAATATTTAATAAAAATATAAATACGCGCTTAACAATATAATCATATCTTAATAATAACTTAATAATAAATAGAAAATTTTGGCATGGAGGCCAAAAAAAGCTACAGTTAAGGTTTCAAAACTGGAGATCACCTCTTCAGTTGCACCCTCTATTGAGGACCATGACCTGAATACTGTCTTGGAACCTAAGAGCCCTGAGATGAAACTTGTGGAAGGAGAGGAATCCCATAATATGGAAAATCATGAGGTCTCTATGACCCTTAAGATGAACTCTCAGAAAGTGATTGAGCATTAGTTTGTTGGGATTGCCCAACACTCCCTTGTGGGGGATTCATTGCTTTCAATGTTTGAAATGGAAGCTAATCAGGAGACTTCAGTCGAGCCCTCTAGAGATAAGGATAATCCCCTTTCCTCCAAGAGTCAATGCATCCTAATGGATGTGTATCCTGTAGCAAGGATTGACCAGTCTAAGCTGGGTGTTGGGTAGGAGCTCTCAGTTGTGCTTACAGAGGATTCTACTCCTTGTGATTTTTGGCAAATGGAGGATCTCCCCTCATCCATGAAGAACCAAAGCCTCATGCTGGACCCTAAATATGTGGATCTTTCTACCTAGCCTATTTTGGTTCTTTCATCCCCAGTTTCAATGGATAAAAACCAGAAGGTGTCATCCAAGCCTACCAAGGGAGAAAGGAAGGCTGATCCTAAGAAGTCTGGTGTGGCTCTTTGAACTCTTGTTGGAGAAACTAGAAGAAAAATAATGGATGTTGGTGTTTTTTCATTCAAAGTTACTACCAACTCTCCCAAGAATAGAGGAAGGAAAAAAAATAAGGTTGACAGAGCTCAGCAGAGTCTACAGGATATTGCAGATGGTAAATAGTCTACCATCCTCCAATTTATCCCAAGTAAAAAATGAAATTCATCACCTGGAATGTAAGGGGACTAAATGGTCTCCATAAAATGGAAGTTGTTAGAAACTTAGCTAGAGATCACAAACCTGATATCCTTGTTATTCAAGAAACCAAAATGTCTAAAGAAAAGGCTAAAGATTTTAAAGTTTTCAAGAATTATGGTCAGGCTGTTGGAAGTGTTGAAGGAGCCTCTGGAGGCACTCTTATTCTCTAGAATGAAGTGATTATTTCTGGTAATACCCTCATGGAGAATAAAAATTTCATAATGGTTAAATTTCATCATTTTAACCTTAACTATGAATGGATTTTAGTCAACATTTATGCTCCTAACTCTGCTAGAGCTAGGAAGATTCTATGGTCTAATCTTAAGGATTTGAAAAATAATTTTCATGAACCCAACTAGCTCTTTATGGGGGACTTCAATGTCTCCTTATATGACCATGAGAAAATGCGAGGTAATATTACCCATCTGGATGGCAGAATGGACCTTATGGACCTTATCAACCATGAAGGTCTCATTGATATTGATTTGAAAGGGGTTGATTTTACCTAGTCTAATAAAAGGACTAGTCAGAAATGCATTCAAGCTAGACTTGATAGAGTGTTGGCTTCTCATAACTGGATTCAGATTGGAATTGTTCTTTCTCATCCATTGCCAAAATTGCCTTGGACCATTTCCCTCTGGTCTTTGCTGATGATCCCATTGGTAAGAAGAGACATTTTCCTTTTAGATTTGAGAAAATGTGGATGCAACACAATGATTTCAAAGACATCTAAAAAATTTGGTGGCAAACTAAAGTGGAAGGAATAGCTATATTTAAAATTGCTAAAAAGCTCAGAATCGTCAAAGATAGAGTTAAAGAGTGGAACAAATATTCCTTTGGGGACATCTTTAAAAATAAAGAAGACTTACAAAAGGAACTTCATGTGACTCAGAAAAAAATTCAAGCAGCTGGTTGTTTGGAGGAGCATGTGATAGAAGAAAATGAGATTCTGTCTAAACTCCATAATATTATCTCTTTTGAAGAGTCTTACTAGAGACAAAGGTCTAGGGCAATTTGGCTCAAGGAAGGGGACTGTAACTCTAGATTCTTCCACATCACTACCCTGAAGCACATAGCCGCTAATAGAATCTCTAATCTCAAGATTGATTAGGAAGAATTCACTAATGCAGAAGACATAACTATTAAAATGAAGGATTTCTTCTCCTGTCTTCTCACTTTTGACCAGAATCTTTGTGATACCAGCCAATGTCAAATGCTGGATTTTATTCCTTCCATCATTTTCAACCATCAGAATTATGCTTTAGTGGCTATGCCTTCTACCACTGAAATCCATATTGTTGTTCTCTATTTTGAAGGTGGCAAAGCACCTGGCCTAGATAGTTTCCCGATGGCATTTTTCCAAAAGAAGTGGCATATTGCTAGTAAAGATGTTTGTGATTCTATTAAGAAATTGGTTGGCGCCAGATGCCTTTCGAAAGAGCTTAATTCCACTTTTCTAGCTCTTATTCCCAAAGAGGTGGGGGCTAATACTTCAGATTCTTTCCATCCTATCAGTTTTTGTAATTCCATTTACAAGATTATTTCCAAGGTCCTCACCCTGAGAATCCTTGCTATCCTTCCAGACATCATCTCCCCTGAACAGAATGGCTTTGTCCCTGGTTGCCAAATTCTGGATTCAGTTATTACTACTCATAAAATATCCATTCGATGATGGATTCTCAAAATCAAGGGTTTCTTATGAAGTTGGATCTGTCCAAGGCCTATGACAAAGTGGATTGGAGCTTCTTACTTAAGATCTTGGAGTCCTTTGGTTTTTGGAAAAGATGCATCCATCTCATTTCTCAGCTTGTTTTGATGGCTTCTATGGCTATCTTGGTTGATGGATCTTCTTCTAATTTCTTTTCTCCTTCTAGAGGAATCAGACAGGGGGATCCCATATCTCCTATTTTATTTATCATCATGGCAGAATGTTTGGGAAGATACGGTAATCATCCTAATGCTCAAGGTTGTATCCATGGCCTTATACCCTCATCTATTTACATTGCTTGCTCCCATGAATAGTTTGTGGATGATACAGTTCTGATGGGGATTGCCACTATGAATGAAGCTAGAAGTTACAAGAATGCCTTAAATATTTATATTAGAGCCTCTAGTCAACTCATCAATTGGGAGAAGAGTTCTATTTTCTTTGTGAACACTCCCCTAGAGACACAGAATAAAATTTCAAGGATTTTGGGCAGTGCTATTGCTTCTCTCCCAAGTTTATACCTAGGCCTCCCCCTTGGATCCAAGCCACCTAAATCCTTTTGGGAAATGTTGATTGATAAACACAAAAAAAAAATGGTAGGCTAGAAGGGAACTCTACTAAGTCAAGCTGGTAAAATTACTCTTATCAAATCCTGTGTTCAAAGTCTCCCCATCTATGCTTTAAGTTTTCTCAAAATGCCTACTAAGTATGTTGAAGCCATTGAGAGAATTCAAAGAAACTTTCTATGGACTGGCACTAAGAATTAAAAAAGACTTCCTCTTAATGCTTGGGACTCTATTTGCAAGCCCAAAAATCTTGGGGGCCTAGGCATTAGGCCTATCAGGGAAATGAATAAGGCCCTCCTGGCTAAACAAGGTTGGAGAGTCTTTAAAGAAGATAGGGATTGGAAATAAATCTGGAAGAGTAAATATCTCCAGCAAACTCCCTCCCTAAATGGCTTTCTATCTACTGACAACTTAGATAAATTATCCTCCATTTGGAAATTTGTTCAAGAAACGAAGAGCACTCTGACTAAAGGCTGTAAATGGAAGTTGGGTGTTGGTAAAACTATTTGTTTCTAGGAGGATAGCTGGTTATGGGGCTCTCTCTTGAGCTCATTTTACAATAATGACCAGATCATTGAGCATTGCAAAGCCACCTTTGGTGTTAAAGTCAATGACTATTGGGTTAACAATAGGTGGGTGGACCTAGCTTCTTTGGATATCAATCTTCACCCTGTTCAACTCTCTTTTTTCTTCTTGCATCAATTTCAATTCTCAAGACAAAGTCATCTGGGCTCTTCACCCGAGTGGTAACTTCAAAGTTTCTTCCCTTTTTGAAGAAAAGATAATTGACCTCCCATGGGTTAAAGCTTGGACCAAAGGTCTTATTCCTAAGATTGAGATTTTCTTTTGGATTGCTTTACAGAAAAAAATTCTCACTATTGACAATCTTAGAAAAAGAGGGATGATCTTAACCAACTGGTGTTGTCTTTTTAGAAATGATATGGAATTAGTTAATCTTATTTTTCTACATTACTGTTATGCTAGGGATGTTTGGAATGAAATTTTAAATTTCTAGGAAATTCAATAAACTTTTCATGAGAATCTTTTTGACAGTTATTTAAGCTGGAGTAGCCCCTTCAAAGGAGAACATGTTTACCTCCTCTGGCAGTATTCTTTCCCCCACATTTGTTGGGGCTTGTCAAAAGAAAGGAATGACAAAATCTTTAGAAATACCAGCACCCCCTCCTGGGTAATTCAAAAATGAATTATTAGAAATATAAAGGAGAATTTTATATCGCATTTGAGCTCCTCTTCCAATCTCAACTTGGAGCAACCTAGTCATAATAGTAAAGTCAAAAAGGATAATTTGAGGGAGAATGCCATCTAGATATCTCCTCCCAATGGATGGATAAAGGCTAATTTCGATGGTTCTTCCAAAGGGAACCCTCACAAGGCTGGTTGTGGGGGTGTCATTAGGGACTGTAATTGCAATATTATCAGAGCTTAGGCTATTCCTCTTGGAATCACTTCTAGCCATAAAGGTGAGATGGCTTGAGCCCATTATATGATCAAGCTAGCTAATGATACTAGTTGTAGGAACCTTTGGCTAGAAGGGGACTCCAAATATATTGTTAATATCCTCAATGAAAAAATGATCCTGCCTGGAACATATCTAACTTTCTTTTGGAAAGAAAAGAAACCTTAATTTTTTTCAAAAAGTGTTCATTTCTCATAACTATCGTGAGATGAACACGTTGGCCGATTGGATGGCCAACCTGGCAGTTCAAAGTAATGAAATTGTCACGTGGACTGACCAGCTAAGCATGGATGATGATTTAAAAGCAAAGTGTAACTATGAAAGAAACATATCTCGAGAAAGGAAAATCTGCATTTGATGTGTTGGCAGCTTCCACTTATCAAATCATCACTACTTTCATTTATTGCTTTAAATGGAATGGTTTCTATGCTTGCATGGTTGTCAGGACTTTGCATGAATTGTGGGTGTTTTTAGGGTTTTCAAGAGGTGATACGCTAAACCTTTCCTGGGGTATTTCTCTCAGATTTCTTTTTCTCATTTTGCAGAGCTTTGTTCTTTCTATGAATATGGGAGGGGAAGTGAAGAAGTTGGAACCTGAGAAGTGTAATAACTAGAAAAAGAAGAAGGAAGTTTGGCATCAGCTTGAGAAAGGGAAGGTGACCACCTCTATTGAAAAACTTCATGGTTACAAATGTCATGTGACGGACATACTCTACAAAGAATGGGATGGTAACCTGGTAACGCTCTATGGCAGAAAATTTATTCTTAATGCCGACTTCATTATTGAGGTTACAGGGTTGCTAAATGAAGGCATAAAATTTTACAAAGAGAAAAAAGCTTCGAAAGAGGTGTTTAAGTGTTTTCCTAAAACTGACCCGGAGGATGCGAGATTGGTGAAGGTTGGTAACTTCTATGACCTTGATCAAATTAAGGACATCTGGCAGGAGGTTCTGACCTATGTGCGGATGTATTTCATTTTGGATGGTAGGGTTTCCAGGGTCATCAATTCCACTTTGTTTTTTTGAACCACTTCCATTATAAGAAAATAATTTCCTTTCCTTTCTATTTGGTGAATTCACTCCTTCAAGGGCTTAAAGCCCATAAGCAAAAGGCTTCTAGACCTATCCTCCATGAAGGTCTCATCTTGCTTATCAATGAGTTCTATCGGGACAGTACCCTTGCCCATTCTGTCTCTAGCAGTAAACAGAAAAGAGAAGTGGAATGCATGCTCAGTATTAAGGATAATGATGATGGGTCCTTGAAGAAAAACAAAAGTAGCAAAAAGTAGGTTCTGGGTATGGAAATGGAATCAGAACAAAGCTCAGGTGATTTGGAGGAAGATGCTACTTCCTAGGTCGATGAAATGGCCCAAACTGCGAGTGACAGGTGCTCTTCTAAAACCAATGATACCTCTCTCAGCCTAGATGATATCTCAACCCAAGATTATCTGCAAACCTCTCCTAGTACGGTGAGCAAGAAAGGTAATCCCTCTGCTAATAAGGCTAAAGCCAATGACAATGTTCCTTCCTCTTCCACTAAGCGTAAAAGAAAAATTAGGTGTAATGCTAGTCTTGTGAATGAGGATATTGTCATTGAAGATGAAAGCAAAAAGATGGAAAATAATGATGTCTTGCAAGATACCAATGTCAATATGGAGAATAGTAAGAATGACAATGATGGGTTAATCAACCTGATTACCCATTCTCTAGAAATGGATTGTGCTGAGAAGTCCCCTGTTAATGTTGCCCTCTCCCTTGATCCTGTGTCAGCTAATGTTCCTCAAGCTAAATGCAATCAAGTAGATAAAAACCTTGCCACTGATATTGCACCCAATACCCAAAATTAGGACCTCAACGATATGCTGGAAAAAGAAAAGAATCAAGTGAATGTTGATACTATGGATGTTCAAGACCTGGAGGGAGATGATAATTGTCTGGAATTTCTAAATAAAGCCAAAGATAAAGCTAATCTTGGGATGGCTTTGGATAGCTGGATGTATAATGAGATTAAAAAATTACACTCTTTTGTTTCTTCCTTGCAGGATAAGACCTTTATTTTACAAGTTAAGGTGGATGAGGAAAGTAAAAAGCGGAGGGATCCGGAAAATCTGGTTGGGAACATTCCAACTAAACTTCAAAATTATGAAGCTACCCTTAGAAAATTGAGTAAGGACATAGAGTAGGGCATGTAGGTTGTTACTTCGTCCATCCTGGCTACTGCTGCTTCTATTGGAAAAGCTTCTCCTGATGAAGCTACTTCGACTGGACATGCTCCGTTGTTGGCTGGTGGTCCGAGCAGAAGAACCAGACAAAGCACTAAGAAAGTTGACCTCCAGCTCACTGCCAAGAATATTCAAGATTCTCTCAAAGAGGTTGCTATTGTAGGAACTTCTATTACTAGTGCTATTAAAGATCTGGTCTAAATTAGTTGTTTCTTTCTTCTCTGTTTAGTTCTTTTTGATTTTTTCTGGACTTTTGGTCTTGTTATTTGTTTGAATCATGTTGGTTGCTGGTCTTTGTAAAACCAATTCCTGACTTTGTTTTTTTGTTTGGGGTTTTGGGTCGCCTTCAAACCTGCTTTTACCTAATCAAAATTTAATAATAAGTATAATATAATAATATAATAATCATTTAATACTTATTATGATATAATAGTGTAACATTTTTAAAGTGAAATAACCAAAACTAATGAACAAATAGGATATTTAGACACATTTTATATATATCAAATGATGACTAGCACACTTCTAGATTTCTCTCTTCTAAATGATTTCAAACTGATATGCTTGTCCTGCTGTGTAAAGAGGCATCTTACCAAAAAGTCGCAGTATTTTTAAAAAAAGTCTTTTCTACAATCTTCTAAAATATTTGGCTGGACACCAACGGGTAAAACACATCGATGACTTTTTGTTAAATAAATGTGATCGAACGCATTGCGGGTTGTTCATGTCTCCTCGTCTTTCGAAACTTTTCAGTACCACGTAACATAAAAACCTACAAAGCAGAATTTGATTCGTCGCTTTTGAGTGCCACGTAACATCAAAGTAGAAATGACATCCTTCAAAGCCGGCCGGCACTATGAAGTTTCCTTCAATTATATTCCTTGACAAAAAATTTGGCTAGTTCACACCATTCCAAACGTTCTGGTTTCTACAAGTTCATATGTGGGCTGAGGTCATAAACAGACACTATTGGAATTCTGGAAGCGCTTTGCCATGTTGTACCTACAAAGCGAGCATTTTCTCATCGCAGTTTGAATTTCCTGAACATAGCGAACAATCATGGTCCACCCAACAGTGGCTTTCTTTGCATTCATTCTCAGTCATTTCCTTTTGCTTCCCCACTGTGCTTCTCTCTCACATGACGGAGAAATTTTGATTAATATCAGAAAGGGAGATTGGATTGACAGCGGTAATGCTTTGAGCAACTGGAACGAGTCTGACCAAACTCCATGCGCTTGGAAACGGATTGCTTGTGATGTGTTTGAAAAAGTTACCACTGTAGATCTCACTGGTGCGTTGATTTCTGGCAACTTGACTTCTGCCATTTGCAGCCTTCCCAATCTCACAGATTTGACTCGTCAAGGCAATGATTTCAGTGGTCTTCTCCCAGACGCCCTCTTGAATTGCAAGCATTTGCAAAAGCTCGATTTGTCAAGCAACGGCTTCACTGGAACGCTACCCACTTATATCTCCGAATTAAGTGAGTTGAGAATCGTGAATTTATCATACAATGCTTTCAGTGGCTCCGTTCCACCAGCCTTCGGGGTGCTGCCACATATAGAAGCTCTCTTTTTGCATGAAAATAGTTTGACTGGGGCATTCCCTAATTTTGTCGGGCGTTTGGAGTCTCTGATCAACTTCATGATTGGGAGTAATCCTCTGCGTCCTGGTGTTCTACCAAGAGAGCTTGGCAATTTAAAGCAGCTGCAGGTGTTAAGGCTAGATAACTGCAGCCTTGTTGGAGGAATCCCGAGTTTCTTGGGCAACCTAACGTGGATGGAGATCTTGGATCTGTCACAGAATGATCTTTCCGGCGATATTCCTACCAGTTTGATGGCTCTGTCAAATTTGACAGAACTCTATCTCTCTAGAAACAACTTGTCTAGACAAATTCCAGAGAACATTAGCCAGCTGATTATATTATCCACTCTGGATTTGGGCCACAATCAGCTCGAAGGCACAGTTCCCGATGCAATTGGCAATCTCACATATCTGAGTATGCTTCAATTGCAGGACAATCGGCTTACCGGAAGGATACCTTCTCAGATTGGCAAGCTCCGGCACTTGAGTAACTTGATGCTGTACAACAACAGTTTCAGTGGTTTGTTGCCTCAGAGTTTGGGCACATATTCCAATTTCGTGGTCTCTGATGTGTCGAATAGTGGATTGGAAGGCCCTCTGCCAAAGAATCTGTGCATGGGAGGAGTGTTGTATGGCTTCGTGGGCACATCAAACAATTTCAACGGTACCCTACCTTCATTCTTTGAAGACTGCAAATCTCTACAGTATCTGTACCTCGGCAACAACCAGCTAAGCGGTGAGATTCCTCTGGGGCTATGGGTTGCTGCCAAGCTCGTGGGATTGTTTTTAGACAACAATAAGTTCCAAGGCAAGATTTCACCTACAATTGGCCAAGCTACAAATCTGATTCGATTGAAGATAAGCAGCAACCGCTTTGAAGGAATAATTCCTCCGGAAGTTGGGCAGCTGACAAAACTTCAAGTGGTTGAAGCTAGCAACAACCAACTCTCAGGCCCTATTCCACGTGAGCTCGGGAGTTTAAATTTGGTCAATATTCTCTTGCTAGACCACAATTTTCTCTCAGAAGAAATTCCAGAGGAAATATCATCACTGAAGAATCTCACTCAGCTCAATTTGGGTTACAATAGACTTACGGGGGAAATCCCTGGATCTTTTAGCAACATATTTAGTCTAGATTTGTCAAACAATTTGCTTTCCGGAAGGGTTCCTCTCGAATTGGGCTATGTCTAACAACCAGTCAATGTGTCCAACAATCACTTGTCAGGGTGCATTCCTGAAGTCTTTGACAATCCGGCTTACAAGGAGAGCTTTCTGGGAAACCTGAAGCTATGCGGAGGACAAAATCTGATGCTACCTTCATGTTCCTCTTCAAGTATATCACCTCAGAGGTTAGTGACCATTCTGGTACCATCTATATTCATAGTAGCTATGATTTCCTTGGGCTGCATTTATCTGTGTCGCTCTTCCAAGCGACGTTACGCAGACACCCAATCGTGGAAGATGACGCCATTCCATTCCGCAGAAGTGGACGAGGCATACATCCTTCGAAATTTGAGAGGGAGTGACGTGATTGGCTCTGGAGGTGCTGGAAAAGTTTATAAGGTCATTCTACAGAACGGGCAAGCCGTAGCTGTTAAGAAGATCCGGAACATGAGCAGATCAGGAAGACATCACAAGAGAAAAGGCTTGCAGGAAGAGAGTAAAATGGGGGAAGTGGAGGTGGATAAATTGGGACTCATCCGGCATGCTAACATCTTGAAGCTTCTCTGTTGCATTTCAAGTGACCAGTCCGATTTCAAGCTGTTGGTATACGAGTTCATGCCCAACGGCAGCTTGTTCGACATTCTGCACGGAAATCGTAGATCGCAAGTGGTTCTTCAATGGCCGATACGTTATCAGATTGCTCTTGGTGTAGCTCGTGGGCTGAGTTATATGCATCATGATTGCTCCCCTCCAATATTGCACAGAGATGTGAAATCCAACAACATTTTGCTAGATGGGGATTTTGGGGCTAAAATTTTAGATTTTGGCGTATCCAAAGAGCTAAAGAAGCTGGGGTATGAGTACACGGTGTCTGGTTACGTAGGGTCACACAGATACGTAGCCCCAGGTATGAACACTCACTCTTTCAGAACCAGATAACTTAGTTTTCTCTTCTTTTTTAAATATATTATTGGAAATTGTGATGAAGAATATGCGAATAGGCTAAAGGTGAAGGAGAAGAGTGACGTATACAGTTTCGGAGTGGTGATGTTAGAGCTGGTGAGCGGAATGAAAGCCATGGGAGAATCGGAGTATGGAGAGGACGGGGACATCGTGGATTGGATACGAAACAGAATTTTGAGGGGCGGGGAAGAGCCAGTGTTTGACGATCGCATGGTGGGAGATGATTGCATCGAACAAAGGATGCGTGTTTTACATTTGGGTTTGGTTTGCACAAATAGAGTGCCTAACCAGCGGCCTTCTATGAGAGAAGTCATGGAGAGATTAGTAACGTACGGTGGAGATAAGTGCAAGGAGACATTTCAGCATCACCAAAGGATTTCAATTAGCGATTTCGATAGCGAGGAGGAAGCGGTTTACTATCCAGGCACGGACTTGTAGAAAATTGTCCATATATAATCTTTGTACGATTGCCACCTCAAGCCAAGCGTCAGCTTTGGTTTTTTCTTATGGCCAAAAGTAGAACCTGATTGTTTTAAAGGCTTTTGATTTATAATTAAATGATTGTGTCAATGGGTCTTTGGTCTGTTGGAGAAGGTGTTTGTTTCTAAATGAGCCTTCTAGAGATCAAGTTTTGGTGAGTGGCAAAGGCTGACACCATAAGAGATAGGGGCCTATTTTTGACGGAATAGATATCCTCAATGTGTTTTCTCATATGTTTTGTCAAATATTATTTGAATATC